>CM062616.1:27357851-27699972 GCA_025617555.3 Puccinia polysora
CACATATCAGAGTGCGTTACAACTTTTCTTTAGAGGCAATTCATCTTATTAGGGAAAAATTTGAGAAATTCAAACATGATTGTGATGGCAAAGTGTGCACCAAGTCATATTCCAAGACTATGGGGTTTCCCTGTTCCCACCAAATAGGTGAACTTCTAGCATTCAGAGAATCCATGGTACCCAAAGATGTTCATCTTCAGTGGAGGTTGGACTATGACCCTTGCAGTTCTATTTCTGTAAGTTGGCTTAAGTTGGATTGTTCAAATCACTATGTGATTAATGATTTTTTATTAATGATTCCTAATTCACTAATGGTTGATCCTTGTGAATTTTTCAAGTGCAATGCTGATTAAATGCTAAGCATTCCTCAGTTACGTCAAGCAATTGAATGTGATGATCTTGGAATCTCCAGATCAAGAGCAAATCAGCCTATTGAAGTATATCATTCAGAAGATTACAAAATATTGATCAAAGCCAAGACTTGGACCTAAAGTCTTTTGATCTAGTAGGGAGAAGGACGAAATTGACAAATATGCAGCAAGAACCATCTTGGTTTAAAAATGTTTGAAAAAAAATCAAGCAGGAAAATAAGACTGGAAGGGTTCCAAATAAGGAAAGAAGAAAGATTGTAAGTCTTTTCTTTTGGGGTATGTTCATCTTTTTGGTTTAATGAACTTAGTTACTAACTAATGATGAATTGTTAGTCAAATTTGGAAAAATATGAATCTGAATTTCATAGTTCAGAGGAAGAGACTGAAAGTGAATTTGGATCACTTAATTTGGAATCAGAATCCTCTTCAGAGGAAGAGAATGTGAAGCAAAGCTCAACCAGAAGCTCATCTTTGGTGAGTATTCATTTAATTGATCTGATTAAAGAAATGAATACTAAGTTAGTTTTCATGATAGGGCCCAAATATGAAATACCTCAATCAAATACCAAAGAAATTCCAAAAGTTCTTGGGTAAGGTTCAGGATCCAATTGGAGATGGGAATTGCGGATTTAGATTCATTGCTAAATCTCTTGGTTATGAAGAACATGGTTTGTTTAAAGTTAGGAGGGAAATGATTGAAACATTAGAGAAACATAAATTATGCTACATTAAGATGTTTGGTGGTGCAAAGGAGGTTAAAAAGATTAAACAAAGAATTGATGTTGAAGACATCAATTAAAAGATTCCCTCCTCAAAATGGCTGGCTAAATTAGATATTGGTCAAATCATAGCAAACACATATTCCAGACCAATATTTTTCATTTCATTTGAGTCATGTGATACTTATTCTCCAATAAAAAATTTTGTTACTGATCAATCAGATCCATTGTTGATTTCATTTGTAAACAATTACCACTGGGTTCTATTAATACTTGAGGGAGAAATTATTCCAATCCCACCCATTGTAGCAAAACGGTGTTCCTTGATTTCTAAAAAATCCTCTGGTTGGGTTGATCATATCAAAGATAAACTTCAAATGTATTCAAGATTATAGAGATTATAGACTTTGACTTCATTTCATCATTATGGTAAGTCAGTTCAACTTGCGTTGGGCTGATTCCATCACAAGCTTAACTTATGTTAAGCTTGGGATGGGATCAGCTTAACACAAGTGGAACTTGTTTTTTTGGTTTTTTTTACTTCAGGGCTGGTCAAAAGACTTGTATTGTTTTGGGTCTTTTACTTTAGGGCTAGTCAAATGACTTCTTGTATTTTTTTCCTGGTTGAAAGACTGGTATTTTTTTTGGCACTCTTACTTTGGGGCTGGTCAAAAGAAATATTTAATTTTTGTGCCCTGTTACTTTAGGGCTAGTCAAGTTGAACTTAATTTAGCACTTTTCAAGTTACTTGTATTTTTTTTGGTGTTTTTACTTTAGGGCTTGTCATGTTACATGTCTTTTTTTTGGTGTTTTTAGTTTAGGGCTAGTCCAGTTACTTGTGTTTTTTTGGTTCTTTTTAATTTAGAGCTAGTCCATTGGATAGTCCCAGTTTTTTTGTTTTTATTTGGTTTTTAATTTTTTTGTTTTTTTTTTTAACCAAAAAATCAACATTTTTTGATTTCTTTGATTTTTTTGTTGATTCCTGTTTTTTAGAAGGTTTATTTGATTCATGGGTTATGTTAGTGCCCTTTCATTCCATTTTTTTTTTGCTTCACCGCGGTCTGGTGACGTGTGGGATGCCAAACGACTACATATGAGCCGTGTAAAACTCCACGCATCTTAAATGTAGTTGTGTGGAATCCAACACGCCGGCCAACCAGGCTGGGGCAGGGGCCCAAATCTTTGAGACCTGGGGGGTCATACACGGTTTGTATTGAACCGTGTGTCATTCCACAAGGCCCCTTTTGAACCGTGTGCACAGCTCAATGAGCCGTGAATTTAACATTTCCCTTTTTTTTCTGGCTCACCACGTTCTGGTGGCGTGTGGAATTCAACACGCCGGCGGACCAGGCTGGGTTGGCTGCGCAACTCTTTGAGCCATGGAGGGTTGTACATGGCTTGGCTTGGATGGTGTGGCCTGCCACACAGCCCCTTTTGAACCTTGTGCGCGGCTCAATGAGCCGTGAATTTAAAATTTCCCTTAAAAAAATTAAAAAAATTAAAAAAATTAAAAAAATTAAAAAAATTAAAAAAATTAAAAAAAATCAAAAAAATTAAAAAAATTAAGAAAATTAAAAAAATAAAAATATTAAAAAATCAGTAAATTTTAAAACCTAAAAATCAAAAATTTGGAAAATTGAAAAATTGAAAAATTGAAAAATTGAAAAATCAAAAAATTAATTAATCAATTAATTCAAATCAAGAAAAAATTGGATAATTGGAAAATAAATTAAGGGTGATGATAAATTCACAACTCCCAGTTGTGTGGGAGTCATGTGAGGCCCTACATGGCCCAATGGACACATGGTGGCGAGTAGACGCCTTCAAAGCGCGTGTGTGTGCATAAAAACGTGTCTAAACACATTGACAGTGTTGTTTCAAACACGCGCAAGCCAGGGGGGTTATAGACCCCCTGTAAACAGCGTTTTTGAGTTGTGTAACCCTGTACACAGCGGGTTTGAGGTGTGTTTTGGTGTATACACCCAGGGGCCATGCCAAACCTCTTGGGACCGCCTGGACCACATTTGGGTTCCATCAACCCAAATTTGTGATAAACACATACTTTGTGGGACTTTTGGACCACTCCTAGCAATCCCCAAGTGAAACTAAAGTGAATCTAAAGTGAAATAAAGTGAAATTCAAGTGAAACTAAATTGAAACTGCAAACAAAAATCCCACTAAACTTGATCTTCCTCAACTCCAAAGTGAGAAAACTTGGTAGCTTTTCAATTCAAAGTTGGATTGAATACTGAAATACCATTGCATTTTTTTGAATTATAGGATTAGTGGCAAGCCCTCATTTTTTTTAACATGGCTGTGTTGAAGGACTAAATTGATAGTTCAATGAAAAAAGCTGCAGAAAAAATGGATTTGGGTAATGAATCATTGGAAGCCTCAATTGCATCCTCATGTAGAGTGACAATTGAGGAACAAAATGTTTCAAAAATTGACATGACCTCTGTTGGCAAGCCACATTTCATGTTACCCTTGTCTTTTCCTCATTTAATTTGATGGAAACTGAACTATGACTATGTTAATTTTATTTTGTGCCTCTTCCATACTCACCTCCTGTGAGTATGGAAGAGGCACAAAATTATTTTCAAACATGGGCAATGAAGCATGGTTATGCTTTAACAGTTTTCAACTCAAAGCATGATAAATATATGGACCTAGCCTTTGAAAGACATGGTTTGTACTCTGGGCTATTTCTCACCAAACAGTCATGGAAAACTCACACAAGGAGGGTTGGATGCAAATTTTTCAATCCATGCAAGTTGCACAAAGGCAGACCCCTTGTGGCCGATCTCCTACTGAAATGATCTACATAAACATCAGCATCCTCACCTGAGGAGAATCTCTGGGATTTCCTTAGTGAATTTAAAAGAAGGAATGAATGATGGGCTCAATACAATTAAACTCAAAAGAAAATTGAACAAGATTGATGGCAGCAAATATTTTGATGACCAAAAAATCTATAACACTAAGCAAAAGGTAACACTAGCAGAAATCTAGGGAAAAGTGTTATGGAGGTCCACTTTGAACAACTTTGTGATTCAGGTTGGGTTCATCAAACAAAATTTAATGGAGATGGTCACTCGGAGGCCCTATTCTTGGATCACCCCAAGTCATTAAAGGTTTGCAAGAAATTCCATCATATTGCTTTGTTGGATTGTACTTATGAAACAAGTAAGTACAAAATCCCCTTATTGCATGTTGTATGAATTATAGCCAACCAAAAAAAATTCACAAAAGCTCTTGTTTTTATAACAAGAGAATTTTTTGGGTTCTACATTTGGTCTGTAAATGCCCTAAAGGAGCTGGCTCATGATCCTCAGAGACTTCCCAAAGTCTTTGTAAAAGACAGTGAAAAAGCTTTGATTTGTGATAAATAAAAAGGTTTCCCTAAGTATACAAGACAGTGTTAATAATGGCACTTGTCTAAAAACATACAAGCAAACTGTAAAGTGCTCTTTAAAAATGACTTAAAAGGGTGGCAAAGCTTTATGTCTCTTTGGGCTAATTATGGGGCCTCAAAAACCAAGGAGGAGGCACGGGTCAATGATGCAGAACTTATAGTAGGTGCCAAATCACTGCCTCTACTTTTAATCTTCCTATTTTTGGGTTGCTTAAATTATGACTTCTATAAATTATTTCTTGGCAGAATGTGAGGATGTGCTTGATTGTATGGATCAGAACATCTTCTGTATTGAATAGATGTTTGTAAGAGCTTAGAATTGCAAAAACCCTGACTTTGGAAATAAAAAAAGGTCTCTGTTTCAAGGGGCCCATGCTAATCTCAAATGATTCCTTGAAAATTCTTTGGGAAAAATTTTGGATGTTTGGAAAAAACTAGAGGGAAAAGTTTCCAATCAAATTAAATTTGTTCAGGCTGTGCTTTACAAATCTTGAATTAAGATTGAATAGTTCTTCCCACTGAACTGTTACTGTTGGGATGCAAGTTGTCTTTAGAGGCAATCAAACTTTTTGTGGAAAAATTTGAGAAATAAAAGCGGAAACATGATGGGGAAGTGTGCACCAAGTCATACTGCAAGAATATGAGTTTTTCCTGTTCCCACAACATAGGTGATTTACTGGTGTTCCAATGATCTGTTGTGCCTGAGGAGGTTCATCCTCAGTGGAGGTTGGATTATGAATCTTGCAGTTCTAGCTCTTTAAGTTGGTTTAAGTTTCAATTTTGGATTTTTCAAATCACTTTTTGATTAATGCTTTTTGAATGATGATTCCTACTTTACTAATATTTGATCCTTTTGAATTTTGAAAGGTCAATTTTGATGAAATTCTCAACAATTCTCAGTTACATGAGAATCTCAATGCAATGATCTTGGGAACCCCTGAAGAATATCATTGTGGGATGTTGAAGCACTTGATGATGGAGACTGTAAATCATTTATCAAAGCCAAGACTTGAAATTAAATTCTTGTGATCAAGCAGAGGACATCTAAAATTGAAATATACCCGGGGAGATCCATCTCAATTTGAACATTTTGAGAAACAACTCAAGCGGGAAAAGATAATTAGAGGGGCACCAAATAAGAAAAGAAAAAATATTGTAAGTCTTTTCTTTTTTGAAATGTTCATTTTTTGGTTTAATGAACTGATTATGATATTATTTTAATTGTTATTTCAATTCTGAAGGATCAGAATCTGAATTTCATAGTTCAGAGGAAGGGAATGAAAGTGAATCAGCTTCACTTCATTTGGATTTGGAATCCTTTTCAAAGGAAGAAGACATGCAGGAATAATCAACAAAAGTTCATTTTTGGTGAGTATTGATGTGATTGATTAATGATATTAGAATTTTTGATGATTTAGTTTTGATTAAAGGAACCCAAATTGAAATAACTCAATCAAATACCTGATAAATTACATAAGTTCTTGGGTGAGGTTCAGCATCTGACTGGTGTGGGGAATTGTGTATTTAGAGTCATTGCTAAATTGCTTGGGTATGATGAACATGGATGGTTTAAAGTGAGAAAGGAAATGATTAGAACATTGGAGAAAAAAAAAGCATGCTACTTAAGATGGTTGGTGGTGCAAAAGTTGTAGAAAATATTAAAAAAAGACTTGATGTTGAAGAAACCAATGCAAAGATTCCCTCTTCAAAATGGCTGTCTAAGTTAGATATGGGTCAAATAATAGCAGACAAATATGCCAGACCTATATTTTTCATTTTATTGGATTCATGTTGTTCTGACACTCCAATGAAAAAAGGTTTTACAGATCAATCAGAGCCTATTTATATTTCCTTTGTCAACAATAACTACTTTGTTCTATTATTAATTGAGGGAGAACTGATTCCAATCCCCCCTATTGTAGCAAAACCCTCTGCTTTCATTTCAAAGAAAGCTTCAGGTTTGGTTGATCATCTCAAAGATAAACTGCATGTGTATTATAGATTATAGACTTCAATTATGGAGGTTATTTCATCATTGGGTTTCCATATGACTTTCAATTCTGATGCATCTAACTTTTAATTCTACTAATATAAAGGGTTATCACATTTTTAACATCATTATAATGAGTGTTTTGAGTTAATATCATTATGATGAGTTTTTTTAATAGGCTTTTATTGGTAAGTTGGTTCAACTTGTGTTGGGCTAATCCCATCATAAGGGGTATTTTTACTTCTTTTGATTATATCTGCTTAACACAAGTTGAACTTGTTTTTTTTGGTTCTTTTACTTTAGGGCTTTTCAAGTTACTTGTGTTTTTTTTGTGTGTTTTTAATTTAGGGCTTTTCAAGTTACTTTTTTTTTGGTGTTTTTACTTTAGGGATTGTCAAGTTGAACTTTTTTTTCTTGGCACTTTTAATTTAGGGCTAGTCAATGTGAGCCATTATTTTTAGGGCTGCTCCATAGACTCTTTCATTCTTTATTTAATTTTTGATGTATTGGTTTTCTTCAGTTTTCTTTGCTTTTTTATTTTTATTTACTTATTTTTACTTTACTTTATTTCATTTTTTATTTTTTTGTTTTTTTAACAAAAAAATCAACATTTTTTGATCTTTTGGTTGATGTCTGTTTTTTTTGTATTTTTATTTTGTTTATTTTAGATTTTTATTTGTTTTATTTTATTTGCCCACAATACTTGAATCCATGTGGCACAGAACACAACTACACTCAAGTTGTACTGCAGCTACCCAACTAAAATCAATTCCATGTAGTGTGCCACATGGCCCAAAGAAGTTGTGTAGATCGCTCATTTGGGATGTGAATTTATCATCACCCATGAATTAATAAAAAAACAAAATGATAAATCTTGCCTAAAATTGCAAACAATTAAATCAGACCAGATGAGCTGATTTTCACTCAAAGTAAACAACCACAATACACTCATATAATCATATTTAAGTATGTATTTATAATTAAAACAAAAATCAAGATAAGAAAAAAAATAGGAGAGAAGAAACAAAAGAACTGGAAGAAAATGCAGGGGAAAATAAAAATCAAAATTTATGAATTCATATATGAAAAAAATGGAACCAAATGAAAAAACATGAAAGATAAATTCAGATTAATGAAAATAAGCATTCAAAAAAAAATGAAAAAATGCCATTAATTTTCTCACAGGCGCAAACCTTTCAATCATTGATTTTCTATGTCTGAGGGACATAACTCCCACATGGACAAATCCTTAATTTCACAGATTTTTCAAGAATTTACTTTTTTAAAAATTTGACGCAAAATACCTTTAGCTGGGTGTCTCAAACCCTCAAAAAAAACTTTTGGTAATTTTGGAAGCGTCAGAACACCTTGAATAATTCCAAAAATCAAGGAATTTAAATAAAGAAAATTTCACATTTCATTTTTGGATCCTTTTCTTTGCATTTTTAATTTTTTTTTTGTGATTTAATCTCTCAGAAAGTGAAAAGAGAACAAGCAGCTTTCTTATATTTCTTGGGAACTGATAAATTCTTGACCCTGGGTTGTGAATGGATTTTCACAACTCAAAGATTGATGGACAGAGATTTTTGTTCAAAACAGGTGCAAGCTAGGGTTGTGAATCACACCCCCCTTTTTTTTCTTTGTTTTTTTCTTCTTTTTTTTCTTTGTTTTTCAATTTTTCAATTTTTCAATTTTTTTATTTTTATTTTTTTTCCTTTTTATTCCTTTTTATTCCTTTTTTTTTTGATTCTTTTTCTCTTTTTTTTATTATTATTGTTTTTTTATTCTCTTTTTTATGTCTTTTTTTTGGGGGGTGGGGAGGGGGTTTCCTTTTTATTTATTTTTATTATTTTAATTTCAATTTTGATTTTTTTTTTCTAAAAACCCTGGATTCATGAAAAATCTGTGGCCTTCTGGCCACAACTTCAAAGGGTTGTGTGGCAAGGCTGACAACACATCTGAGTTTTGAATGGCTGTTCACAACTCTGTGAGTTTTGGGAAGCAATACGCAACTTGAATGGATTGCAAACCATGCCACACAACCCATTTCAATTTTTGTGAAGGTTGTGTAGGGTTGTAAATTTATCACAACACTAATTCTTTGGAATTTTTTTGATGTATTTTCACCTTGAAAAATCCATTCAATAAATCAAATCCCCAAAAAAATAAATTCCTCGTTGCAATTTTGGATCCTTTTCTTTGCCTTTTTGATTAATTTCAATCTGTTCATTTAAGATCTCAGAACTTAAGAACTCAATCAAAGAGCCTTAATTCTGATTTTTTTCTTTGGAATTTTTTTTTGTGGATTCTTTGCCTCCAAAATTTAAATCCAACATAAAAAAATTCCAAAATTACACATCCTTTTCACTTTTTTTTCTTATTTTACATCTTTTATCAAGTTCTTTATCAATTTTTCTTTACAGAGCTTTAGGAAAGCATCAAATGGTGAAACTAAAAGTTTTTTCTGACTGCTGGTCACATGTTTTACACCTCAAAATATATACCACAATGAAAATACTTCAAAAGAGAAGGGGTGGTCTTTCTTTATTTATCATTTTTTTATTTTTTATTCTGGAAAAAGTAATTATTATTTGAAATATTTGAAGCTTTGTGTTTAATGAGAGCTTTTAAGGGGTTCCAAACATATCATTTTGTAATTTCTGAGGCACTAGTTTTGTCTCAAAAACCAAACCAAGAAGCTATCACAATAAACCCCTTGTGGGTTGTGGCCCCTTTTTTGAGCCTTTTGGCATGCATAAATTTAATGTAACTTCAAACTTTGCCCTGTGAACTCCTTCCATGTTGGAGTTCTCCAATCATTTTATAAACTACCACCTTCACCTGGTCTACCCACCCATCACCCATCACCTACACCACCCATCACCACACCACCCCACTACCACACTACATGACCCCTACCACAACACACCACCCCCAACCACACCAGGCCAATCCACTCCAGATCAAACCACTCCACTCCACTAATCACCATTCAACACCCCACTCATCATCCATCACCAAAACTCAGTAGAAACAACTAAACACTCAAAAATTACAAAACCAATCCTCCTAAATTCAAATATTCCATCAAAAATTAAAAAATTTATCTACTCAACAATGGTCTTGGAATATTTAAAAATTTTCACCTCAAATATTCAAGTAATCAGTCAACCTTAATAAATACTTCCAAAAACCTTTCTAAATGTTATATCAAGTCTCTGAACAATTTTTTTCACTGAATTTCTGGTCAATCAATTTCTGAATTATCAACTCTTATCTTCACTAAATATTTTGAAAATAAAATCTCTACTATTTCTCAAGAAAAAATCCAACTAATTTTCAGAACTTTTTCACCAGGCACATACTCTATTATCTCATTTAATGAAAATAGTGATTCAAATCCTCCTGCTCCTTCCTCTGTTAAGTCAGATAAGCTTAGGATGCTCAGAGAAATGGCAGAGTACTGAGGATGCTCAGGGAAATGGCAGAGTACTGAGGATGCTCAGAGAAATGGCAGAGTACTGAGGATGCTCAGAGAAATGGCAGCGGACAGAAAGATTAGGATGTATTATCAATCACAAACACTTGAGGCAAACACAGAGACAGAAATAGAAGAGAATGAAGAAATATAACAGAACTCACCTGAGGATGCTCAGAGAAATGGCAGCGGACAGAAAGATGAGGAAAGGAATCTTTCTGTGCGGCCAGTCTCTGTCCTCAGGTGATAGAAAAAAAGTGATTATCACAGTAGCCATGAAATATAACAAGTGTGACATTAGGGAGAGTTCACATGTGCTCTGATGATGTAGTGAGAATAGATGTTTAAAAGCGCACTCATGTCACACAGTGGGAAGTGATATTGAAATATGAAATGAGAGACATCAATGGCCATATGGATGAAATGCATGATGGGATAAGGAGAATAAGGAAACAGAGAAAAAACACAGAAAGAGAGGAAAAAGGGAAAGAGATTGAGGGTGTGTATTCTCCAACACCCCCCCTTGCTGATCACATTATGAGAGACCAAGCATGTGTTGATGAGATTGTAGGAGAACATGGGGAAGAGCCTATGTCAGCATGTTGGCAATCATGTTTGAGGTGGAGACATGGCTGACACAGAAGATTTGGTTCTTAACGCACTCCCTGATGAAACAATGCCATGCGTCTATATGCTTAGTCCTAGAGTGATGTTGTGGATTTTTGGAAAGAGCTTCAGCGCGGCTGTTGTCAACATAGAGAGGAAAGGGGGAGGAGTTTTGAAGTTTGATTTTGCACATGATGTTACAAAGCCATAGCCCTTCCTTGCAGGCATTGGAAAGGGCTTTGTACTCCGCCTCTGTGCTGGATATCAATACAGTTGGCTGTTTCTTAGATTTCCACAATATGATGCTGCTACCCACTTGGAAGGTGTAGCCGGAGGTGGATTGTCAATTGTCAATACTTTCAGCCCAATTGGAGTCAGCGTAGCCCTCCAGATTGAACCCGTGTCCACCAAGAACCAAATGTAGTGACCAAGTGGTGCCAAGGTAGCAAAGAAGTTGAATCGCAGTGTTCCAATGAGTAATGGAAGGATCTTGGAGAAATTGTGAGAGCCAATTGACAGAAAATGCAACATTGGGTTGGGTGCACTGAGACACCCAGAGGAGAGATCCTATGAGCTGATTGTACTGAGGGGGAGCAGTTTCACAGTTTGACAAAAGTCAAGCAAGAAGCTTGAACTTGCCATCCGTTGGAGATGGAGCCATTTTTGAGTCACCCAAAGGAAGAAAGGATGTGCAAACCAAATTGATGTAATGCGACTGACTTAACAAGACCATCTTGGACATGGTGTTCTGCTGAATAGAAATGGAAAGAAAAAGATTTAGATCTTCATTGGATCCTACGTGAAACTTTTTCTTGATGCTTTTTACAAAAGAAGTAACAAAATGTGGTGTACCTACCACTGCAAGGTTGTCAACGTGAGCAGTGATGGCTCCCATGAGGGAACCACCTTTGGCTTTGAAGTACAGTGATGGATTGAAGGGGGATTGCTGCAAGCCTAACAAGATGAGAGCGGAATCTAGCTCCAAATTCCATTGCCTTGGGGACTGCTTGAGCCCATATATTTCCCAAGTGACCTTGCAAACCCAGTCAGAATGTATTGGATCTTTGAAACCCGGTGGCTGAGACATGTGCACCGTTTTGTCAAGCTTCCTGTTCAGAAACGCGGTCTTGAAGTAAATTTGACAACCAACCCAGTCCTTGTGACCAAGTAGAGCAAGCAGAAGCCTGAGTGTCTCAAGTTGTAGCGCAGGAGCAATAACTTCAGAGAATTCCAGGCCATGGACTTGCAAGAAACCCATGGCCACTAGACAAGCTTTTAGTTTTATAATGGAAACATCCTCCCGCCTTTTCACTCAGAAAACCCACTTACAGCGCACAACCTTTTGCCCCTTGGGAAGGGGGACTAGGGTCCAAGTTCCCATGCCTTTAAGGGAGGCCATCTCTTCTTTAGCCAATAGAATCCACCTGTGTTTGTGCGGCAAGTTGAGGAGCTTCTTCCAGATAGTGGGAGCAAGCAGATTTTCCTTTACTGTTGCAGAATGGGAGAAATTCCCAAAACACTGTGGGGATTGTTGCATTCTTGTGGAACGGCAAGTTTGAGGAGAACGGTGTGAGGGAAAAGATAAAGGCGGTGATGTAGAGATGAGGTTGGAGGAGGCAAGCGGATCAGGTGGGGAGTCAGGAGGTGTGATTTGTAGCAGCGGCCCAGGCGTGGAGTCAGGAGGTGTGATTTGTAGCAGCAGCCCAGGCGTGGAGTCAGGAGGTGTGATTTGTGGCAGGGATGGGAGGGAGTCAGAACTGGAGGAGTGGATGCTGGTAGAGCGCAGAAAAACCACACAAGTTATGAAAGGAGTGGGTAATTCCAGACCAACGTATGGGGGGCATGAGGGTCAGACGCAGGTGACTCAGCTCTGAGGCAATCAGTTGATAAATTGGCATAATTGGACGGAAAGATTGATAAGGGATGGTGTGAGTGATCATTCCATTGCAATTGTGATTCCCCTTGAGGTGACAGGGGAGATAGGATGGAGAGAAGAGGAACAGTGACATTGATCATGGGAGCAGACTCTTTAGACTTTCAGTTGTCTGAATTTCCATATGCAAAAGAGGATTCATTTAATAGGCAGTCACGGGATTTGATTACCAACTTGCTTGCTAGATCCAGTAATCAATATCCATTCCTTTGACTGAGTTATAACAGGAGAACAGCCAGTTTGGCCTTGTTGTCAAGCTTAGTGTGATTTGCTTTGGGTACTTTGTACGAAGTAAGACAACCAAAGGGGTGGAGATGGTGAAGTGGCGTGTCTTCCTGTTAGAGAATCAAGTTTGGAGATCTGAATTCCTGCAGGATCTTACAGGGAAATGAGTTGAAGAAAAAAAGCAAGTGTCAAAGAGCATCCACCCAGAATGATTTAGGCAAGTTGGAAGAGTTCAAAGCAGACCAAATGAGATTGTTGATGGTCCAATTGGATTTTTCTGCAACGCTGTTCAGTTGGGGAGAGTGAGGAGGACCTGGTTTGTGTAAGATGCCCTTTGAGGAAAGGAAGGCCTTCATCTTGTTGCTGATGTATTCACCCCCATTGTTGGTACGTAAACAAGAGACTTGATGTTGATACTGATTTTCAAAGAAGGAGATAAAAAGCTTGGTGCATTGGAGGGAATCTGATTTCAGTTGCATTTGGTAGGAAAATAAGGCCTTTGAGCAGTTGTCAATGAAGGTGATGAAATATTTGTAACCTTCTCTTGACTGAGTATCAAAACTACAAACGTCAGAGTGAATCATTTCACCTGGGCAAGTGGATCTGTAGCTCAGTCAAGTGTGGAATGGAAGTCTGGACTCTTTGATTTTATGCAGGTTTAACATTGCTGCACCTCCAATTTTTTAAATGGTTTTGGATGAATTTTCTGGTTTTTGAGCAACGCCTTCAACAATTTCAGATTCAGGTGCAACAGCCTGCGGTGGTAGCCAAAAAGGCTGTTGTCAGTAGCTTGCAAGACAGATGAGTTAGACAAAACTTGACAGCTTCTTACCACTCATTGAGGGAGGTAGTATAGGTTTCCGTTTTGGCAACTGTGTTGTAGCACTTCTTTATCCAACTGATTCACACTTTTGTCATGAATCTTGCATCCGTCCTTTAAAAATAAGACCATGAGTCCTTGATTGAACAGATTGGATAATGACAAGAGTGGTTCATGTAAAATTGGAACCAGTAAGGATTTTTTTTGACAGAAGGACAGATTCAAGGTACCTTCTTTGGTGGAGTTGATTTTGGAACCATCTGCAAGTTTTACTGGGGTAAGATTCAGTTTCCTATTTGTGAGCTGATTTTTGTAAGGAGTCATCAAGATGGAACACCTGGGGTCAAGGTTGAGATCTCTACGCAGATTCAGATTCAAGTGGTTCAAGTTACATGAGGTCAATCCGGCATGAAAAATGACCTCTGAGTCAGAAAAATCATCTTCTTCATTGGAAGTTGAAGGTGGGCTGGATTTGACTTTGCTGATATTTTCCTTGGCCAATTTGGATTTTTTTCCTTTCTGTTGGCAACTGTTTTTCTTAGATTTTTCCAGGGCTTCCAAAACTTCAGGGAAACACAAGAAAAAATGACCTTCTGTTTTGCAGTTGATGCAGTAGTAAACTCTTGGCCAACCTCTTCCATAACCTTGAGAGGAGGAGGGTTCAGTTTTAAATAATTGGTGTTGATGCTTTAGTTGAGTGTTTTTTGAGTTAGCCATGACCTCTTTGCTGCACATCTTTCTTCTCAGATGTTCCTGCTTGAGAGCAGTGATTATTTTGGACAAAGGAACAGATTCCTTGTTCATCATTCCCAAAACGCAGTTGAGCCAATTGTTGGGAAGAGAGAGAAGGATGGCAGTGGACTGCAAATCATTGGCAGTGAGTGGGTTTTTGGGGGTGATGAGAGATGATAGTTTTTCTCCATACAATATTATCTCTGAGAGATGAACCTTCATATCCTTGTTGTTGAATTTGGTGAGAAAAAGTTTCCAAAGCAAATACATGCATCCTCCAGAAGAGTTATCTTGATGGGCTTCCTTGAGAAAGTTCCACGTTCCAAGGGCACTTTCCTTGTGTTTTTTGAATAAATTGGAAGTTTGATGGATTGATAGATCTTGAAATGACTGAGAACACGGCAAGGTTGTCTTTTGACCATGTTTCATGGTTTGCTTTCTCACAATTGCTGTTTAACAGATATCCAAGGCCAGAAGCTCAGAAGTGTATACGCAGGATCATTGACCAATTAAGATAATTTGAGTCGGCTCCGGGGGAGTTGAGGGGAATGATTGCAAGAGTTTTGAGGACTGGATGAGAGGATGAAGATTCTTCCATAGTTTTTTATTGACACTTGTGAAGGGAAATGACGTATCTTTCTGTTGGTAAAGAATTTAGCTCTGGGCTCATAACCTGTTGAGTCAGATGAGCTGAGGATGCTCAGAGAAATTTCAGCGGACAGAAAGATTAGGATGTATTATCAATCAGAAACACTTGAGGCAAACACAGAGACAGAGATAGAAGAGAATGAAGACATATAACAGCACTCACCTGAGGATGCTCAGAGAAATGGCAAAGGACAGAAAGATGAGGAAAGGAATCTTTCTGTGTGGCCAGTCTCTGTTCTCAGGTGATAGAAAAACAGTGAGTATCACAGTAGCCATGCTATATAACAAGTGTGACATTAGGGAGAGTGCTCATGGGCTCTGATGATGTAGTGAGAAGAGATGTTTAAAAGCGCACTCATGTCACACAGTGGGAAGTGATATTAGATTAAGAAATGAGAGACATCAATGGCCATATAGATGAAATGCATGATGGGATAAGGATAATAAGGAAACAGAGAAGAAACACAGAAAGAGAGGAAAAAGGGAAAGAGATTGAGGGTGTGTATTCTCCAACATCCTCATCTACTCAAACTCCTGATTCCACCTGCCTGGCCCCTCCTCCTGAAAAATCATATATTTAAAAGGAGGAGCCACTTGATAACATCCAATCATTGACAAAGTCCCAAGGATATTAAATATCTACCAGAGTATCCAATTGAAAGAAACATACCTACATATATAAACATGATAAATCTGGGGAGTATAAACCCAGAAAAGATATCCAGAGGTTGGAAACATCAAGAAATAATTATTTCTATTTTAGATTATCTTGGAATGGTTCCAAAAATTTGGGTCTATGGAGGTTTAAGTTTACATTTCCAGACCACAAATATCCACCTTAGAATGATCCTTAAACTCATCCAATCCACAGAAGAACTCAAGGGAAGAAATGGGAGACTTTTGAAAATTTAACTAAAGCTGGATTTCCCCCCTTAAAAATATTAACTTCTCTTTTACAATCCTCCTCATCTCCTTCTCATACCACTATCAATACTATTTAAAATAAAATATACTAAATTCAAAAAAAATATCTTGATTGAGAATCTCCCATTAAGCCCTCATACTGGAAATCCATAATTTGTGTTTTTGCTACAAAATTAGAAATGTGGATGGAAAAATCAGACCTTTATTTATTTCACACCCTGATTCCATCAACCTTGTCAAAAATTTCCCTGATCTTACCATGATGGAATGTAAATTTAAAACAAAACCGTTTGGAATGACCCTTCATCATATTGTTTGGTAAAGAATTGTTCAAGAGCTTTCTCAGTTGTTTTATTTTTTATCTCAAGATAAATAAGAGTAGTATGGATGAGCCCTCACTAAAATTGAGGAAATATCAGAAAATAAAGAACCCAGGGTTATTATGAAAGACAAAGAAGAAGAATTAATTAGTCCAATTGAATTTTTTTTGCTTCTTTTCACCATCTTCTCTGTCTCTGAAATATTTTCAAAAATATGCAAACCAATTGCAGGAAGAACTTCAAATACAAATATGCATGGAACATTTTCCAGAGACCAAGGAATCAGTTGGTCCATTGAAAATCCTAATAGGGTTTATCAGAGTTGAAATTTTCAAAAAATTAGATGGCTGATTTCAGGCATATCCCTTTTCTTCAAACTTCAATCTTTTTCAGTTGAAACCATGAGGATGTATCAAATTCAAGCAAAATTTCCATTTCTTAATGGCAGGTTTCAACCCAAATCCACCATTTCAAACCCGCCATTCAAAATCAAAAAAGCCCACTTATTTCATATCAGACATGTCAAATTTAACATGAAACAAGTGGTTTTTTTCAAGTAAAGTATATATAGGCCTTCACCAGCTCAACCAAACGTCATTCCACATCATCATCCCTGGTTTCAAACTCCAACCTGATTGGAAAAATTTCTACATCCTACCTCATCCAGAAATTTGATTTATTGCTCTCATCACTTCATCAATCTCATCTCTTCATTGCTATCCTTATTGTTTCATAACTCTCATCCCATCATCAGTTCATCACTCTCACCTTGCTTCATCACTCTCACCTTGCTTCATCACTCTCACCTTGCTTCATCACTCTCATTGGTTGATTTCTTTCATCACATCCATCATCTCACATTGCTTCATCACTTCATCACTTCATCACTTCATCCCCCCTTTCATAACATTCTCACTCTCATTGCTTTATTGCTTCATTACTTCATTGCTTCATCCCTTCATCCCACTTACTCTTTTTAATTGGCTCCTCAGGAACAATCCCCCCTCAAGTCCACTCAACCAAATCAAAAATCCCCCAGGAACTCAACATCCAACAATCCTCCCCCATCATCTTCCAAAGGCTCATGTCAGCTCAAGAGATCTGATCACATCATCCTTTTAAACTGGCTCAAAATTCTGTCCAACTATGATGCGTGCTTTTGATCCAACAATGAAATACAAGTTGCCCAACCTCCTTTAATTGGCTCCTCAGGAACAATCCCCCCTCAAGTCCACTCAACCAAATCAAAAATCCCCCAGGAACTCAACATCCAACAATCCTCCCCCATCATCTTCCAAAGGCTCATGTCAGCTCAAGAGATCTGATCACATCATCCTTGTAAACTGGCTCAAAATTCTGTCCAACTATGATGCGTGCTTTTGATCCAACAATGAAACACAAGTTGCCCAACCTCCTTTAATTGGCTCCTCAGGAACAATCCCCCCTCAAGTCCACTCAACCAAATCAAAAATCCCCCAGGAACTCAACATTCAACAATCCTCCCCCATCAGCTTCCAAAGGCTCATGTCAGCTCAAGAGAGCTGATCACATCATCCTTGTAAACTGGCTCAAAATTCTGTCCAACTATGATGCGTGCTTTTGATCCAACAATGAAACACAAGTTGCCCAACCTCCTTTAATTGGCCCCTCAGGAACAATCCCCCCTCAAGTCCACTCAACCAAATCGAAAATCCCCCAGGAACTCAACATCCAAAAATCCTCCCCCATCAGCTTCCAAAGGCTCATGTCAGCTCAAGAGAGCTGATCACATCATCCTTGTAAACTGGCTCAAAATTCTGTCCAACTATGATGCGTGCTTTTGATCCAACAATGAAGCACAAGTTGCCCAACCTCCACACTCCAAGGTTAATGGTCTTCTCCTGATGGCCAATGACCTGAAGAATAAAACCAAATTCAGGCCGGATCTTTCATTCAAACAGATGCAGGAGTATTTCAAGAACTATTGAGCCAAGTACAAAAAAGCCCACTCCATGTCACTCTCCACTGGCTTTGGGATCACTTAATTGGATAAAGCCAAAGGAATCACCTCAATGGTTGATAACTTGGACTCTATTTGTCCTTTTTATTTTCATATGCACAAAATATTTGGAAAGAAGGCATATATCACCCCTTTAGCCGCTTTTGATTCCCTCAAATTCTATTCAGTTGAAGCTGAGGACTTGGCTTTGGATGCTCAGTCTAGGAATTATCATCCCACCAAAACTCATGGGTGGCCCAAATCAGATGTGGAGGAGGATATTCCAAAACAACCAGCTCCAGTCATTTCTACATCAGAATTTAAAAACCCTTCCTTGGACACCTCACTTCCTTCTTTGGATTTCTCTCTTCCTGGGGTGGAAGAATTAACAAATCTGCCAAGGAGGAGCAAGTTATTGCTGTATTGCCACTACCATCAACATCTGCTCAAGTAAGGAACCAAGTTCTTTTATCTTCTTTCTGTTTAATCATGACTGATTTATATTGTAAAAAAACAGCCTCATCCTTTTCTAATTGGCAGCAAACTCAAGCCAATGTGGCCTGCCACATTGCCTTCAAATGAGAGCGCCAAAGTTACCACACAAACCTCCTCTGCAAAGGGAAAGCAAAAGGCCTCCAATTCCATCAATCTCAACCCTAATAGCCATCAAAAGCAGAGAAACACTTCAAATATTTCTGGCTTTGAGGATCTCATGGAGAAGCAAGATTCAATCAAGTGCATTTATTTATTCTACTTGCTTTCAAAATCAAGCCCATTTCTATTCCCCTCCTCCAACAAACCGTAAAATCACAAATTGAATCCAAAAAAAGTCAATTTGAAAAGGAGAAGTGCAATTTTCAACTGGCTATGGATTGTCATAAGTGGAAAGTTGAGATTTTGACTCATCAAAAAAATTTGGATTCTGGGTGGAAACTGATACAGGCTGAGCTGCAGTTTCAAAAAGAGTAAAAGGAGAAGGATCAACAGGATGAGCAAATTGAAAAGGAGAGGGAAAGGCTAGCCACAGAAAAAAAGATATGTCATTGGTAGCCGTAGAACTGTGGATGAAATAAAGGAAATCACTCAATTGCTTAGTTTGTAAATATATTTACTTTGATAAAAATTCTCAAAATAAAAACAAAAAAATTATTTTTTATTGCAACAATGTTTGAGTGTATTTTTAATACCACCAATGAACAAATCTTTTTTATTTTTATTTATCTTTTTTTCCTAAGGTATATTTTGCCACTGGACAAATCCTTGCTAGTGCTTTGAGTGGTCTTATTAATTTTCATGGACATGGCTATCCTGGTATTGTTGGCCAACTCCGCAGCTGGAAAAGTACAGTGCTTGCACTTATTGGCTGACCAAACCATTTCTTCAAAGCCTTTTTGTTTTAAATCAATCCCAAAACCCAAGTCAGGGAACACAAATTGGCCATTGGATACTTTATATCCATCCTTGTTGTTGATAATTTTTCCATTTGATTTTTTTGGTTGGGACCACCAGTAAAAAGGAATAGGAGGAGACATCACCTTTTTCAATATGGGGAGAGCTGTAGAAGGAGTCTGAGGTGAAGTTGATTTGAGGGGAGCAGTCAAAAGGAGTGAGGCCAGATCCAAATTCCAATGAGGAGAAGGAAGGGATGTTGTTGTCCATCATAGATTCATGGTTGGAATCAAATGCAAGTTTGGCTCATTTTGGAAACATTTGGCCCAATAATTGAGAGAACTTGTCAGACTTAAGGATCAAAAAATAATACTCTTTAGGGGAGTATTTGACAGCATCTTTCTTCAAATATTGGCCAAATATTTCAGAAGGGTGCATTGATTTTTTACATCCAATTTCCCTCATTTTTCCATCCTAAGATGTTGAGGGACACACGGTGTTGACAAATTTTAGGATGGGTGATGATAAATTCACAACTCCTAGTTGTGTGAGAGTTTTGTAGGGCCCCTCAATGCATGAGGGCCCATATACTACTCCAAAGGTTTTGTCCAACCACCCGCAACCCCTGGGGGGGCATATACCCCCCATAATGGGAATTTTTGATTTTTGTACCCATGTACACAACCATTTAGACCTGTGTACAGGGGTATAAAACCCCCCTGGGTTGTTCAAGTATTTATTTATTTTTATTTTATTTTATATTTTATATTTTTGTTTTTTTTAAACCAAAAAATCAACATTTTTGGATTTTTTGGTTGATTTCTGTTTTTTTTATTGAGCTTATTTTAGTTTTTTTAAGCCTGCAATTCTTTTAGTTGTGTGGCACAAAAAACAACTAGATTTGAGTTATGTACAACCCTACACGACTTGAATGTAGTTGGGCATGGTGCCACACAAAGCTGAACCGTGATGTGGGGGCTACACAACTGCATTCAAGTCATGTGGAGGCTACAAAACTTGATTTTAGTTATTTAGCATGCCACACAACTCAAATTGGATGTTTGGCACGCTACATGACTCAAATGGGCTGTTTAGGATTCCACATGGCCCATTTGAGCTGTGTAGCATGCCACGTGGCCCGGTTGAGTTTTTTAGCATGCCACATGGCACATTTGAGTTGTGTAGCATGCCACATGGCCCATTTGACTTGTGTAGCATGCCACACGGCCCATTTGAGTTGTGTAGCATGCCACCTGGCCCATTTGAGTTAATGTGTAGTGTTCCACACGGCCCATTTGAGTTTTGTACACAACTCAAAGATTCTGTTGTCTTTTTGATGTTCATATTCTGTAACTAACAAATTTAGTTACCTTTTTTCCTATCTTACTGTTTTCATTATCTCATTACCCATGTCTTAGGCCCCCTCTGGGGCTCTTTAGTTGTCTCTAATCTGCTGCCTTAGCCCCCCTCTGTGTTTCTCTATTTGTCCTTAAATAATGGTCCTTCCCTGGGACCATGAATGAAAATCATCTGATTACCAGTTATCAAAACCAGAGTGTCCCTTCCTCCTGAACGGATCAGTTTCACTTGAATTTACAAGTATTACCTCTTCCCCTTTGGCTCTTTGTAGCCTCATTGTTTCCCATTCTTCTCTCTTTGGTCTTACAGCCTACTTTCAACTCTTCACGGTTAAAATCCAAAAGCTCATCCCACTAAGTTATCCAGTCAACTTCATTTTTCCAACTGGTTGTCTCATTGCCAATCTCATCAATCCTACGCTCTTTATCATCCTCACTATCCAATTTTGTCCCTCCTCTCAATCCCTTCTTCCATGATTTTCAACCATCCCTATTCCTTCAAACCCTTCCTCAACCAACTCAACCTCATTTCTTACCTCTCACTCATCCGGTCCTCAGCCTCAGCCCTTATTCTCAATCACCAGTCCCACCAACTCGGAATCATCATCTTCCACTCAACCCCTCTGAGAATCTCCCAAAAAATGCTACAAGTCCAAGGATGATGACAAGGATGACCTTCTGGACAAACTGATCTTGTGAGAAGCTGAAACCAAGACTGAAGAACTATCATCCTCCTTGAGCTTGGAACTTGGGCTCAAATGGACATGATCCCCACATCTCTCTTCCTATCCCATCCTATACTCTCTCTATACCATACCAGCTACCGGCATCCTATCACCCTTCATCAATATTTCCTCAGGATCCGCTTTGCTTTACCTTCTTTGCTCCAATGCTCCCCTCCAATGCTCTCCTGCCATCTCATATCCTACCCCATCCATCGCCAGATCAAATTCCGTCTCTCAAATCAAGGCTACCTCAGATCCCTATCCTAAAATATCTCCCAAGACCAATTCATTCACCTTCAATGACAGTAGGACTGCCCCGCTGGTATCACTCATAGGGATGATTGCCGTCGACTATTACGGTTCAAGTTTTCTTCCCCAGCCCATCCTCCAACCATGGCTCTGGCTCCTTGGATCTGGATCCTTACCCGCTCAAAGTCGCGCCTTCAATCGGATCTTGGCCACCTGAATCAATCTATAATTTCCAACCTCATCATTATTCAATTTCCTGACCTCTCATCATTATCCTGACCTCCAATTGACATCAAACCATTACTCCCAATCATCCTACTATCTCTGTCCTGACCAATCCTTACTCGAGTTCAACCAGTACAATCCCCAGGATCCTCATCATCATCCCATACGCTGTCCCTAGCCTGGTTAGCCATCAGATTGCTCTCCATCTCTCTCAGATTGGTCTCACCATGATTGCTGGCGTCTCCTGCTTTGAATTCTCCATCATCCTATCCACTCCTCCTTTTCTCCCAGCTTTTACCAACATCATCCTCCAATAATCTACATTCCATTGACTTAATTCAAGCCAAACTCATCAATCTCAAACTCAATGTTTGAAATTCTTCCTCACTCCCCTTCTTTCATCTTGCCTTGATCCTCTCCCTCATCTCTATCTGGAAACAGGTCTTCTCAATCCCCGGCACCATCCTCCTCAACATCCTTGTTGGCGCCATCTACAATTGTTGGTAATCCACTCAGTCAGGCCGTCCAATCAGATGTTCACAATGGTCATCCGGATCTATCAACGGCCTGGTCAATATCCCTGCTCTGCATCTTCATCTCCACCCTCTCATCGCTCCCTTCCATCACGATTTATTGCTTCCGCTCCCCGCTGCAACTTCTTGCATTTCCCGCCATTATCTCCCTCACTGCTTGATTGATCTTCTTTCAAAACTTACCATCATCTCATCAATCCCAACCAATTGGCCTTAATTGGAACCCGGTTAAGTTTTATCAATCCATTTTCTCATCCGCTCCCTCCAACCCATCTAGTCTTCTAGCCCATCAAAACCTCCAACTCAGCCAGACCATCTTCATCCTTTGATTCCGTTCACTTCATCAATCCAATCCAACCATCATCCCCCTTCATCCACCACAACATTGCTCGCTTTCCGTTCCTTATCCCTCTTGCTCCTCATCTGGCACCTTTGCTCCCTCCTTTCAACCTTGCTTGTGACTCAATCATTGGCTCGCTCATTGTCCTTGCAACCTTGGCGGCAACCTTGCTGGCCTCTCAGCCTTACCTCACCTCCGACGCCTTCTCTTCCTCATTTATCCTCTTGCAAAATTTTTTACCTCCTCCTCCAGCTAGTTTTCTTTTTTTTTCTCTCTCGCGACCTTGCTTGCGCTTTCCTTGCCTTCCTTGCTTGATCAAACGTTCAACTTATCAACCTCGCGCAATCTTGCTTGCACCTTGACGGCGATCTTGCTCGCGCTTCATCCGCTCCATCTGCTACTTCCATTAGCTCACTCTCTTCCAAGCCAACTTTCTCGCGCTTGCCCTCTCAACGCTCACCAACTCATCCATCAATTCCTCACCTCTTCAATTCATCAATCTACTACCATCATTCAATTTGGGGTGGTGCATTCATTTGGCCGGTCCTGTCACCCTCTCCATCCTGCAATTGCTCCATCTTCTCCATCTCATTTGCTCCACCCGCTACCTCAACTACCATTGCTTCATCTCCTCTATCTCATTGGCTTGACCTGCTACATCACCACCCGCTCAATCTCCTCCATCAATACTCCCATCATCCAATTTAACCATCAAACTTAACAACAATTTACTCCCAACACTATTATCATCATCTTCATCAAAAATCAACTTCAACAACATGCAAAAATTCTTCATCTAGTATTGAACAGGCTGGTGTGTTGGAATCCCTTCCTCTTTTGTTCAATACTATCTATATATCTCCCTACTATCCACCCTCAATCTTTACCATAATCACATTCATTACCATTACATTCTATCATCCACCATCATTATTCAACAACTGTCACCACTACATTCCAGATTCATCTCCAAACCATCACCATCACCATCACAATTACCATTACCATGACTGCTACCATTACCATCATCATTACCATCACCATCATCACTACCATTATCATCATCATATCATTCTCCCCATTAAGTTATACCATTACCCCATATTATTCATCATCAACATATCATTCTCTCCCATATCATGCTAGGCAAATATGCCTGAGGTCCTTGTTGCTCCTGTTAAAATAGGCTTTCATTCCCCATATCATGCTAGGCAACTATGCCTGAGGTCCTTTTTGCTCCTCTTAAAATAAACTATCATCTCCCCATCTCATATCCTTACAAGGTGGTTTCTTGTCATTTATTACTCAACTCTCATATCTCCATCATTCTCATATTCCCCTCTCTCATGAATCTCTGGAATGTTTGCTGGTCTTAAATGTTAAAATTTGGATGCACTCAGGTAATGTGCATAGGAGTGTGTAATCCAAATGAGATGAAAAAAATGGGCCTCCACCGCCCATTGGACATCACGTGGGCCATGTGGGCCTATGTGGGTGTTATTGGTTTTGGGCATTTGGGCGCCAAAACACGTTTTTATGGTCTTTTGGGACACGGGCCCTCACGGGCCCGCCAGGGTGGATGGGCCACCCAAGCCAGATGGGCTTATTTGGGCATAAAATTGCCCAAGATTTATTATGGACATACTTGGCCAGACGGGCTGGCCCACCAAAGTATGTAATTCTCACAATTTGGGCTTGGGGCGGCCCATTGGGGCCGCCGCCCATGTCGCGGCCCGCTCGGGGCTGCTGCCCACATTGCAGCCCGTTTGGGGCCTCCTGTGTTCCTTGGTACGGCCAATGGGGGGCCCGACGGTCCGCGCAGGGCTGTTGTGCGGCCGAGGGATCCCGCGCGGGCCTGGCTGGTCGCGCCCGGCGACCAGCGCCGCGGAGCCAGGGCTTGGGGCCCTGGCTTGCTCCCCCTCCCCTTGCTTGCCATTGCGAGGGGGATGGGGGTAAGCTGGCTGGGTTGAACCAGCCAGTGACTGGCCACAACAGTGCGGTCGGTCAGGGCAGGGGGGACCTGACCACCCCCTTGCCCAAGGAGGTGGCGGCACTGGCCGCAAGCGTAGCAACCGGCAGGTGGGGGGGAATTCATCACCCCTCCACCATTGAGTGTGTGAAGCAACCAAGCAGGGGCGCTCTCCCCCCCCCTTTACCAAGGGGGAGGAGCGATGGGCCTGGGGGGACCTGATCACCTCCCGGGCCAACTTTCTTGACAATGCCCTGGGGTTATCAACCCCCAGGGCCCCTGGTGAGGGGATTTGACCGCCCCCACCAGGGATTTGAGAGAAAGAGGGGGGGACAGTATGTCTGCTGGTCACACCCCCCCATGTGAGTCTGAGACTGGACCCAGGTGTGCCCTGGGTCCCACCTGGCCCATTTGAGGGGCCAGGGGCTGGCTACATGAGGCAACCAGCCCGTAAACAAGGTAATGAGGTCATCATGGCTGGTTGTAACAGAAAACCAGCCAAGGGGATTGAACAGAAAGGGGATGGTTCAGCCCCGTAACGGTGAAAACACTGGAATGGACCGGAATAGGCCGGTTGTAAGGGTTCAGGAACTGATGCCATGCGGGCTGATGTAGTCCCAACCAAGTAACAAGGCTGGTAGAGCCTGTAGAGATTTTTTGGGGCGGAAAATTTGCCTTTTGGCTTGTTGTATCATGGGCTCACAAGAGGCCAATCTTTTTTACTTAAGGAGCTCTTCTCCCTGCTTTTTTCCATCCATTAATTCATCATTCCAATCAAATTCATCCAACATATTGCCCCATTGTGAGAGCCCCATTAGCCAATATTGACACCCAGTGTCCAGCATTTCTTTTGCTTTAAATACTGCTCATTTGCCTAAGCTAATTGCTGGCCATAATTCTAACATTGAATTGGTTCCTAAATTTGTCAGTTAAGGTGGTGTGTTGTCTTTTTGATGTTCATATTCTGTGACTAACAAATTTAGTTACCTTTTTTGATAACCTGAATATTTAAAGTTTAATTTATTTAAAAACTAAGACCAATGAAACTGAAACAAATCACAGTGGATCAACAAGTGAACAAGACGTGAGAAAACAAGGTGAAGAGTGAGAGATCTTACCCAGGATCTTCTCTAGACATGAAATGATTTATTTAATGAGAAAGAATGAGATTGTGATGTGAAAAGGAATTGAGGTTGTGAAGAAGTTTAAGGAGAAGTCTGATCAAAGAAGAACAGATTGCATAAACAATGGGACAGAATCAATGAAGGAAATGGTTTTAGTGGATTGATGATTCATTCCTCACATCTGATCAAGTATCTGATAGGTTTGATTGGGAGCAATGGGCAAGCAGGCAGTTGAGATTGGTTGGATGAGGATGAATAGGTTTGATCAAGAGCAATGGGCAAAAGGGTAGTTGAGGATGAGTTGGATGAGGATCAGGGTAGTCAAGGATGAGTTGGATGAGGATGAATATGATTGGGAAAAAGGGTAGTTGAGGATGAGTTGGATCAGGAGGATGAGAAAGAATGGTGAGACTGGGGAGTGAGGGTTGAGTCAAGAAGCAAAGCGTTGGAGTGAAGAGAGCCGGAAAAAGAAGGCAAGGAACAGAAAAGGAAGACCAGCAAGAGGCCCCAGCCCAGATTCAGGGAGGTGGAGTGCAGATGGTTTTCAAGTTGGAGCCGGGTTCCCCAGGGATGAACATACAGGTTGAGGTTGATGGATTTGGTGTATTTGCAGGGGTAGCATAAGGCAGGGTGTGGAAATTGAGGAGTGCAGTTGTGATGCACTGCTGTGATCAGATGTGAGGATACATGATGGAAGAGTTTAAGTTGATTTCAGAACTTTTCAAAGCAGCTTTTGTCAGAGAATCAGCTACTATCATGTTAGAGGGGATGGTATTAGTGATGAGATTATGATTTTCCTTCTGTTCCCTAAGCCACTTTATATGTGTGTCAATATTTTTGAGTCCTCCGTGATTGGATTCCTGGTTGACTAGATCATTCAGAGCTTTATTATCAATAAAAAAGGCATGGGTGATTTTTAGCAAAGGGTTCAATTCCTTCAGCAGTTGAGTGAGCCATATTTTCTCCTGCGTTGCAAGAAGGAGGGCTTTGAGTTTGCCTTCCGTCAAGGAGAGAGATATTGTGGGATGTAACTTGCTATGCCATGAAACTGGGCATCCGTACAATATTATGAGATATCCGGTGTGGCTTTGTCTAGTTTCAGGGTCATTCCCCCCATTGGAGTCGCTATAGACCTCAATGTTGTACTGGAACTTTGGGTTTTGAAGTGGCAGAGCCAGGTTCTTGGAGGTGTTCAGGTATTGCCATGTGTGCTTGGCCTCTGTCCAGTGAGACATACCCAGTCTAATGTTGAAGCAAGATAGATTAGAGACTGCATATGAGATGTTGGGCGGGGTCCTGCTGGCTATGAAATTGAGGAAGCCCATTGAGGACCAGTAATTGATGTTGAGTTGAAGAAAAGCCTTGTGATCATTGTCTGTTGCAGGGGACAGCTTAACATTGGGAGTGATTGGAGTGTTGATAGGTTTGCATTCAGCCAGGCCTAACTCAAGGAGGCCAGTTTCAATGTGATGAGGTTGATGCAGCCCAAGACCTTCTTTGGTTGAGACAAGGTGATTACCAAGGATATTGCTCAAAGGTCCATTGTGAGAGATGTTGAATCTGGATTTAATGTTTTCCCTGAATATATCTGAGTTTCCTAAGATCAGAAGATCATCAACATATACAAAGACATATAGCTGCTTGACATTGTTGATGTATAGACAGGAATTGGCGCTGGATGTTGTGAAACCTTGTTCAAGCAGCCACTTCTTCAGGGTTTTTTAACAACTTTTTGGGTTCCTGCTTCAATCGGTAGAGGGCTTTTTTCAGTTTTAAGTATGGAAAAGGAGAGTCATACCCAAGGGGAGTTTTGATATAAACATCCTTGTTAAGGGGAGCATGGAGGAAAGCGGACTTGATGTCCATTTGTCGGATGGTAAGGTGGTGATGGAGAGCAAAAACCAGTAGGATGCAAAGGGTGGTTATGGAGCCTGTGGGTGCATAAATCTCTTGGTGGTCAAAATATTTGACTTGTTGAAAGCCTTGAACACAAAGGCAAGACTTGAAGCAAACGCTTGAGTTGTCAGGCTTGTCCTTGATGCAGCAGACCCAAACAGTTGTGAGAGCTCTCTTGCCATTGGGTAGTGTGTGAAAAACTTCCCAAACCTCCATCAGATCAATCCCATTGAGTTCTTTGTTCATGGATTGGATCCAGTGAGCGCTATCTTTGGATTGGGTAGCCTCATCATAGGTTCTTGGAACTGATCTGGCAACAAAACATATCTTTGAGGTCATTGGAGAGTCAAACAATTGCGGAGCAGGTGGACAGGCTGGGTTGATGGTGTGTTGTGTGGTGTTGTATTGATTGGAGGAGGCTCATCATTGGGCTGGTGTTGTGAAGGTTGTGATCATTTTGGGAGTTGTTTTCAGATGGTGCACAGGAGAGAGAGAGGAGGATTAGACGGGTCAAGTGATGTGAGAGTTTTGTTTTGGAGAGTGGTAGAGGTATCAATTTGTGGGGGATTAGAATTTAGAATGTCAGTGAGAAGTTTATCATTGTTTAGGAGGTAGTCAAAAGGAGAATCCGTTATTGAGAGGGGATCAAGGGAAGAATCAGAGGGGCACAGGCCTTCAAAAATTTTAACGTGTTTGGAACAAACAATGTTCCAAGATCCTGGGCAATAGACTCAATACAAGTTCAGATCCATGTCAAACCCGACTAAAATTCCTTCCAACCCCTTCTCTTCAAGCTTGCCAGCAAAGGATGACTGATTGAGGACCACCCTTTTTGATTGGAGAACTTGTATGAGGTGAAGTTTTGGTGGTTTGCCAGTCCATAACTTGTAGGCAAATTTTTTTCCTTTTGTGGGAGAAATCATATTAAGTACTTGACAGGTGCTGGGAATTGTTTCATCCCAGAGGAAAAGAGGTATCTTCATGTCTATTATGTTTGTTTGGGTTGCTTCAAGAATTGATTGGTTTCCCCTTTTGGCAATGGGATTGTGTTGAGGGTTGTAAGGTTCAGACGTGGTGTGTTTCACACCGTTCTCAATAAGAAAGGAACTAAGTCAATGGTTGACAAATTTGCCACCATTGTCTGAGTGCAGGTTTTTCAGCATCTTTCCAGTCTGATTTGCATGGAGTTTGACAAACTTGATAATCTTGTTGGTGACTTCAGATTTATTCTGAATTGGAATTCACACCTTGAACTTGGAGAAGTTGTCCATCAGAAGTAGAAAGTACTTGAAACCAAAGAGAGAGGAGGGATGAATTTGCCCACACACGTCTGCATGTATTTGTTCAAAGGGGGTTGTGCTGGGTGGTAGATTATTGGTAAAGGGAAGTCAAGCTATCTTCCCTTTTGCGCATGAGACACATTCAATCATGTCCCATTTGGCATTGGGAAAGTCTTTGGACAGAAGATGAGTTCTTTTAGTATGGGGATGAAAGAAGTGTTTATGGATGGTTGAAAGAGAGAAAAAAGAACAAGGGAAGTAGTGAAACAAGGATGGTGACTCCTCAATGAAGAGTAAATTGTCCTTGATGGAGCCGGTAAGGATGTTCTTGCCATTGAAGATGACTACAAATTTACTTGAGGAGAGGAGAGATAAGGAGAAGTGTTTCCTAATCAGTTGAACTAGTGACACAAGATTGAATGCTAGGTCTTGGATGTAAAGGGAGTTTTGTAAATTTAGGGTGGCAAGACTTGTTGTCAGCTTTTCCGTGCCAATTCCTAGTGAGGGAATTGGAAAATGGGGGTTTCCTGTTTGAATTTGGTATTGTCGGGGAGGATTTGTGAGAAGAAGTCGGAATTTTTTAACATGCAGTTGGAGGCCCCAGAGTCAAGGAGAATCCAATTTCATTTCAATGAACAGGAACTGACCATTGCAAAGTTGTATGCTAGGTGAGCGGAGGAGTTTTTCTGAGTTTTTGAAGGAGAAGTGGATGATGAGGATTCCAATCCATTGTTCTGTCCTCCTGCATTGGATTGAAGGTGAGGATACAGCCACCAACATTTGCTGCAATCATGATTGGCCTGTGGGTTGTGCCATGTGGACCTGCACTTGATGACCTCATTACAATTCAACATGGCTGATGCATAAGAGCTTGCTACTATTTAATTCTTGACCTGATTGAGGTGTCAAAGCACAAGATCCCCATTGATTTTGGTCTCTCCAAGAGAGTGGGTGATGTTTGTCTTGAGATGATCAAGTTGAGGTGGAAATTTGTAGAGAAGAAGGTGGGCAACTATATCATTATCCATCTGAATCCCAAGCTCGGCAATCTGAAGTAGGCATGCCTTTGGATTGGTTATGAACTTCTCAACCTTCTTGGGGTCAAACTGTAGGTTGAGGAAGTTGAAGAAGACCCTTGACCAATTAGCAGTTTGGGATGAAGCATAGTATTCATTGATGGATTTCCACAGTTCAATTCCATTGGTGAGGTGATGATTCTTTACACAATTGATGTATGTTTGATTGTCTAGTTTCGCCAGGAGGTATCCAACGATTTCGAGGTTCACATCAGGGGGACATTTGTTGGGTTTGGATGAGTTGAGCCAGTGGGAGATGCCCTTGAGGGATAGAATGGTGTGAATCTTTGATCTCCATAAGGATACATTGGAGTCTGAAAATGTAGGAATTGAGTCGGTGAGTGTTTTTAAGAGATTCTGGGTAGATTCCATTGGTCTGTAGCAATTGTTGTCTTGGTTTTTCTCTCCAGTGCTTTCGGCTTTTAACCATGATAACCTGAATATTTGAAGTTTAATGCATTTCAAAACTAAGACCAATGAAACTGAAACAAATCACAGTAGATCAACCAGTGAACAAGACGTGAGAAAACAAGTTGAAGAGTGAGAGATCTTACCTGGGATCTTTTCTAGACATGAAATGATTTATTTAATGAGAAAGAATGAGATTGTGATGTGAAAAGGAATTGAGGTTGTGAAGAAGTTTAAGGAGAAGTCTGATCAAAGAAGAACGGATTGCATAAACAATGGTACAGAATCAATGAAGGAAATGGTGTTAGTGGATTGATGATCCATTCCTCACATCTGATCAAGTATCTGATAGGTTTGATTGGGAGCAATGGGCGAGTGGGCAATTGAAATTGGTTGGATGAGGATGAATAGGTTTGATCAAGAGCAATGGGCAAAAGGATAGTTGAGGATGAGTTGGATGAGGATCAGGGTAGTCAAGGATGAGTTGGATGAGGATGAATATGATTGGGAAAAAGGGTAGTTGAGGATGAGTTGGATCAGGAGGATGAGAAAGAATGGTGAGACTGGGGAGTGAGGGTTGAGGCAAGAAGCAAAGCGTTGGAGTGAAGAGAGCCGGAAAAGGAAGGCAAGGAACAGAAAAGGAAGACCAGCAAGAGGCCCCAGCCCAAATTCAGGGAGGTGGAGTGCGGATGGTCATCAAGTTGGAGTTGGGTTCCCCGGGGATGAACAGACAGGTTAAGATTGATGTATTTGGTTTATTTGCAGCGGTAGCATAAGGCGGGGCGTGAACATTGAGGAGTGCAGTGGTGACATTTTATTCTATCTTACTGTTTTCATTATCTCATTATCCATGTCTTAGGCCCCCTCTGGGGCTCTTTAGTTGTCTCTAACCTGCTGCCTTAGGCCCCCTTTGGGGTTCCCTAGTTGTCCTTAAATAATGGTCCTTCCCTGGGACCATGAATGAAAATCATCTGATTACCAGTTATCAAAACCAGAATGTTTCTTCCTCCTCATTGGATCAGTTTCACTTGACTTTAAAAGTATTACCTCTTCCCCTTTGGCTCTTTGTAGCCACATTGTTTCCCATTCTTCTCTCTTTGGCTTTACAGCCTAATTTCAAATCTTCAGAGTTGTGAATTTAACATTACCCTTTTTGGATTGGTGAAGGAATTTTGTGACTGAGTTGATGTCCTTCTTCTCTTTGTCAGAGAGTTCATTCAAAGGGAAAAATTCAATTATTGCAACCAGAGCCTCATGATTTGATTGATTGTGAACATATACTTTTCCAGAGCTGAAGAAATGGAATGGTTTGATCTTCTTATGGGCCTTTTCCCAACTCTTCACAAGAGGTATTTTGAATTTTCTTGACAATTGAAGGATACAGATCCAAAGGGTGTAGTTTGCATGAAAACCCAACAAACTTTTCATTAATTTTTTCCTCAGTCACTTCCAATGCAATTTCAGAATCCCTCATTTCAGACCTCCTTCTCTGGAAAGCCCTTTTCTTCCCACATCTCTGAATTTTTTTCAAACTATCTCATCCAATCTTCTTCCCTCCCAACCATATACTTTGATTGGGGTGAGGATCAAGATGGAAATCAATTTGTTTTCTAACCTTTTGATTTTAGTGGGAGAAAAATGGGAAGTCAAGAAAGGGTATTAAAAGGGCTGGAATGAAGGTTTGAATTGCTTGGAATAAAAAAAAACATTCATCAGTCAAGTATGATCAACATAGATGATCAAAATTCCTAGAAAATAACAAAACATTGCCGGTGAATTGTCCTACAAAAAAAATTCAAAAAAAGACAGTCAGTCCCCTTGTTTATCATGAGGCAGGAGGAGAAGCAGGGGGGGTCTGACAGATTAATTGATTGATCAATTGGTCAGGAGGAGGAGGAGGAGGAAAAGTTAAAATTGACTGATTGATAGCAAATTTATCAACCAATTGATAGGAAATTGATGGGTCAATCAATGGAAAATTGATTGGTCAATCAATGGAAAATTGATGGGTCAATCAATGGAACTTGATGGGTCAATCAATGGAAATTGATGGGTCAATCAATCAAAAATTGATTGGTCAATCAATGGAAAATTGATTGGTCAATCAATCAAAAATTGATTGGTCAATCAATGGAAAATTGATTGGTCAATCAATGGAAAATTGATTGGTCAATCAATGGAAGATTGATTGGTCAATCAATGGAAGATTTATTGGTCAATCAATGGAAGATTGATTGGTCAATCAATGGAAGATTGATTGGTCAATCAATGGAAAATTGATTGGTCAATCAATGGAAGATTGATTGGTCAATCAATGGAAGATTGATTGGTCAATCAATGGAAGATTGATTGGTCAATCAATGGAAGATTGATTGGTCAATCAATGGAAAATTGATTGGTCAATCAATGGAAAATTGATTGGTCAATCAATGGAAAATTGATTGGTCAATCAATGGAAAATTGATTGGTCAATCAATGGAAAATTGATTGGTCAATCAATGGAAAATTGATTGGTCAATCAATGGAAAATTGATTGGTCAATCAATGGAAAATTGATTGGTCAATCAATGGAAAATTGATTGGCAATCAATGGGAAATTGATTGGTCAATCAATGGAAGATTGATTGGTCAATCAATGGAAAATTGATTGGTCAATCAATGGAAAATTGATTGGTCAATCAATGGAAAATTGATTGGTCAATCAATGGAAAATTGATTGGTCAATCAATGGAAAATTGATTGGTCAATCAATGGAAAATTGATTGGTCAATCAATGGAAAATTGATTGGTCAATCAATGGAAAATTGATTGGTCAATCAATGGAAGATTGATTGGTCAATCAATGGAAAATTGATTGGTCAATCAATGGAAAATTGATTGGTCAATCAATGGAAAATTGATTGGTCAATCAATGGAAAATTGATTGGTCAATCAATGGAAAATTGATTGGTCAATCAATGGAAAATTGATTGGTCAATCAATGGAAAATTGATTGGTCAATCAATGGAAAATTGATTGGTCAACCAATGGAAAAAAGATTGGTCAATCAATGGATAACTGATTGAACAATTGATTGCAAATCAAATGGTCAATCAATGGAAAATTGATTGAACAATTGATTGCAAATCAATTGGTCAATCAATGGAAAATTGATTGAACAATTGATTGCAAATCAATTGGTCAATCAATGGAAAATTGATTGAACAATTGATTGCAAATCAAATGGTCAATCAATGGAAAATTGATTGAACAATTGATTGCAAATCAAATGGTCAATAAATGGAAAATTGATTGAGCAATTGATTGCAAATCAATTGGTCAATCAATGGAAAATTGATTGAACAATTGATTGCAAATCAATTGGTCGATCAATAGAAAATCAATTGTTTTCCATTGATTGATCAATCAATTGCAAATCAATTGGTAAATTGATAGAAAATCAATGGGTCAATTGATAGCAAATCAATTGGCCAATTGATAGAGAATCAATGGGTCAATCGATAGCAAATCAATTGGCCAATTGATAGAAAATCAATTGGTCAATTGATAGAAGATCAATTGGTCAATTGATAGCAAATCAATTGGTCAATTGATAGAAAATCAATCGGTCAATTGATAGCAAATCAATTGGTCAATTGATAGCAAATAAATTGGTCAATCAATAGTGAAAAGATTTACCAATTGATTGAAAATTTATTGGTTAATAAATAGCAAACCAATTGTTTGATCAATAGCAAATTGATTGTTCAGATAAATTGTTCAATCAGTAGCAAATCAATTGGTCAATCAATAGCAAATCAATTGGTCAATCAATAGCTAATCAATTGTTTGCCATTGATTGACCAATCAATACCAAATCAATTTTTTTCCATTGATTGAACAATAAATAGCAAATCAATTGTTTGCCATTGATTAACCAATTAATATCAAATCAATTGTTTGCCATTGATTGAACAATCAATAGAAAATCAATTTTTTTCTATTGATTGACCAATCAATAGCAAATCAATTTTTTTCCATTGATTGACCAATCAATTGCAAATCAATTGGTTGATTGATAGCAAATAAATTGGTTGATTTATGGAAAATTAATCATTCAATCAATAGTGGATAGATTGACCAATTGATTGCAAATTTATGTTGTAGTATTATGTTTTCTGCTGCTAGCCATGATCCCTCCAGCTATTCCTTTATTGACTCATAAATACTTTCTCATTGGCTTACTCCATATTTCCTCATCTTGTCATTTATCCATATAGTTTCTGCCATGGTTGATTAGTCATCAAGTGCCTTAGGCCCCCTGTGAGGGGCTCTCTAGTTGTCTACTTAAAATGGTCTTTTCCAGGACCTTGCAATTCACTCATTGACTTTGTTTCTTAAAAATTCGGTCCTCAACTTTCTGAGTTAAGTAATAGTCCCTGATCCGATCATTGACTCCAACAATTTATTGTTCAATAAATAGAAAATTGATTTCTCAATAAATAGCAAATTGATTGGTCAATAAATAGCAAATTGATTGGTCAATAAATAGAAAATTGATTGGCCAATAAATAGCAAATTGATTTTTCAATAAATAGCAAATTGATTGGTCAATAAATAGCAAATTGATTGGTCAATAAATATCAAATTGATTGTTCAATAAATAGCAAATTGATTGGTCAATAAATAGAAAATTTATTGAACAATAAATTGGTCAATTGGGATGGAGGGAGGGGGAAAAGGAGGAGAAGGAGGAGGGGTTTAGCTTACCTAGAGGAGTGAGCAAGGAGGCAGGGCAGGTTCCTAAACATGAAACAAATGGACCATGAGCAACAGATGAGGAGAAGGAAAAAGTGGTTGGGAGGGGGCTTACCAGGGGTTCTGACCAAAGGAAAAGGGAGGATCCTAAAGTAATGGAATGATGAGGAGGTTGATTGTGAGGTGGATGGTGGATTTTGAGGTTTGGGATGGATGGTGAGGTGGATGGTGGACGGTGAGGTGGATGAGGGATGGTGAGGTGGATGGTGGATGGTGAGGTGGAGGTGGATGGTGAGGTCTAGGAAGGGCTGGACCAGTGGGAGTGAACCAGTGGTTTGGAAGTTTTGGTTCTGTTTTTTGTCCAAGTCCACCAAAAAAAGAAAAAAAAAAAAGATAAAGAGTCAGCCTAAAATTTTTTTTTGAACCATAAAATCAAAAAAATTAATTTTGATTTACTTATTTCAAAACCAAAGGCTATTCATAAAAATGAGCAAGTGTGAGGCGTAGAATATGCTCTCTCATGGCAGAAGATGAGGGAGAAGTTGAGACAGGACTCATGGAAGAAGATGAGGGACCAGATGAGACAGGCATGACTTGAGGAGGATCAGGAATATTTTCTTCAAATATTTTGTCCCAATCATCTTTGATGTTGGCCAGAAGTTTCTGAAGGATTACACAAGTGATAATCAAGTTGATGAGTATCTTCATTTCTTTTGAATTTTGAAGCTGTTTTTGCATTTCCCATAAGCTGGCCCATCTTCCTTTCCAGATTCCTATGACATGCTCAATCCAAACCTGGGATTGGGCAAGATGGTAGTTGAAATCAGTTTTGGCTTGATTCTTGGATGAAACATTGGGGTATGCTGGAACCACATATTTCACTCTAGCATAAGCTGAATTGGTTAGAAGGTAGTGATCTTGGTCAAAGTAGTTCTCTGGTTGTTGGGAAATTTGCATCCAATTGAGAAAATATGAATTGTGAAATGAACTTGGAAGGCCAGCATGGAGGGATATGAGCTTCTTGTTGTTATCAAAAACAAGTTTTATTTACACAGAGTATCTATAAAAACCAATAAAACATATTCAGTCAGTGTATTATCAAAGGCTTTGGAAATGAGATTAATCTATTGCCTTTTTTTCCAATCAAAATAGTGGTTGCCATCTAGCTTGGGTTTTTTACTCAATGGGACAATTGTTCAATCAACAAAACCAATGCAAAAAGGAAAGCCCTTAGTCTCCATTACTTGAGATATCTCCTAGCATTCTTCTTTGGTTGGCCAACAAAGGACTGAGCAACGCAAATTTAGGATAGCAATCATGACTCTTTTTGTTTACAAGTCAATGAATCCGTAAAAAACTGAGAATAGATTTTCTAATTGATTTATTGCTGCTCCATTTCCATGTGATCCCAATCTACAAAGAGCAATGTCCATTTGGATAGCTGGATTGCGTTGAGGATTCCAATAATTTTTCTGGATAATGTGGTGGTTTTCAATCATCTCCAAAGGTTTCATGAATGAAGGCAATCCATTATGGAACAGTTTCTGGAAGCCTAATTTGGGGAGGAGACAAATATTTTTCCTTTCAAACATATGGTTGTGGAGAGTCTTTCTTCTTGGAACCATGTATTGCTTTTCCAATATAGAATTCAAAGCTAACCAAGTTGATTCCAAATTGGAGTCTAATCAGAGTCCGAATCAAAGTCAAATAATTAAAAAAGTTCAGTCAGATTTTTTGCTTTTTCAACTTGCTGCCAGGAAGTTTAATTGGAAATGTTGAGAAACATGGTGATGTGATGTGGGGTGATGAGATGATGATGGGATGTTTATGAAGTGATGGAGATGTGTAGCAATGGAGATGAGATGTGTGTGATGTGATGTGATGGAGATGGTATTGGTATAGATTTTCTGAGATGGAGGTGTGGATGGGTGTTTTGCATTCAATGGATGGTGGATGGATGATAATGGTGGGTTTGATTGTTGAACCCCGCCATTTTTATGAAACCCACCATTGTGCAATACATCAGTTAGGGGTTATTTGTATTTCAGAAACCTGCCATTAACAATGGCAGTTTTGGCAAAACAAAATGGTGGGTTTCTAATGGTGGGTTTGCTAACTTTGATATGCCCTATTAATTCTTTGTTTATTTTGATAAAAAAAAATCTTGGAAAAATTGACATTTTTCCTGAAATGATCTATTTAAATTTTGTAAAATTTCAACTCTGATACGCCCTAATCAATATATCATGAAAAATTGAAAAAACTCTCTCTAGTCTGGAATCCCCCTAGATCAGACTATCTGCTTGAGAACTGGATCCCAAAAAAACAAAAACAATTTTCTCCTACTTGGCCAACCAAAAATTTCACTTTTTAAATGCCAGTACTTCAAGGATAGAAGGCCTTCACCCCCAAATTAAAAATTTCATTCATTCTACTATTGGCTTTTTTTCTAATGTATTTCATGAAATCTAAAATTCTATCACCATCCACATTCATGAGAGAGCTATTGAAGCCTCTCTGAAATAGTTCAAGCATCTCATTGGTTTTCCCCACTGTTTCAATCATCTCACTCAAAGAATCATCCACTTTTACCTCAAAATAATTCATTCATTTCATCAATTCTCAGAATCTTCCACCTCTTGCATCAAATGTTATCAATTTTCCCGTATGGGTATACCATGTATTCATAAAGTCAAATTGGCTATCAGAAAGGGTGAAATTTTCCTAACTGAGGAGTTCAATCCTCAATGTAGTGTCAAACACTCTGTCCCAGGAAGTATTTTGTTTTTATTTTCATTCAAGGGAAAACAAATAATTTTCTGGTTGACTCCTATTTTTCTTTCTCAATTTAACTAGTATCCCTGATTCAACTGAAGAATCACCAACCCTTGAAGTTACATCAAAAATAACTAATTAAAATTTATTTCATACTGAATTATTTGAAGAATTTCCCAATTTTTCACCTGCAGAACAAAAATATTATCTGGGTGAAACCAAGAACCTTTTCAGTGGAAAATATTAACTTTTTCTGATTCAAAAGCCAAATTCTACTCAAAGATCTAAAGTAGGAGGAGGACCCAAAGGATAAGCAAATGAGCTTGATTAGATCTCTCAATACTAAAGTCAAATATATCCGTCCGCTTTTCAATATTGAGAACAACCAAAGGAGAGGAGGGCCAGAGAAGAAATTCACAGAAAATTCAAAGTTCAGTAACCATTTTTTGAAAAAAAAATATAAGCTTTCATAATTAATATTTTTTATATATTCATTCAGGTATCAATAAATTTGAAGGCCAAAAAGGATAAGGGTAAGGCAAGGAAGAAGGAGAAATCACAGGTAGAGTTTAATTTTTATATATACTTGTTTTTTCTGAATATGGAACAATTCTTTTGATGATTCCTTTTCATTTTGTAACATAGGATGATTCACTGACTTGAAAGGAATATTCAGAATATGAAGATCTGCCATATTTGTATGTAGAGCAATATTCAGAAGATGAGGAGCTTTCATATTTTTATTTTAGTAAGATGGTTAGATTTCATTTTCTTTTCTTTTGTTGATTTCTTTGATATTATTTTTTATTAATTTTTTCATCTAATTGTTTCTCAGAGGTCTGGAAAAATTGTGAATAAGTTGGTTTCTTCTATTGAATAAAATCCTGGACTAGGAATCAATATAAAAAATAAAGAAAATGAAGATGATGAAGTTCCTTACCATCCTCCTGGAAAGCATGTATTAGCTCCAACAGCAAAAACAATGAGTTAGAAATTAGTAAATTATATAATTTATTTTTTTCTAATTTTTTCTGATTGTTTTTGAATTTTCTCTTTAGGTTTTCTGTAAATTACAGTATTATTCTTCTGGAATTTTTGACCAGTTTTCAATTGAAAAATTTAGTTTTATATTGAAAACATACTCCAGTTTATAAAAATGTAATATGATTTTTGCTTTTAGTTCCAATACAGACTCCATTGCCCCTGAAACAGCAATTCCACATATATCTCATGTTCAAGATGTCATAGCGGATGGAAAAATTGGATTTAGAGAACCAGAAATTTGTTTGGGGAGGAACTCAGAAGACTAGATTGAAGTAAGGAAATAAATGGAGAAAGGGCTTGATTCCGTCCCAATTCTCAAGTACCCACGATTAATGCATGAAATCTGGGGTGAAATTCTCCAAGAACAAAGAGGGAAACTGAAAAAAATTTCTGGACCAGCTCTCATAGATATGCATATGAAATTTCCATGCCATGGTTTTCTTCTTGCTGGAACATATAATTTTCCAGTGGTTCTGTTTTCTTCTTTAATTTCTTGAACCAATCTTCCTCTGAATTCACCTCCCATTCCAAATTCCTCATATTTTCCTTTTTGAGTTACTCTTTGAAAATATTTCAAAAATATATTATCATTTAAGTTTAGTTCTTATCCTTGGCCAGCTCCCAAATTAGATGCACTTTCAAAACAATTTGTCACCAAGAATTCCAAATCTTGGAAAACCATTGTTAAAAAAAAGTTGTAGCTTGGTAGTGAAGTTTTTTTCCAGTTTTTTTATGGCAGTCACTAATCAGGTAAAATAAAACCAATGATATTTGAATAAAATTTAGTGTTTTTAAAAATTTTCTTTCTTTTTATGTATTGAAATATGAAAATAATTAGAAAGAAAAACGCAGACCACCCTTTTTATTTCCATTTATTCTCAATAGATTTTCACTGTGATGAATATTTTTAAGGGAGCTTGGTAATGAATTTTTTTCCCTCCAATGAAATCCATTAGGATAATAAAACCAATGATGTTTGAATAATATTGGGTGTTTTTAAAAATATTTTTTCTTTTTATGTATCAAAATAGGGTGATGATAAATTCACAACTCAAATGGGCCATGTGGCATGCTACACAACTACAATTGAGTTGTGTAGCCTCTACATGACTTGACTTAAGTCATGTAGCCCCCACACAACTACACAACTACAAAAGTTGTGGGCCAAAAAAAAGAAATTAAAATAAATAAAATAAATTGAATAAAAAATCAAAAAAACAAAAACAGAAATCAACCAAATAATCAAAAAAGGTGATTTTTTGGTCAATAGAAATTAATTAATTAATAACTCAATTAATTAATAACTCAATTAATTAATAACTCAATTAATTAATAACTCAATTAATTAATAACTCAATTAATTAATTAATACATAAATAAATCAATAAATAACTCAATAAATTAATTAATGAAGGAATAAATTAATTAATTAATTAATAAATTTATAAATAACTTCATTAATTAATTAATAATTAATTATTTAATTCAATAGGGTGTATCAGAGTTAAAATTTTGAAAAATTTAAATAGCTTATTTCAGTAAAAATATTCTTTTTATCAAAATAGACAATGAATCAATTGTTTTAACTGAAAAAAATATAATTTTCAAAAAAGAATGGATAGGCCTGAAATCAGCCATTTAATGTTTTTAAAAATTTTCACTCTGATACGCCTTAATAAATAAAAGAATAAATAAATAAATAAATAAATAAATAAATAAATAAATGAATGAATAAATAAATAAATAAATAAATAAATAAATAAATAAATAAATAAATAAATAAATAAATAAATAAATAAATAAATAAATAAATAAATAAATAAATAAATAAATAAATAAATAAATAAATAAATAAATAAATAAATAAATAAATAAATAAATAAATAAATAAATAAATAAATAAATAAATAAATAAATAAATAAATAAATAAATAAATAAATAAATAAATAAATAAATAAATAAATAAATAAATAAATAAATAAATAAATAAATAAATAAATAAATAAATAAATAAATAAATAAATAAATAAATAAATAAATAAATAAATAAATAAATAAATAAATAAATAAATAAATAAATAAATAAATAAATAAATAAATAAATAAATAAATAAATAAATAAATAAATAAATAAATAAATAAATAAATAAATAAATAAATAAATAAATAAATAAATAAATAAATAAATAAATAAATAAATAAATAAATAAATAAATAAATAAATAAATAAATAAATAAATAAATAAATAAATAAATAAATAAATAAATAAATAAATAAATAAATAAATAAATAAATAAATAAATAAATAAATAAATAAATAAATAAATAAATAAATAAATAAATAAATAAATAAATAAATAAATAAATAAATAAATAAATAAATAAATAAATAAATAAATAAATAAATAAATAAATAAATAAATAAATAAATAAATAAATAAATAAATAAATAAATAAATAAATAAATAAATAAATAAATAAATAAATAAATAAATAAATAAATAAATAAATAAATGGTGTTTGGAACAACCCATTTGACCCGTGTATGGACCCTCATATGTCAATTTAGCCGTGTAGGGCCCTACACAACTCCCACACAACTGGGAGTTGTGAATTTATCATCACCCATCAAAATATGGCAACAAGTAGAATGAAAAATGCAGAGAAGCATTTTCATTTTCATTAATTCTTAATTCATTTTCACTGTGATGAATATTTTTAGCTTTAAACCATATAGCAAGAAGTCAGAATTCTTTTTAATTTGATCTTTTGATTATTTTCTAAATTTCTGTAAAAGAAAATTACAGAAACTTTGATTCCAGATGTGAAAAAAAAATCACTGAAAAGGTTGGGTTACTTTAAAGTTTTTTTACATTGGATTCAATTTTTTGAGGCCAAAAATACATCCATAAAATCCCAAAGAAATTAGAAAGATTTTTGATTGTAATTTTTTTGAACTTTCTGAGATTTTAAATCACCAAACAAAATCAATTGAAAAGGCAAAGAGAAGGATCCAAAATTCAATGAGAAATTTGATTTTCTTTTTATTTGTTTGATTTTTAAATGAATTTTTCAATTTGTAAGAATACATACACAAAATACTAACAAAATATCATAAAACTTTCATTGTTAGTTCAATTTTCTGAGAATCACCCAAAAATAACCAAAAAGGCAAAGGAAAGGATTCAAAAGTGCAATGAGTTTTTTTTTGATTTTTGGAATGAATTTTTTAAGGTGCTCTAATGCTTCCCAAACTACCCAATTTTGTTTTTTTGAGGGTTTGAGACATCCAGCGACAGGAATTCTGTGTCAAAAAAATTTTGAAAAAATCTTGAAAGATCTGTGAAATAAAGGATTAGTCCATGTGGGAGTTATGTTGTGAATACATAAAAATACATGATTCAAAGTTTTTGCCCATGAAAAAATTAATTCCCTAAAAAAAATTAGAAAAATTATAGAAATCAAAAAATGAAAAAAATGAAAAAAATGAAAAAATAAGAAAAATGAATAAAATGAGATAAGAATCAACACAAGGGGGGAAATGGAGGCAAATTCTAGCATGTGCCCCCTGTAATGTTGGTGTTACTGGCAGAAATAACTCTGGTATAACTGGAGGTTAAGCAAACCATATCTCCAAAATAAAAAACATGTAACTCTTTTCCAACCAATGTCAAACTAAGTTCCCATTCTGAAACAATGCACATTTTACTTTCACACAGAGAATTGGCACAGAGACAGAGTGGCAGTAAATAAAATAGGAAGGAAAAATAGTACCAGGGGGGCACCCAAAATGGGTTGAGATGAGAGATTCAGCAGAGCACCGCCAGCTCTGGCTTTGATTCAATATTAAAGGTTTGAGGGACCCCATAGGCCATAACAGAGTAAGTGCTTTGAGTAGCTTCCAGATCTGGGTGAACCTGTCCAGATCAAATTTTTTTGTTATATTTCAGCCATTTCTGATGATCTTTATTGCAGGTTTAAAAGTAGACATAACCAGATGGGAGGACACAGGCACCTCTTACTGCCACCAGGGAGCTTATGACTTTTCTTTCCATTTCTCCTGGGGCTTTGTTAACTGTTTTAACCAGGGAGAAGCTGGGCAGGTCCTTGAGGGTTGTATTGTTTGGGTTAGAGTGTATTGTGATATTCTTGGGGCAAAGGCTGGGGAGTGTAGATCTATAGGGGGGAACAATTTCTGGGCAAGTGGGTGGCAACCCACTTGCAGAAATTTTATCAAATAATTGTGGGTTGATGGGGGGGAGGGGTTGGGGGGCATGGCTGAGGTGTTCATCCATTCACAGATCTTGGCTACATCTGAAACAACCAAGCCCATTCTGGTTTTCATTTGATCAATGGTCGCCTCAGGTATTAAAAAAGCACTGTCATCTTTGCTGACCATCTCCAATATCTTCACCAAGCCATCTGGATTTACATTGCCTTGATCATTGGCTATTTCCTGTAGAAGTTTATCAAGGCCCAAGGAGGGGGGTTCCATGGTAGGCCTGGGGGGGTCCGGCCACTCCCTAGTGATCTCACTCCCCATGTCCAGGCTCTGAGATGGTGGGTCTGGGGGGCATAAGGCGTGAATATTGTTCCTGTGTCAGAGGAGCAGCTAGGGGAGGGGGGGGAGGGTGGAAAGGGAGAGTTGCACAGATGGGGGGGAGCGCATTTGCAGTATTTTTGTTGGAGAATGAAGTTATCTATTTTATGGTTCCAAGTAGGAGCAATGTACTGATTCCACTACAAGGCTAGAGTATCACTGAATGCCTATACTACCCAAGCTGGGTTCTTGAATGCATATAGCGTCACTTGCACCTTTGCCCAAAGGTCTGGGGGACATTTCTTTCTCAATCTTAAAACTTTTTGGGAATTAATTCATTTCAGGAATCTTTGAAACCTTAAATTAAACACCCAATCCCATATTTTGAACATGGATAACTCCATCAACCTTGGGTTTTAATTATATCTTGAAGGGGCAGCAACTCAATTGGCACAACTTAACATACCTTGAATAATTTTTCCCCCTTCTCCAAGAGCAAAACTGGCATTTTTTTCCAAATTAGTTATATCTATTGGGAACATAGCCCCTAACGGCTGTATTTCAAAATGGCGGGTTTCAAACATCAAACCGGCCATTCTCATCCATCCACCATCCATTGCATGCAAAACACCCATCCACAACTCAACCTCAGCAAATCCATACCAATCCCATCTCCATCACAACACACACATCTCATCTCCATTGCTTCACATCTCCATCCATTCACATCTCTTGCTTTGCATCTCCATCTTCACACAAATCCCATCATCATCTCACCACCCCACATCAAATTACTATCTTTCTCAACGTGTTGAATCAAAATTCCAGGCAGAAAGTTGAAAATGCAAAAAAGCTGACTGAACTTTTGTTACTATTTGACTCCCATTCAGACTCTGAGTCAGACTCTAATTTGGAATCAACTTGGTTAACTTTGAATGCTCTATTACAAAAGCAATACATGGTTCCAAGCAGACAAGCTATCCACAACCCTATTTATGAAAGGCAAAAGCTTAATCTCCTCCCCAACTTAAGCTTCCAGCAACTGTTCCAAACTCTATTGCCTTCATTCATGAAACTTTTGTAGATGATTGAAGACCACCACATCTTCCAGAACAATTCTTATAATCCTCAACACAATTGAGCTATCCAACTGGCTGTTGCGCTTTGTAGATTGGGATAAAATGGACATGGAGCAGCAATTCATCAATTAGAACATCTATTCTCAGCTGGCTATGGAACCATTGACTCATACACAAAAAATTCATGATTTATATCCTATCTTTCTGCTGCTCAGTCCTTTCTTGGCCAACCAAAGAAGAATTTCAGGAGATATCTCAAGTTATGGAGACTGAAGGCTTTCCCATTTGCATTGGTTTTCTTGATGGAAACACCATCCCCTTGAGTCAAAAACCCAAGCTAGATGGCAACCACTATTTTGATTGGAAAAAGAGGCAATTGATTCATTCTTTTCCAATGACTTTGATAAAAATTTGGATCACACACTGACCAAATACATTGCATCTCTTTGTTTAGATACTCTGTGGCCCTAAAAATTGTTTGCAATATCAACAAGAAGTTCTTATCCCTCAACACTGGCCTTCCAGGTTCTTGTCATGATTCATATGTTTTCAATCAGATGCGGATTTCCCAACAACCAGAGAACTACTGTGACCAAGATCAATACCTTCTGGCTGATTTGGCTTATGCTAGTGGGAAATATATAGTTCCAGCATACTGGAATTTTTTGAATATTTTGTCCAACAATCAAGGAAAAACCAATTTCAACTATCATCTTTCCCAATAAAGAGTTCAGATTGAGCATGCCATAGGAATCCTGAAAGGAAGATGGTCCAGCTTATGGAAGATGAAAAACCAGCTTGAAAATTTGAAGTACATGAAGATTCTCATCAACTGGATTATCACTTGTGTAATCCTTCACAACCTTCTTGCCAACATCAAGGATGAATGGGACAAAATATTTGAAGAAGATATTGTTGATATTTGAGTTGGTCACCAAGACCAAGCCGAATTGAATTTCAAGGAATCACAATAATGAGCAACAGTTGAGATTATTCAAGAGAAAAATAGAAAAGGAAATCACCAACAAGGTTGCACTGGCAGAAAACTATGACTCTGAGAATTTGATGATGGAATGAGAGACACAAAGAATTCTTGCAGACTGTGAGATAAGAGATGATCAGTGACTAGTCTGCAATAGTTGAATAATTTTGGTGGGTTGATTTTCTGATTTCCAGTGTGGATTGCAACAACACCAGTTGAGGTATCACAATTGGATAGTTGGAGCGCCTTGATTAACTGTTTGAGAGAAGGTTTGTGAGCAAGCTGACAAGAAGTTGACCCTTTTTTCTCTGGTTGTCTTACAATTTTGAACTGGCTGCTTGACTTTGTGAGATTTATTTGAGGCAATTGTACTGTTGTGGATTGAGCCCAATGAGTTGGTGAGTATTTAGGATTTTTTTGAGTTGATTTTTTGAGCAAGTTTGTGAAACAGCAGTCTTGTCAAACGTAGTTGTGTATGAAGGGTCCGCAGTCTGGATGCACATGCGTGATAGAGTGTGGAGCTACCAGACTTCTGGGAGTTGAAGAATAGGACACAACACAACAAACAGGAGAAAGATAGGGAAAAAAAGAAAGTAATAAGACTTTGAGAGCAACAACAACAACAACAGAAAATATTCCAACACGCCCCCACAACTTTGAGGTCAGTGAGTTAAGGAACTGAATGTATTCACCAGTCTGACATTTGAGGTCTTTTTAGCCGCTTTGGTGAGAGCATAAGCACTCATGGAGAGAGATGGAATCAGTTTCAATTCAATGAGTCCTAGTTTGAAGTTGTTGTGGAGGCTTTTTGTCTTGATGTCAATATTTTTTGCCTTTGAACAGGAAACAAATTTTTTAATTTTGTCATTGAGTCCTTCATTGTTGATCAGGTGGAGAGGGCATTTGAATTGAAGACAGTAGATTTCCTTGATAATTTTCTGAAGCCATTGCGCCTCAAGAAGACAGCTAGAAAGAGAGATGCATTTGGACTCCGTGGATGAGTGGGTAATACACTGTTGTTGCTTTCTGGTCCAGTACAGCAGACTTCCTTTGAAGGAACAGATGAATCCACTCTGGGAGACCCAAGTCTCAGGATCATCAGCCCATGTAGCATCACTAAAACAGACTAACCGGTCCATGATTGATTGCGGCCCTATTTTGAGAGTGAGATTTTTTGTGCCTGATAGGTAGCACCAAACGTGTAGGACCTCTTGCCAATTACTCAGACCCTGTTGTTCCCAATGTCTTACTAGACTTGATACGGAAAAACTGATTTCTGGACGGGCAAGAAAGGCAATGAAGTTCAATCTGCCTATTGGAGAGTGGTAACTGACATTCAGGGCTAGAAACTTGCTGTGGTCTTTGTCATCAGCGGTCTTGAGATGAAGTCCAGGAGTGAGTGGAGTAGAGACTTGCTTGCAGTTGCTTAAGTTCAGCTCCTCGAGACCTTTGTCAACATGAAGGGGTAAGGATGGATGTATTAAGCCATCCTTTTTTACTACCTTCATTCCAAGAAGTGAATTAGGCGGATGAGCTGAAGAATTTTTGAACCTACAAAGGAACTCCTTTTTGAATTGTTCAATATTGCCGGTTACAATCAAATCATCTACGTGAAATAAAAAAACAGTTATGTTTTCATCCCCAACGTAGAGAAATGTATCACAATCCAATTCTTTGAAGCCCTGATTTTTGGTCCACTCACTCAACATCTTGTACCAGTTCCTCAGGGCTTGTTTGAGTCCATGTAAAAACTTCTTGAGAGTTAGGTATTTTGAATTTCTATTTCAACCATACGGAGTCTTGATAAAAACCTTTTCATTGAGTTCCAAATGAAGGAAAGCTCCTTTGACTTCTAGTTTGAGAATGTTGAGTTTTTTGTCAGCTGCGTAAGTTAGAAGTCTTCTCATGGAGGCAACCTTGCCTGTTGGAGCATATGTTTCAAGATAGCCAAGACCATATCTTTTGTTGACGCCCTGTACACAGGGTCAAGTTTTGAGAGTTGGGGCTTTGCCATGCGGGTTGTTCTTGATTTTGAATACAGGTACTGTATTAAGCGGATTGGTTACAATGCTTTCATCTGCCTCTTCCAAAACACCCTGGTCTTCAATTGTTGTGAATTCTTTAAGAGCCAATTCTCTCCATTTGGGGATATTCATTGCATCTTCATGAGATGTGGGGATTTTGTCCACAACAAATTTGTATCAATCTGGCTTTGAGACCGTTTGCCTGTTTCTCAAATTTGGTTGTAAGGTGTTTTCCAAAGCTGAGTCGCTGTTTGAGTCAGAGTCTGATTCTTCTTTCACAGCTGAAGGAAGATTGTGTTACGCTGAAGCTGAGGTGTCGGTTGCATGTTTGGTTGAGTCACCAGGTTCACCAGTAGTCACAACACTTGATTCAGTGGTGCACACCTTGAGGTCTTTGGCATCAATCAAGAATTTGATTGGCTCTTGGTTATTGAAGATGACATGTTTGGTTTCAAGGATTTTTCTGGTGGGGGTAATTATCTTATAGGATATGAGAGCAGGGTTGAACCCAACAAGGAAGCCAGATGCACCTTTTTCATTGATTTTGGAATTGATTTTGGTGGGGTTCAGAAAATAGGTCACTCCAGTTCCAATTGGTTTGACGTAGCTGGCCGGAAGGTTGTTGCCATGCATCATTCTTCACGGAGATTCTTTTCCCTTGTGCTTTGGTATTTGATTAAGCATAAGACTTGAACTCTGTACAATTTTGTGCCAGCACAACTTTGGTAGATTGGAACCTGAAATGATTGCCCTGGCGGATCAATGACATTTCTGTTTTCCTGTTAAACTCTTCCATTGTGCTGAGAGTGGTACAGCTTGCTCACAATTGGATTGATCTGCCAAGCCCTGTAGAAACTTTGAAGTTTGGTGTTGACAAATTTGCCACCTCGGTCTGAGCAGACTTCAGCAGGGTAAGATTTTTTCTTTCTGTATTGATTTTCAATGATGTGCATGATTTTTTTTGCCGTGTCACTCTTGGATTGCAGAGGAAACCAAGCTATGTATCCATAGTGAGAATCAATCAGGTTGAGAATGTATCAAAACACCCCTTTTGCAGTTGGATTTATTGGCCCCATCAGATCTAAATTGATCCTTTTGAAGCACTGCTTGGCGGGCTGTTGTTGACTGTTGAAAGGTTTCCGAGTTATTTTAGCCTTGTTGCAGCTGAGAAACTCAAAGGTTTGCTTTTGGTCTTCTGGAATTGTAAGATTGAGGTATTGTTCCATTCTATCAATGCTAGCGTGTCCCAGGGACCTATGAATTTGCAGAAGTTCCAAGATTGAGTAGTAGGACTTCTTTGGACCTGTTGACATGTCAATCACAAATAGGTTGTTGAAAATTTTGCCTGAGAGTAGAGTCCTTCCCTGCAACAAGAGGTTGAAGACACTAGGTTGTTGGTTTGAGTTGACAGTCAGATGAGCACCTTGAGTCATGAAAGCACCAAGTGATATGAGATTCAAAGTGGATTCTGTCACCCAGAATGCATTGGAGAGAGTCAGATTTGCATCTTTGGTTGAAAAAGCAACCTTGCTAGTTCCTTCAATCAGGATACCTGCATCCTTCTTCCCTGTTTGAATTCGCTCTGACCTGTTTCTTTTGAAAAGAGAGACAAACAAGTCTGGGTTGGTAATCATATGGATGGAGCATCTTATTACGAGATGAAATTGAGATTTAAAACAAACCAACGTGCTGATGCATGAAAGAAACAAATGAGTAAAGATGAAACAGAACATAGATGAGATTGAGAACAGAAATGAGACCAACAGGTCTTCAAGACAGCTTCACAACAATGTTTGGGGCAGTGGGTCAAGCATTGGTTGAGTCGCAGAGGATTGAGGAGCTGAGGTAGGTGGTTCATAAAATGTCAAGTAGTTAGACATTGAGAGCTTGAGAGCAGGAGAGGACTGGCTCTTACCAGTTACCAGATGAATGAATTTGAGTGCCCAATGGTGAGGATTTGATGGATTTTGGTTGAGTTGAATAGCCAACAGATGAATGAGAGGAAGATGTTGAGTAGAGAGGAGAGGAAACAATAAGACAAGAAAGATGAGAAGGATGACCAAAAGGGTGAGGAGGACAACAAAGAAAAAGATGAGAGAAGACAAGAGATCAGAGATAACAATGAGTAGAAGATCCAAAGGAGACTGGTTGAGGAGGGGGCAGGTTGCTCCCCCTCCCCCGGGTAATTTGAGATCTTGAAGCAGGGCACCCAGAGGGGCGCGCGTGGTCTGCATGGCGGCAGTAGGGATGAGAGTGAGTGAGAGGGGCGCGGAAGTTAACACCCCCCATAACTGGAAAGAGTTGGTTTGATCAGCAGAGAGGGAGTGCAAAGGAAGGCTGGATCAGGTGAGCAAACTTGGCCAGGATGGCTTTGGGGACTGCCTTGGTGAGCAGGTCGGCCAACATTTGATCAGAGGATATGAGCTGAACAGAGAGATTACCTAGTTGAAGTTCCTCTCTGAGACCTTTAGTTTTGAGGTCAATGTGGCAAGTTTTGGCGTTGGAACCAAACCTCTTGAGGTTGTCTTTGAGCCCCTTGTTGCTGATGAGGTTGGAGGAGCTGGGGATGTTGGTTGAAAAGACTTTTCCAATCAGATTCCGCAGCCATTTTCCTTCCAGGAATGAGTCCAGGAGTGCATTGAGTTTGGCTTCTGTGGTGGAATAGACAATGTTTTGTTGTTTGAAGCTTTCCCAAGAGATGAGGGATCCAAAGGCCAGCCCCAGGTAGCCAGTTTGGGATTTGCGGGTTGCCGGATCTTTGGCCCAGGAGGTGTTTCTTTAAAAGGAAATGGGTTTGGCCTTGTTGTTGTACTTGATTGTCAGTTTCAGGTATTTTGTAGCCTTCAGGTATTGCCAGGTCCGCTTGAGTTCTCTCCAGTGGGTGAGGCCAGGTTTATTCTGGAAGCGGGCCAGGCTGGATACTGCAAGACTGAGGTTGGTTCTGGTCCTGCAAGCAATGTAGTTGAGAAGACCTATCCCTGACCAATAGTTGATGTTGAGCTCTTTGAAGGCCTTGAAATCTTCATCCATGGCCGCGCTGAGTTGATGGTGAGGGGTGAGAGGAGTGGAAACCAGTCTACAAGCCTGGATTCCACGTTCTTGGAGTCCATGATCAATGTGCTTGGGTTGCCTGAGTAAAATAGAATGTTCTGACCTTTCAAACTTCATTCCCAGGATTGTGTCCGGATTGTGGTATTGAGAGTTTTGAAATCTCAAGTTGAACTTATCCTCAAATCCATTCCCATCCCCGACAAGGATCAGGTTTTCCACGTGGAAGAAAATAAAGGAGTCCCCATCCTTTGACTTGTAGAGACAGGGATTGCTGTCAGAAATGATGAACCCAACGGATCTGATCCATTTGGCAAGCGTTTTGTACCATTTCTTAGGGGATTGCTTCAATCCATAGAGGCTTTTCTTGAGTTTGAGGTATTTTGAGGGTTGATTGCAGCCATCTGGCGTCTTGATGAATACATCCTTGTTGATGGGAGCATGGAGGAAGGCGGATTTGACATCAAACTGCCTGATCAAGAGGTTGCTCTTGAGGCTGAATTGTAGAATTGCGCGTAGAGAGGCAATTTTTCCCGTTGGGGAAAAGGTTTCTTTGTAATCAAGGCCATAGATCTGGTCAAAGCCACAAACGCATATCCTGGCCTTGTGAATAAGGGTGTCATCGTGGCAGTTATCTTTGATTTTGAACACCCACATAGTTTCAAGGGGGTTAGCTGGATCTGGCCCATTGTATTCTTCCCAAACACCCAAATCTTTTCACTGTTTCAGTTCTTTCCTGATGGCTTCTCTCCATTTCTCTGCCTCCTCACACAAAATAGCCTTCAGTTATGTTTTTGGCTTGTAGTAGTGGGGGAAGCTGTACCTTTGGGGCGGCTTTAGGATAGATCTGTTTCTCAGTGTCCGTCCAGGTAGACTGGTTTTGTGAATCTGAGTTGAGTTTAATTGATTACCCAGGGGATTTGAAGTTATGACCATCTCTTGAGGCGGTTGGTCATCCTGGGAAGGATTTTGAGTCTCATTGTTCAAAGTTGAGTCCACTGATGCAAGAGAGTCTGGTGACCTGTTGCGGTAGTGCTCCGTATTTCTGATTTTCTCAAGCTGGTGATTGGTTGAATTTGTCTCATTGAGCTCAGGTTGGCTGTACGTTGAGTCTTCAATTGAGAAGTCAAAGTTGGATGAGTTGCCACCTTCCAGATTCTCGATTGACCTGAGATCAAATTTTACCTGTTTTGATGACATGATGCTACCGTCAGGTTTGAGAATTCAATAAGACCTGAAGTCAGGGTTGTAGCCAATCAGCTTCCCCTCGAGTCCCTTTGGATGCAGTTTCTTCCCTTTTACCCTGCATTGATTGAGATAGACAACTGAGTTTCCGAGTGGTTTGAAGTAGGAGAGCGGAAGGGAGCTCTTGTGAATTTGTTCCCAAGGAGAGCAGGAGTCTCCCTTCTTTGGTATCTGGTTGAGACTGAGGCAGCAGGCCTTCAGGATTCCGGGCCAGAGGCAAATTGGTAATTTGGAAAAGCTGATGGTACATTGTACACTTTCAATAATTGTCCTGTTGGCCCTTTCCACTCTGCTGTTGTGTTTGGGATGATGTGGTTCGGAAATCAGTTGTCTGATTTCATTGTCCTTGCAGAATTGAACTAACCTCTAATTTGTGAATTCAGTCCCTCTGTTGGAGCACAGTTTTCAGAGAAAGTAGCCTAATTTTGACTTTTGTCGCTCCAGTACGGCAACAAGGACTTTGGGGGTTTGATCTTTGCTTTGTAGAGGTATCCCACTCAGGTATCCGGTGAAGTTGTCCACCACCATGAGGATGTACCTTTCTTGTCTGAGTGATGGAGGCTTGAGTGGACCAATTAGGTCCAAGTGAATCTGCTCGAAGGGTCTGGAGGCACTGGTTGACTGTAGCTTGAACGGGAACTTGGTGATTTTCCCAAGAGTGCAGTCCTTGAAGTAGAATGAGTCAAGATCTTCTTTGCTTAGCTTGACGTCTCTGATCTCACAAAGTTGGCTGGTTGAGGCGTGACCAAGAGCAAGATGGAGTTCTTTCAGGTTTCTGTTGGAGCAGTTGTTCACGGAGGACAGGAGACAATGATTCTGGCCAATTTGTTTTTGGTTTTGGACCACAAAGAGATTGTTGATGATTGGTCCTTGGAAGATGAGGGAGTTGCCGTTGGAAATTTGAAAATGACCCTTTTTGGATACCATGCAACGCCCTTGACCTATGAGAATACCCAGACTAATGAGGTTGACTACAATTTCCAGGACTTAGAGACATTGATTGAGGATGACCATGTGATTCTTCCATGAAATTTTGACTGTGCCGGTTCCTTTGATAGGTAGGTTAGCCCCATCCTTGCCCGTAGAGATGCTCTCACCAATGCTTTTGTTGAGAGTGAGGAAGAATTTTTTGTTGTTAAAGATGTGAGCAGAGGCTCCTCTGTTGATGAGAATATTCTGTCCAGACAGAGCCTTGGACTCAATCCATTTCGTGAGGAAGGTGTGATAGTGGGCCATTTTGTTTTTGGGTTTCTGCTTCTCCTTCCATTTGGCTTGATTTTCTCTCCACCAATCAGGGGCCTTGTCTGGATGAAGGTGGAAACATTCTCTCTCTGAGTGATTCTTTTCTTTTTTGGGGTTGTGGTAGCCTTCAACACATCAACTGGTTTGTTGATTTTTGAATTTTGTCTTGTTCATGACTAGCCCAGAATTGGTGAAGGAAACAGACTTATCAGCATTCTCAGCCTTGATTTCATTGTTGAACTGTGTGAGATGGTTGCACACAAAATCAACGTGGATGGTCTTTTCCAAGAGCATGAGTTGTTGCTTAAGGTCTTGAAGCAAGGAGGGAAATTTGAAGAGTATTAAGTAGGCAAGGATATCCTGCGGTAGATCTATTCCAATGTTGACCATCTTTTTTATTGTGGTTCTGACGTTGGTGATTAATCCAGCAATATTGTCTTCCCAGAAGGTGATAAGGAGGAAATCATTGAAAATTTTTGCTCTGTTGGAGGCTTTGGAGGAAGAGTATCTTTCTTTGATGGATGCCCATATTGATTTGGCTGAATTCACATTTGCTGCGCTGATGATATTGTTATGGGTGATTGAGTCAACCTTTGAGATGAGAAGGAGCTGGATCTCTTTGTTGTCTTGCGGTGAGAGAGCTGTTGATTTGGATTCCAGGGCGTGGAGAACTCCTCGTAGCTTGAGCAGAGAGTTCATCTTGTCCTTCCAGATACTGTAATTGTCCTTGGAGAGGAGAGGGATAGTTTCCAGGTCTGTCTTGAGCATTGCCTGTCTGAATCCATTGTTTTTTTGTTGTGTCAGAGAGGTTGAGGCCATGGCTCACGCTGGTTTCTTCAGTTGGTGGAGTGTTCGGCTTTTAACCATATTACAAGATGAAATTGAGATTGAAAACAAACCAATGTGCTGATGCATGAAAGGAAAAAATGAGTAAAGATGAAACAGAACATAGACAAGCTGGAGAACAGAAATGAGACAAACAGGTCCTCAAGACAGCTTCACGACAATGTTTGGGGCAGTGGGTCAAGCATTGGTTGAGTTGCAGAGGATTGATGAGCTGGGGTAAGTGGTTGATAACGTGTTGAGGAGTTAGACATTGAGAGCTTGAGAGCAGGAGAGGACTGGCTCTTACCATTTACCAGATGAATGAAGTCAAGGGCCTGATGGTGAGGATTTGATGGATTGTGGTTGAGTTGAATAGCCGACAGATGAATTAGAGGAAGATTTTGAGTAGAGAGGAGAGGAAAAAATAAGACAAGAAAGATGAGAAGGATGACCAAAAGGGTGAGGAGGAAAATGAAGAAAAAGATGAGAGACAACAAAGATGAGAGAAGACAAGAGATCAGAGACAACAATGAGTAGAAGATCCAAAGGAGAACAGTTGAGGAGGGGGAAGGTTGCTCCCCCTCCCTCGGGGGATTTGAGATCTTGAAGCAGGGCACCCGGAGGGGCGCGCGTGGTCTGCATGGCGGCAGTAGGGATGAGAGTGAGTGAGAGGGACGCGGAATTTAACACATCTGGATTCAAGAATAAAGCTCTATGAGTTATGAACATTGACCACACTCCTTCCGCAGAAAAAGGAGTAGAAATGAGCCTCATTGCCGGCTTTTGATTTTCCCTTCTTCCCACAATTATAATTTTTTTGAGTTTTAATTCAGGGAATTCAAACCAGCAAGAGCTGGGTGGGTGCAAGGTGACCGGGGGATTGTGCTTGCCATTCTTGCATCTTGGCCCCCTGAATAGGGCTATATTGGTAGGTTTGACATTCTTGGCTTTGGCTATTTCTTTGTTCTTATGTTGAAAAAGATGGTTGAGTACAGTGTCAATGGTCATTTTGGAGGTTGAGTGCATTATCTGAGACTTAATGGCTTGCTTATTTGAAGGTAACTTGAAGAGAACCAGGTATGCTACAATTTCAGTTGGAAGATTGATCTCAACTTCCAACATCTTCTTCAGATATACTTTGACCAAATTGAAAAAGGCCTCAATATTGGCCTCCATGGATAAATGAAGGAATCCATTGAAAACTCTTGCTTGGTTTTCTGACTGTGATGAGGCAAAATGGGCCTAATTCAACGCCCATATAAGCTTGGCATTTTCCTTGTTGAAATTGTTGTTGTAAGTGTTTGAATCTAGTTTGGCAATGAGATGGGCAACAAATTCCTGATTGTTGTCCTTGTCTAGTTGTCTTAGCTTTTCAGGGTTGTCCATTACATCAAAGATTCCACGCAGTTTGAAAATTTTCTTGAACTTCTTTGCCAGATGCTGTAGTTTTTGGCTGTTAGTAGCAGCGTGGATTCAATTAGATATTTTATGGCGAGTGACTTGTAGTTTGCTTCCCCCCCCTGGTCCTGGAAATGCAGAAGGCCCCAGTTGCTCCATGTTGATTGGCGCAGGCTTTTAACCATGTTTATATTTCAGTTGGTCACCAAGAACAAGCTGAATTGTATTTCAAGGAATCATGAGAATGAGAAAAAGTTGAGATGATTCAAGAGAAAAATAGAAAAGGAAATCACCAACAAGGTTGCACTGGCAGAAAACTATGAGTCTGAGAATCTTATGATGGAATGAGAGACACAAAGAATTCTTGCAGACTGTGAGATGAGAGATGATCAGTGACTAGTCTGCAATAGTCAAATAATTTGGGTGGGGTGATTTACTGATGGCCAGTGTGGATTGTGACAACACCAGTTGAGGTATCACAATAGGATAGTTGGAGCGCCTTGATTAACTGTTTGAGAGAAGATGTGTGAGCAAGCTGACAAGAATTTGATGCTTGTTTCCCTGGTTTTCTTAAAATTTTAAACTGGCTGCTTGACTTTGTGAGATTCATTCAAGGCAATTGTACTGTTGTGGATTGAGCCCAATGAGTTGGTGAGTATTGAGGATTGTTTCAAGTTGATTTTTTGAGCAAGTTTGTGAAACAGCAGTCTTGTTGAATGCAGTTGTGTATGAAGCATACTCAGTCTGGATGGGCATGCGTGATAGATTGTGGAGCTACCAGACTGCTTGGAGTTGAATAATAGGATACAACACAACAAAAAGGAGAAAGATAGGTAAAAAAACAAAAGTAATAAGACTTTGAGAGCAACAACAGAAAATATTCCAACAGATATTCCTTATCCTCCTCAAGTCATCCCCATCTCATCTTCTACCTCATCTTTGGCCATGAGAGAGCTGATTCTACCCCTCACACTTGATTACTTTGATGTGTAGCATTTGGTTTTTAAATAGGTGAAATATCTTTTTTGGTTTTAGTTGTTCAACCAAGCATCCAAGGCTGACTTGGAAGTTTTTTTTTTTTTTGGTGGACTTAGAAAAAAACAGAACCAAAACTTCCAAACCACCCACCTCACCCCACCAAACCACCAGTCCACTCTCCTCCTCACCCACCACTGGTTCACTCTCCACCTCACCCTCCACCTCCACCTCACCCATCACCTCCACCTCATCCTCCACCTCCACCTCCACCTCACCCATTGCCTCCACCTCACCCTCCACCTCCACCTCACCCATTGCCTCCACCTCATTCACCACTCCCCCCCCCCCCCTGGTAAGCTCCCGCCCCTCCTCCTCATACTCCCCATCATTGGATGCTGATCCAATTCTCCACCCACATTTAGGTCCCCCCCACCTCCTTGCATCTTTCCTCAGGTAAGCTCCCCCCCCCCCCCCCTCCTGCTCATCACACTTTCCCCACCCCCCTCACCCCCTCTCCCTTACTCCCCACTAATGCCCCCCCCCTCTCCCCCCCCCCCCCCCCCCCCCCTTCTTGCCCCCCCCCCCACCACCCTTTCTTCAGTCAGCCCCACCACCCTTGCTTGGTGGCCCTACCCCCCACCTCCCTCCGCCAGCCCCTCCCCTCCTTTGGCCAACCAATGCCCCCCCTCCCCTCCTTTGGCCTTTCTTGCTTGGAAGCCCGCCCCCCCCACCACCCTTGCTTCAGTCAGCCCCACCACCCTTGCTTGGTGGCCCTACCCCCCACCTCCCTCCGCCAGCCCCTCCCCTCCTTTGGCCAACCAATGCCCCCCCTCCCCTCCTTTGGCCTTTCTTGCTTGGCAGCCCGCCCCCCCCCCCCTTGCTTTCTTGGCCAACTGCACCTCCCCCCCCCCCCCCCCTCCCCTCCTTTGGCCAACCAAAAACCCTCTGGCCCCCGTAAGCAAGAAACCAGAGGTATTTTTTGGGCATGACCCCATAGGAAACCCATGGCTTCCAGGTGGTGTGTTTTTTCATTTTTTTCATTTTGATCAATAGAATTGTTTTACCGCTTGAAAAGCATGGAATTGAGGCTGACTCTTTTTCTTCATCTCTGCCTATTCCACTCAAACCACATCCTTTAGACCATTTCCCCAATCCTCCCTGTTCATCACCAACAAAAATCTACTCCAAATTCAACATACTCTAACACTGCATCACAATTTCACCCTCTTCCACTCATCATCACCCCAGTAAGAACTCATCAAGCTCTCATTCCCATCTTTACCATGTTGTTTTCATCTCCAAATGCTGTTTGATTGATCATTTACTGACTTGAATATGTCTCTTCCTTAACATTCTTGTTTGACTTCTTCCATTAGAGCCAAATCTTCCAACAAAACGTGCAAAGATTCATCATTGTACTCATTTTAATTGAACCTTGGATTTTCATTCTTGTATCCATCTTGATTGTAGGCTGAATCATCAACCATCCAAAACCCTTGTATCCTCCTATCCCGTTCAATATCATTGGTTAACAAATCCATGAAAAATCATGAAAAATTTATTTTTAAAACTTTTTAAGATTAACAATGGATCAAGCTAATGTGAAATCTTCCACTACATCTAATCCTCACACATCCATAACCCTGAAAAGAAACTATGAGTTGAAATCTTTTGAAACAGTTGGAGGTTCCAGAATGTATGAATTTCATTGAATATAAAGAAATTAGGGTTTCATTTTACTACCTTTAACCATTTGATTTTCTTACCATGTTTGAAACTTGAATTCCTGGTGGTGTTTCTGAAACACCATTTGCAGTGATGATGATTTTGTGAATCAGAAGCGGCATCAGGATTCAAAAACAGATCCAAGTTTTCCTAGGGGACAAGCATTACGTATGATCCAAACCAATCCATCTTCATCCAGAGCTTATAAGAAGCATAATAAAGAAAAATGCGATTATTCATTTAAGGAATCAAATTCAGAATCAATTTATTTTGTTACTTTGAAGAAAAACCTCAGTCCCTGTCAGGTAGTGGTACCAAACATGAGCCTACCAATCAATCTACATGTTGTCTCTGATTGAAAATATCAACCATATGTTGTCCTTAAGTATCATTCTCTTTCTCAACAACCATACAAATGCATTGCAAGTCAGTTCTCTGAAATGATTCAGAATCTTTACATAATGGCATTTTTACTCGTGGTTCCAACAAAAAAATCCAATGGACAAATAATTGAAAAGGAGGATGAATATCAATTATCTGATGGGCAATTTGTTTTTCTGACTTAGTTTTTGGTATTTATTTCAAAGAAAAAGGTATTGTAAAAATGGTTTGGGCAGCAAATAAGTAAAAACACTGTACTTTTCCTGCTGTGGACACTGCCACTCATACAAGGATGGCTATGTCCATGAAAATCAACAAAGCCACCAGGAACACCTGCAGGGACTTAAAAAGTGGGGCAATATACTCTAGAAAAAAAATGTAAATAAAAATAAAAAAATATTTGTTTATTGGTAGTTTCAAATAGTCTCAAACATTGTAGTAATCAAAAATAAAATTTTATCTTTTTTATTATTAAAATTTTTAAAGTAAATATATAGGAAATTTTAAATTCACGGCTCATTGAGCCGTGCACACAGTTCAAAAGGGGCCGTGTGGAACGCCTCATGGTCCAATCCAAGCCGTGTGCAACCCCCCACGGCTCAAAGAGTCACGCAGCTGACCCAGCCTGGTCCGCTGGCGTGTGGGATTCCACACAACTACATTCAAGCCCTGTGGAGTATACACAGCTCAAATTTAGTTGTGTGGCATCTCACAAGCCACCGGACCGCAGTGATCCAAAAAAAAAGAATGGAAGGGTACTAGTATAACCCACAAAATAAATAAACCTTCCAAAAAAACATAAATCAACCAAAAATCAAAGAATGTTCATTTTTTGTTAAAATAAAAACAAATAAATAAATAAATAAATAAAAACTAAAAAAACTGGTACTATCCAACGGACTACCCCTAAAGTAAAAAAACCCAAAAAAACACAAGTAGCTGGACTAGCCCTAAACTAAAAACACCAAAAAAAAGACAAGTAACTTGAAAAGCCCTAAAGTAAAAACACCAAAAAAAAGACAAGTAACTTGACAAGCCCTGAAGTAAAAACACCAAAACAAATTCAAGTAACTTGACAAGCCCTAAAGTAAGTTCAACTTGACTAGCCCTAAAGTAAAAGGGCCCAAAAATCAAATAATTCTTTTGACCAGCCCTAAAGTAAAAGTGCCCAAAAAAATACAAGTCTTTTGACCAGCCCTAAAGTAAAAACACCAAAAAAAACAAGTTCAACTCTCATTCAAAACACTCAATATAATGATGTTAACTCAAAAAACTCATCATAATGATTTTTGAAATCTGATAACGCTTTATATTCATAGAACTTGTTAGCTGCATTAGAATTTAAAGTTATATGAAACCCAATGATGAAATGAATTCAAAGTCTATTACAATCTATAATAAATTTGCAGTTGATCTTTTAGATCATGAACCCAACCAGAGGCTTTTTTAGAAATCAAGGAACATGGTTTTGCTACAATGGGTGGTATTGGAATCATTTCTCCCTCAAGTACTAATAGAAACCAGTGGTTATTGTTTACAAAGGAAATGAACACTGGATGTGATTAATCAGTCACACAATTTTTGATTGGAGTATAAGTATCACATGACTACAATGAAATGAAACATATAGGTATGGAATATGTGTCTGCTATGATTTGACCAATGTTTAATTTAGCCAGCCATTTTGAGGAGGGAATCTTTTCATTGATTATTCAAAATCAAGTCTTTGTTTAATCTTTTCAACCTACTTTGCACCACCAAGCATCTTAATGTAGCATGCTTTATGTTTCTCTAATGTTTAAATCATTTCCTTCCTAACTTTAAACCAACCATGTTCTTCATAACCAAGAGATTTAGCAATGACTCTAAATCTGCAATTCCCATCTCCAATTGGATCCCAAACCTCACCCAAGAACTTATGGAATTTCTTGGGTATTTGATTGAGGTATTTCATGTTTGGTTCCTATCATGAAAAATAACTTAGTATTCATTTATTTAAACAGATCAATTAAATGAATACTCACCAAAGACAAGCTTCTGGTTTAGCTTTTCTGCACGTTCTTTTCCTCTGAAGAGGATTCTGATTCCAAATTAAGTGATCCCAATTCACTTTCAGTCTCTTCCTCTGAACTATGAAATTCAGATTCAGATTCTGCCAACTTTGACTAACAATTCATCATTAGTTAGTAACTAAGTTCATTAAACCAAAAGAAAAGACTTACAATCTTGTGTCTTTTCTTATTTGGAGCCCTTCTAGTCCTTTTTTCCCCCTTGAGTTGTTTTTTAACATGCTCAAACCAATATGGTTCTTTCCGTTTATCTGTCAATTTTGGCCTGTCCCTACTTGATTGTAAGACTTTAGGTTCAATTCTTGGCTTCAATCAATATTTCTTAATCTTCTGAATTATATACTTCAATAGGCTGATTTGCTCATGATCTGGAGATTCCAAGATCTTTGCATTCACTTTTTCACGTAACTTAGGAATGCTTAGCATTTCATCAACATTGCACTTGAAAAATTCAAAAGGATTCACCATTAGTGAATTATGATTCATTAATCAAAAAGAATTCATCACGTAGTGATTTGAACAATCCAACTTGAACAATCCAACTTAAGCCAACTTACAGAACTAGAACTGCAAGGGTCATAGTCCAACCTCCACTGAGGATGAACATCTTTGGGTACCACGGATCCTCTGAATGCTAGACAGTCACCTATTTGGTGGGAACAGGGCAAACCCATAGTCTTGGAATGTGACTTGGTGCACACTTTGCCATCATGATCAAGTTTGAATTTCTCAAATTGTTCCCTAATAAGATGAATTTCCTCTAAAGACAATTTGTAACCCAATGGTAGCAGTTCAGGTGGAAGAACTGTCCCTAACTTAATTCAAGAGTTATAAATTGATGCATGAACCAATTTAATTTAATTTGAAACTTTTCCGTCAAGGCATTTCCAAACATCCAATAGGTTTCCCAAAGATTTTGCAAGGAATTGTTTGAGAGTTGCATGGGCCCCTTCAACCCAAGATGTTGTTTTGTTTCAAAAATCTGGGTTTATAAAAGTCCATGCTGTTACAAACGTCTCTGTGATAGGGAAAATTTTATTTTCCATATACTCAAGTACATCCTCATAGTCTTTGAAGAAACACTATACAAGTCAAAAGTTCAGAACCCAAAACTAGGAAGAATAAGAAGCAGTGATTTGGACCTACTGTGAGTTCTTCATGTTTGACCCCTGCCTCCTCCTTGGTCTTTGAGGCCCCATACTTTTCCCACAGAGTCATAAAGCTTTCCCATCCTTCAACTGCATTAACAAAGCACACTTTACAGTTTGCTTGTATTTTTTTAGACAAGTGCCAAGTGCAAAATTGTCTTGATGACTCAGGGAAACTAGATTCAATAGCACTAATCAGAGCTTTTTCACGGTCCATCACAAAAACTTTTGGAAGTCTCTCAGGATCATAAGCCAACTCCTTTAATGCATTTACAGAACAACTGTAGAACTGAAACGTTTCTTTTGTTATAAAAACAAAATCTTTTGTGAAATTTTTCCAATTGGCTGCCATTCCTACAACATGCAATAGTGTGGTTTTGAACTTATTAGTCTTATAAGTACAATCCAAAATAGAAATATGATGGAATGGTTTTTAAATCTTGACTGCCTCAGGATTTGATAAGTACAGGGCCTCCAAATGACCCTCTCCACTGAAATTTGACCAGTGAATGCAACTTGTTTCTTCAAGCTGTTCATAGAGTACCTCCATAAAACTTTTACCCTTTATTTCTGCAAGCGTTACCTTCTGCTTAGTTTTATAGATTGTTTGGTCATCAACATAATCCTGCCCTTCAATCTTGCTAAATTTTCTCTTAAGTTGTAACATATTGAGACCATCTTTCAAGCCTTCCTTAAGTAGATCCAAGGCTTGCCCAGAGACTCTCCTCAGTTGAGGATGCACAGAGGGATTTTCAGATGGTTGATGGTTATTTTGTGTTTCTTTATAGGAGATTTGGCACAAGGGGTCTGCATTTGTGCAACTTGCATGGATTAAAAACTTGCACCCAACCTTCCTTGTGTGAGTTTTTCTAGACCATTTGGTAATAAGCTTTCCTGAATAGGAACCATGTCTATCACAGGCTAAATCCACATATTGGTCACACTTTGAGTTTAAAAATGTTAAAGCATAACCATGCTTCATTGCCCATGTTTGAAAATAGTTTTGTGCCTCTTCCCTAGTATTAAAAGCTCCCACAGGAGGTGGGTCAAGTGGATCTGTCATAGTTACATAGTTATATTGATGACATGAACTCCATCAGTTTCAATCAAATGAAATCCGGTAAAGAACAGTAACATAAAATGTTACTCACAACCAGAGGTCAAATCTCACTGTGAAACATTTTGTTCCTCAATTGTCACCCTTGATAAGGATGCAATTGGGGCTTCCAATTTTTCATTACCCAAATTCTTTTTTCCCTTTTCCAAAACTTTGTTGATGGCACTATCAAGGTAGACCTTCCACGCAGCCATGTCAGAGGAAGGAGGGCTTGCCACAGGTCCCATGCAAAAAAATTCAATGGTATACTTCAGTATTCAATCCAACTTTCAATTGAACAAACAAAGTTTGCTCACTTTTGATTTGAGAAAGAATTGTTTGCAGATTTTTATATGATTTCAACTTTCACTTTACTTTTACTTTGGTTTCACTTTAAAGTCTCTTTGGGATTGCTAGGTGTGGAAAAACAGTCCCACAAAGTATGTGTTGATTCCAAATTTGGGTTGACAGAACCCAAGTGTGGTTCAGGGGGTGCCCAAAATTCTGGAACAACATCAGGGGGTCATGCACCCCCAAACACGGCATTTTTGAGCCGTGCAAAGGGGTACACAGCGGTTTTGAGCTGTTTAAAGGGGTACACAGCGGTTTTGAGCTGTGTAAAGGGGTACACGGCTCAAATTTTTGGTTTTTGGGGGTTACATGGCTCCTACACAACCCCCTGTGGGTCACGCATGTTTGAAACGGCCCTTTTTAGTTGTCTATGGGCCCCCACGGCTCATTTAAGCCAATTTGGGCCCTACACAACTACCACATGGGTGGAGCCGTGAATTTAACATCACCCTAAATATATTTACAAGCCAAGAAAAATAACTTTTTTATTTTTAAAATTTTTAAAGTAAATATATTTACAAGCCCAGCAATTGAGTGATTTCCTTGATTTCATCCACATTTCTACTGCTACCAATACATGCCATGGCTATGGATAACCTATCTTTTTTTTCTGTGGCTAGCCTTTCCCTCTCCTTTTGGAGTCAGAATTCCTCTCAATCCTTCTGCTTTTCCTCTTTTTGAAACTCCAGCTCAGCCTGTTTAATTTTCCACTCAGCATACAACTTTTTTTGATGAGCCAAACTCTCAGCTTTTTGCTTTTGACAATCTATAGCCAGTTGATGATCCCACTTCTCCTGTTTGAACTGAAGTTTTTCAGATTCAATTTGCAATTTCACTGTTTTTCAGAGGGGAATAGGAATGAGCTGGATTTTGAAAGCAAGGGAAATCCAACATGCTTACTTGAATCTTGCTTCTGCATGATATCCTCAAAGCCAGGGAATCTTGAAGTATTTCTCCTCTTTTGATGGCTATTTGGGTTGATTTTGATGGAATTTTAGGCCTTTGGCTTTCCCTTTGAGGAGGAGGTTTTTGTTGGAATGGTGTTGCTCTCATTTGAAGGGGATGTGGGAGGCCCCATTGGCTTGAGTTTTCAGCCAATCAGGAATGGATGAGCCTGTTTTTTTACAATCTAAATCAGTCAGGATTAACCAGACAGAAGAGAAAAGAACTTGGGTGCTTACTTGAGCAGATGTTGATGGTAGTGGCAATACAGGAATAACATCTTCCTCATTGGCCAAGTTCTCCAGTTCTTCCACCCCAGGAATAGAGCAATCAAAAGAAGGAAGTGAGGGTTGCAAGGTCCTGTTTGACTCATCAATCAATGCTGAAGTAGATTCAATTGGAGCTGACTGTGTTGGAATATCCTCCTTGGCATTAGATGGGGGCCACTCCAAGGCAAAGGTCTCATCAAGGTCCTCATTGCTAGGCTGAGCATCCACACCCAAGTCTTCAGCATCAACTGAATCAGATTGTTGGGCATCAAAAGCAGAAAGAGGGTTGATTTTGGCCTTCTTTCCAAATATTTCATCTATTTGAATATAAAAAGTAAAAATGGAGTCTAACTTATCAACCACCAAGTTGATTCCTTTGGCTTTGTTGGAGTTGGTGATACCAAAGCCAGTGGAAATTGACATGGAGTGGGCCTTTTTTTTACTTGGCTTGATAATTCTTGAATTGCTCCCTCATCTGTTTGGATTACAAATCCAGCCTACCTTTTGCTTTATTCTTGAGCTCATTGGCCATCAGGAGATAACTATTGACCTTGGAGGATTGAGGTTGGCCAACGCGTGTTTCATTTTTGGATCCAAAGAAAGCACTTTAGTTGGAGGTAATTTTAAGCCAGTTTACCAGGATGATGTGATAATCTCTCTTGAGCTGAGTTGAGCCTTTGGAAGCTGATGGGGGAGGATTGTTGGATATTGAGATCCTGGGGGATTTTTGCTTTTGTCCATTGTTTTTTTTAGTGGACTTGCAGGGGGTGGATTGTGAAGGTGCCATTCAGAAAGGGTAACAGGGATGAAGGGATGAAGCAATAAAGTGATGAAGCAATGAAGTTATGAATAGATTTTATGAAAGCAGGGATGAGGGATGAAGCAATAAAGTGAAGAAGGGATGTGTTAAAAGTGGGGATGAGGGATGAAGCAATAAAGTGATGAAGGGATGTGATGAAAGTGGGGATGAGGGATGAAGCAATAAAGTGATGGAGCATTGAAGTGATAAAGGGATGTGATGAAAGCGGGGAGGAAGCAATGAAGCAATGAGAGGATGCATGTGATGAAAGCAATAAAGTGATGAGAGTGATGAAGCAAGGTGAGATTGATGAAGTGACAAGGGGATGAGAGTGATGAAGTGATGAGAGCAATGAAAATCAAATTTTTTGGATGAGGTTTGAGGTAGAACTTTTCCAATGAGACCGGAGGTTGATATCAAGGGTGATGATGTGGAATGACATGGTTGAACTGGTGAAAGCCTTTATATACTTTATTTAAAAAAACCCATTTATTTCCAGATAACTCTAATAGGTCTGATCTGAAATAAGTGGGTTTTTTTGATTTTTAATGGTGGATTTGGGTTGAAACCAGCCATTAAAAAATGGCGGGTTTGCTTAACTCCAATAACACCTATTATAAGAATTACCTCTTCAAGAGATTTTAAAATTTATTCAGTACAAAGAAGATGATGTGGAGTCAATGAAAAAACCCAAAACCAGATTACACTTCATCATTAAAATATATCTAACCAAGAAAGCTGCAGGTAAATCAGGAGCTCCAATACATAATCATAGCTTTCAAATTCTGCTAATTGATTTTTTTTCTACAATGGTACCACCACACAGGAATATCAGAAAGGGGAAAAAAATTGGAAATATGTTATAGATTTGTTTTTTCTTACTGACTCACAAATTATTTCTATCCACTTCTGTTGTGGGGTTTATGAAGCTAATTATTCAGCTCTGCATAATGAGCCAACAAGATTAACTGATAAAAAAACTATTTTTGTTTTAATTTGAAATCTGGGTGCTTTTTTTAGAATTCCAGCTAAAATTATGCTTTAATTGTGTAGTTAAGTCATGCCCTTCATGGATCAATTCTTTGGAAACTCAATGTTGACCTTCCTGACCATGATGGAAAATCAGAACCAAGAGTGATTATTCTATTCAATATCAACCAAAAAAAATGAGTAAAAAGCCCTTGAAAAATTTTTAAAAGTTGAGGAATATACTTTTAGTATGAATAAAGTAGCTGATTAAACTCTGGATATCATATTTTTGTTTGAAATAATGAGCTTATGAAAATCTCTTTCAAAGCTTAAAGCCTTAATTAAAAATTCCTCCAATGCTGGTGTTTTAATCAAAGTTGTGATGAATATACAGGCCCATCCTGGTGAGTATATTACTTTGAAGAACCAGTTTGAAAACAGGATATCAATTTTTTTTTTCAACATGAATAAGGACCCAGATGAGGTTTTTTTTTCCAAATTCCAAGGTCCAGATTTTCAGCAGTCACATTCTCCCAAGATTCATTGATTTAGCTAATTTTGAATTCTTTTGGAAAGATACTTGAAATTTTATAATGAATTTCCAAGAATGAAAAAGATTAAGAAAAATTGATATAATCTATATCAAACTGATTTTTTTATCATTCACCACCAAAATATAGTAGCAATCTTAAAGAAAACTTGATTTACAATTTAAAGTCCTTTCAAGCATGAATAATATTTTATTTCATATTGGTTGTAGATTATTTCAAAAGAAGTTGTGGTGTGGATATTAGGGAGTTATTTGAATAGATTGCCTGAATTAGGCCAGAGTTACAACCCAGTTTGAACCAAGTTAATATAGAAATATCATAAAGAAACTGTATTGATATGTAAGATTGTTCAAAGAAAAATAAAAATTAAAATACCAAAGTAAATTAGGTTAATTTCCCCAGAGGTTTGATCCTCATCAGATTGGTATCCAATCCAATTTGGATGGTATGGTACCTTTCCGGTGAAAAACTTTGAATAAAGTATAAAACTTAGTTCACACTCAAGATGATCTTTTATATTGACAGGATTTCATGGGGGACTAATTTCTAATTTGCATAGACAGAAAGCAGGCTCTAGGGGAGAGAAATGAAGGGCTGGATTTATAGCTTTCCATTTCAATAATAAAGTTACCTTCAAGGCCTTTGGAGAGAACACTGATTTGATTTTTAATGAACCAAGTTCCTTTTTGCAGATATTATTGGTGGTTTGAATAGCTCAAATTTTACCATTTCTGATCCATATAAAGTATCCTGATTGAGATTTGGATGCCAAAGTTGAAATTCTGTCAGATTTTTATTTATAACAAAATTTGGTTTCTTTGGGGTTGGTTTTAATTTTCTGTTGAAGGGATTTAATGATAGATAAATATTTTCTGGCTTGTTTTGAAGTTGCCACATGAATGGAATAAAATTTTGGGTTTGTTCCATGAATATTTTCAAGTTCAAACCGTTTATCTGAGGATTTAGTTGAGTTTTTGTATGAAAATTTTGTTATTTGAAGCCATTTTCTCCATTCATCTGGTTTTTAATTTATTTTCATTCAAAGCTAGTCCTTGAGGATATGATTTATTTTTTTAAAAAAATTTTTTATCTTTACTTCTGTCTTGGGATGGAATAATATCCATAAATATTGAGTAATATTCAAACTCAGTCATAGAAAATTCCATAATATTTATACAAACAGCGTTCCTAAAATCTCTGCTAATATATTGGGCATTCCATGCTGTGATAAAAAATCTTATAAAAATAATTTAAAAATATCTTATGAATTGGAAGTTTTATTCCATCTTCAAAAAGTAATATAGTATCAATAAGATTGTACATTAGGGTGTATCAGAGTTAAGATTTTCAAAAAATTAAATGGGTGATTTCAGGCCTATCCATTTTTCTTTTCAAATTTTTTTTTTCACTTAAAAGTATTTATTCATTTTTTATTTTTATAAAGAAAAATATTTTTTGAAAAATTGATATTTTTCCTGAAATAAGCTATTTAAATTTTTCAAATTTTTAACTCTGATACGCCCTAATATCCATAAGAGGAATGTAATTGATTAATTAAATAAATGAAAAAATGTGTGCCAAAAAATATGAATAATTTGTATATTCTTCAGCATCCCATAATTTTTTTTATTTTAAAAATATTTATGGTTGTAATTAAAGCAAAACTTTACAGTATTTTGATTATTTTTTCATACCAGTCCAAAAGGTTTGTTGTGAAATCAACTAGTATTTTTTATTGCTTCAATGATGATCAGAAAGCATACATTCATTCAAAGATTTATCAATTTATTCAAGGATTACCAGCAACTCATATTTTATCCTTATATCATAAAATTTTATTTATTTATTTATAAGGTAGTCCTTTAAATTAGAGGGAAATTTCTTTTCAATTTTATGAAGTGAAAATCCTTTGATTGAGCCTCTCAAATTTCAAATTAATTTTCTTTGGATCTCTTAATATTGATTTCAACTCAACCAATGATTTAAAGAAGAAGTGTCAGCCACGAGACAATAAGATTTGTCCAAATGTCTGCACAACTCATATGTCTTGTTGGTATAGTGGTTAAGTACCAGGCTCACCTTCCATTATTTGACACCAAGGCCACTGGTTCAACCCACCATGGAGACAAGAGTGAATAATGATTAGAAGTTCTAAAATTATATAATAAATTTTGATAATATTTTATAATATTTTATAGGTATGTTTTTATGGGTATTGATTATGGAACTTGAACCTTGATAATGTATATTATCAAGATGAGGATCCTATATAACTTTAAATTAAGTTATGAGGACTCAGATGCGTCCCAACTATTGATATAGAACTTCCCAATATGTTCCATTCCTTTGGGAATAAGTTATAGTAATTACTTTGAGCCATACTCTTTACTCTGTATAAACAAATTGCATAATTTTAATCTTATCCCTCTTTGGGATGTAATTATACTTTAATATAATTCACTGGGCCTTGAGAGCGTCCACTCAGAGGACTCTGAGCTCAGTTATAAAGTATAGACCATGTAACATCATTGCCAAGAACATACATACCTTATATGTATAATATTTGCCAAGGTACTAGGAATTAAGAAGTAAGTACATGCCAAGGCTATCAATCTATGGTTATGTAATCTTTCTGGGGTGTTCTAGGACCTTTTCACCGTATTTTTGACTGATGTTAAGTCCTAGGATCATTTAACTACCCTTTGGGGTATGTAATTAGAACCTTTTACATTGAAAATCCCCCCCAAAGAGTACTAGTACCCTATCTCTCTTTGGGTATGATGTAATGGGGTTCTGAGCCCTTGAGGACGAAACCAGGGGGAGCCTGGCTCTCCCCTGATGATTCCTTGAGTCCCCTGAGGGCTCCTGTTACCTTAAAAGAGGAGGGTCTTCACCCTATAGCCCCTTCCTGAGTTATTTATTTTTTATTATTGATCCAAGAATACGGCAAGAGTTAACACGCCCATTAAAACTTAATCTCAAGAAGAAGATTGACTGGGGCCTTAAACTTTAGTATTATAATCAATTAATAATCAATTTCTCAACTCCAAGTTCGAGTGGTGAGTCCTTTGGAGTTGTAGCATTTATTGTTACCTTAAAGGGTGTGAGTTTACTTTGTAAGCAAGGCTCCTTTTGGCTTTATTCAGTTAGAGCCAGGTCCCTTATCTCTTTATAGAGATCAAGGTGTGGCCTTTTACTCACAATACCCCAGTATTGTTTGAGTTGTGTTGTTCTGTAACATTATTACTGTTTTATTAAGTCAATAACTGATTCAATTATTGGTTTTGATCTTAATTTTTGCAGGTTTAACCACAGCCAGTATAGCTATAGAGGTTAAATCCCTGACAAGAAGCTTGGGAATTTTGGAGGGTTTTTTTTTGTGAGAGTGCTGCCCCCCTCAGGATAAATCTTGTCCTGATGTGAAAAAGCATTATGTACTAATTCCAATTTTATAAGGAGCTATTTTATGGTAAAGCTCAATTCTGAGAAGTACTCAGCCCAATTTGAATTTCTATGTGTAAGAAATTCTTTCCTAAAGAAATAATTAACAGATTTATGATTGGTTTAGATCTCAAAAGCTTCCACAAGGCTGAATGGGTGTGAATGTCATTTTTTCAATAAATATACAATTTCAAGAATTTTTTTTTCATTAATTTTTTAATTTAATTCAGCCTATTTTCAATTTTTTGATTTCAAGGCTACAGGGTAGAAAAAAAATTAAAGTTAAAGAAGAAGAAAATTAAAGAACATTTGAAAAAAAAAAAAAAACTGAAATGGTGTAATTTCTTGTCTCTTTTTAAAATTTTGGGAGCAAGCTCATTAAAATGAGCAAGAAAATTTCAAGACATGCATTATTTCTCCAGAAATTCAGGATCCAATACAGCTTGTTTGATAAGAAAAATATAAATATATTTTCAAAGAATAATATTAATATTATCATTTTCTTCTTTCTAAGGAAAATTGAATTTTCTTGTATAAAATAATAATAACTAAAGAAAATTAGAATATTTTGAACAGAATTTGGTGCTGGCCAGTCAAAGAATCTTTGGTTTTTGGCTGTCTACATAGAAATACCTTCTTGAAACATGATGGCATAAATCAAATGAATTATGCTTGTATGAAACTAACAATTTGGAATTTTAGAAAATCTACCCTTTGTTTTAAGTTTTTCCAGGAATTCTAAAAAAGGGATTATGTGATGTTTGATTTCTTTGAGTAGAGTAATAGATCATGATCAAGATATATCAAAATTGATAATTCTAAAGAATCAGATAAAATTGATTTTTTAAAATATTGGAAATTTGACAGAGGATTGCATAGTCCAAAAGGCCTGAAAGTATACTTGTAGCAACCAATTCAATTTCTCCCTAAGATTAAAATACCAATCAATTTGGATATTCTCATTAATCTTTATTCTCCTCAAAGATCTCAATTCCTTAATTGAGTAGCTCTGTGGAGAAGGTTACATAGATGGAACATATATAGTACTGGATAAGCCTTTTCCCATGTTACCTAGTTCAGTTTACTATATTAAACCCAAATAAAAAGTCTCCCATTTTCCTTCTTCAAAAAATAATAAATAATTCATTCTTTTAATTCATTTTTCCAAAAAATTACTTCCACTAGATGTTTGCCCCATAGCCTCAAAGCTTGGTATACTCTTGCTTTGATAAAGAGATTGAACAGGGCCAGTTGGTGGCTCAATTCCCTTCCTTCCAAGTTTATATTTGGAAGGATGTTAAAGTGGAATTTTATTGGCTTTGAAAGCTTAGAAAAAATCTGTACATTCATGAGAAATGGGGATTAAATGGTCTCTTATAATTTCTAAATCTTCTATTGTGTTGTCTTTTTGAGTAATGAGTTTGACCTATTGGACTAATTAGGAATGATTGAGGACTCAAAATACACCTTTTATCATTGACTGGTTTAAATTTCAAGAAAATTTAAAAGATTAAAGGGAGAACAATAATCAATCAATCCTCAATTGGTCAGAGATTAAAATTGTGAGGAAAGCTCAGGGGAGCTTGCAAATCCCCAGGGGTTTGATCTTTTTGTAACTCAATGAAATTGAGATTTAAGCTGTTTGATTATGTTTTGGTGGAAGAAAGAGAATGGTGGGTATATAAGCTTGGAAGGCTAATTAATACCTATTTCTAATTCACATCAGTATTTCAATGCACTATAGGGTGATTTCATGTGTTTTTTTTTCACATGCCAGGTATATCCAGGAAAAATGAAATCCAATTCAAAGCTGTTAAGAGGGGAAAATTGGTAAATTCTCAAGTTTATTGGTTAGTAACCCAATGAGATGGCTTGTATAAATAGATTCCAAAAATTTCTCACTCAAAAAACTTTTGGAAGCCATCTTTGAAAAGTTCAAACAATAGACTAATGAAAGTAAGGAATTAGAACCAAAACCTTAGATTTCACTCAAAATAAGTTCTTAGAACCAAAAACTTAGATTTCACTCACTTCATGTAGCATTTTTTTTTAAAAAATGAATGAAGAAAATAAATGGAAAATTCAATGAAAGAATGTGAGTTTTATACCTGTTTTAATATAAAAAGCTCACTGAAAAAGTTTAAATAATCTTCATCTTGCCTGGCCAGTATCAAGAAGACTCAAAACAAATCCTTTAAATTATTTGCTTAGTAATGCGTTCAAGAACATGCTACCCTCCATAGTGACTACACAACCATTGTTCTTCCTCCTATCCATTTTTTCAATCTTGAGAAAACCCAATTACTCTATCCAAGAAAGTCAGAAGTTTTATTGGAGCCTTAAACTTTGGATCTGAGGTGGAGATCTCAAATTCAAGATTTGATTTTGCAACCATTTGCTTTTTAAAACTCTTGCTTGAATGAATCATTATTGTCTGAGCTTGATGATGAATTGTTTTTGTTTTTGTTCAAAAATTCATCCTTAGGGTGATGTCCATTAACAAGCTCATCAGTTTTTTTTTTTTTTGGTTAATATCTTTAATTTTGATAGTCTACAAACAGAAAAAGCACTTTTATTTTTTTTTTATTTTTCAAGAAATCATTGAAGCCTTTCCAAAAATGAAGTCATCAATCTACCTTGATTCATTGTATCCAAGACCAAAAAAAAATCAAAATTTCAAATCATAAGGTGAACTACAACCGTTCCACTTCATTAACAGATTGATGAGTTTCTATTTGGTTTTTTAAACACTTTGATGGGGTCTCCAAACAGATTGGCAAGCTTTTGTTTGACTTGACTCAAATTGTTCAGAACAAGAGAGGAGGAGCTTTTATTATACTTTTTTTTTTTTTTGAGGTATGTCTAAACAAACCACAAGGCTCCAGCTCTTACAAGTGAAGATTCATGAGAAGCCTTTTGGTTTCCTGTTTGGATCTAAAACCTTGGCCTCTTTTTTCAAGGATAAATTTTCACTAAATTGGAATCAGGTGGAAATTTGATCTGGGTTTCCTCCTCCAAAGTAAAACGGTTTTCTGATCCCAGGATTTTGGAGATCCAAAACTCCATCACTCAACCTCAAAGCATTCTGGTTGAGAGGTTCCATTGAGCTGTTTAGATACCTTGTTTCTTTGACAGGTTTTGTGTGTTGAATTCTAAAAGCCTTAAATCTACATTGGGTAGGTCAACTGAAATCCAGAGAACTTTCAGTTTTTTGAGTTGGTATATAAACAATCTTCTAGTTGTGGTCCTATGAGCTAATGAATTGTTCAGAGGTCCTTTAGAACTTTAATTTGAAGAAGGGGTAGGATCTACATATTTCATTTCCCATTTACTTCTTTTTCTCCCTAACCTATCAATCTTTTGATCTTATGGGGCAAAGGAAGCCTTTCTGGTTGTTAAATTGAGTGAGATTGATGATGAATTAGCATCTCAGAGGACTGGAATTCCCAAATGCTCATTATTTTTAGATCAGTTGGTTTGATTTCCCACACCCACCCCACATATTCAAGAGGTTCAAAGGAGAATTTGGATTAAAAAACACAAAGGGGGAGAATGTCATAACCCAGAGCTTTGACACTCCTTCAACTGAACCAATACAATCTGTCATCAGCTTCACTCTTGGCTCAAACCCAACTTCACTCATGCCTGTACCTTCCCCTGGATAGTACTCCTTTTCTGAGGGCTCTTGGGGACCAAGCCTGATTGGAGTGGGGATCAACAAGACCTGTTGAGGAGCACAACCAGGGGGTTCATTTGGCTTGGATTGAGACCAAGGTGGGTGTTTTTTGAGGGGCTTTCAAGGGTGGCAAGTGAGTTAGGTTAGGGACAAGTGTAGTACCAATGGTGCAATGGCCAGACAGATTCAAGGGTGTATGAGGATATGTATGTACATTTGATTAGGTTTGAATGATCCTGTCAGGGTATTTGTGAGCTGGTATGCATTTGGGGGGATGGAGTGAGACCCTAGGGCTAGAAGGATGGATGGATGGGTAGGGTGGGTAGGTATGCTTAAATGGATAGATGGGTTCAAGGGCTGAGAGTGAGTTGATTGGATGAGGTTGAATGTGGATACCAGCTAGGTATGAGCTTGTGCCAAAGGATGATGGTGGATCCTGCCAGGGGATGGAGGCCATCAATGGATCTGAGTTGGGTTTCTTGAGACTTTGGTGCTTGAGTGAGTTGCAATGACTTGGGCTTGGTCAATACATTCATTCCATTGGTAAATGCATCATCAATGATCCCAGTGCTGTCTTCTCTTGCTCTGGCTGTCCCACCCCAGGGTTCCAACACCCTTGGTCATTGTCATTTTGTATGGGCTGTAGCTGGCACTTCTGCTCTCAGGGGCCAGTCAGGCTGGACAAGCAGGAGTTCCTGGCAGTCAACCACCACTGGCTGGGTTGATGAGTGAGCAAGCTGATGACAAAACCTCAGACAGATTGAGTTTCTTGCATGGCAGTTGGGGTGGTAAGGCCTTCCAATCTATGCTCCAACCAAGTCAACAACTCACTCCTTGTAGATCAAGAGATAGAATATCCTGATGGGATAATCTGGTAAGCCTCATCTGTCACAGTTCCTGAAGCAATGGAGATGGGATTGGTATGGGTTTTCTGATGTGCAGGTGGTCATGGCTGTTTTGCATGCAATTGATGGTGGATGGATGATGATGCATAAATGGCAGATTTAATGTTTGAGATCTGCCATTTTGAAATATACTAGTTAGGGGGTAGGTGTAATTCAGAAACCCACCATTAAAATGGCAGTTTTGCTAACTCTGAAACACCCTAATATGATATAGTTTTTTTTTTCTAATTTTTTCTAATTTTTTCATTTTTTTTTTTTTTTTTAAAAAAAAAAATAAAATAAAAATTTCATGCTCCATTCAAAAAGGCAACTCAGGGCTTATCTCTATCTTTTACTTTGACATGGTTGATCTTATCCATTACCAACAAAAAAAAATACCTTTTAAACTGATCATCAATCAAGCTGATGATGCTCAGCTACTCCAATACCTCTAACTCTTTAAACATCATCTTCCTTTCAATCTGTCAGAAATCAAAAAAATATAATAAAATAAAATAATATAAAATAATATAATATAAAATAATATAAAATAATATAATATAATATAATATAATATAATATAATATAATATAATGTAATATAATATAAAATAATATAAAATAATATAATATAATGTAATATAAAATAAAATAATATAAAATAATATAATATAATATAATATAATATAATATAATATAATATAATATAATATAATATAATATAATATAATATAATATAATATAATATAATATAATATAATATAATATAACATAATATAATATAATATAATATAATATAATATAATATAATATAATATAATATAATATAATATAATATAATATAATATAATATAATATAATATAATATAATATAATATAATATAATATAATATAATATAATATAATATAATATAATATAATATAATATAATATAATATAATATCATATAAAATAATATAATATCATATAAAATAATATAATATAATATAATATAAAGGTTGGCCAACATTGGGGTGTCAGTCCCACAACAGTTGTCCACCCACTGTATGTCACAATGATGATGATGATGATGATGATGATGATGATGATGGGTTTTCCATTCACTCAACAATGATCCTTGAGTCCAGATCACCCCATCACCCCTCCTCCTCTGTTGACTTCTTCAACTCATCCCCCCCCCCCACCCCCACCCCTTTTGTCTTTCTCCAAGCCCAAATTCCTTTTTTTTTTTTTCTTCTTCTTCTTCTTCTTCTTCTTTCTCTCCTTTGTGGAGTCTTGTCATACCTCGTACAACTGAAAACCAATTGAGAGGCAAGGGCTTAACAAGATACTATGAAACCAACTGAAGGACTGATTCATTTTTTTTTTTTTTTTTTTTTTTTTATGGTATCACATACCACCCACCGTGTGACTTGCAAGTCTTATCTGAATCAATGATGGCTTTTTTGATTGATCTCCACAAATGATTTTCTTTCTTTCTTTCTGCTTCTTTTGAGTAATAAGTACATATCATCATCATCTAGGATCATCAATCCATCCATCAACCTTCATCTCCCATCACTCTACCCTCTTGGGATCCTAATTGATGTATACATATTTCCTTGAGATCCACCTCCATTGACTTTCCCTCAAGCCTTTTGCTTCCTTCTTCCCCTCCCCCCTCCCCCTTCATTAGCTCTCAATCATTATGATTTTCATGGCTTTTGAGTGGGTGATTTGTCTCTAGCTTTGACCTGACAAACTTGTACCATGACCAAAGACATGGCTCGACGCCAAGTAAGTATTAAGTTTTCCTCCAGCTGACCAGAGCCCATCGCTCAATCTATCGATCTAACTCTGAGATCCAGATTGACCCGCCCCGGGGCGCCCCGGAGTCCGAGCCCTCCATTTGCTCCTCTCACTCTCACGCCATCATCAATCCCGCCCGTCGCTTTGCAAGCTTCTCACCTTGTTCCCTGCCTCCTGGCCATCTCCTCAGTCGTCCAGCATCTCCCCAGTCGCCTGGCCGGTCGGCCTTCATCGATCAGATCGAGTCCATCAAGGGCGTCAGGAGTAGGCCCATCCCTGCCATCTCATTGGCGAGTTGGAAGCCATCCATCCATCGCTCCTCACTAATGGCCTCAACAAACCCAACAATCACTGCCTGCTCAAGCAATCCAATAGCTTTCCAACTCAGACTGAACATCCCTTGAAATCATGAACGTCGTTTGGATCCTAGTGATCTTGAAGGAATCCTATGACTTCCTACAATTCGAGCTAATCGAACCCTTTATCTCTAAGAACAAAAGGAAAACTCACCAGTTCAAACCTTGGGTTTAATTGATGCCTTTTTTTTTTCAAGGTTTGATTGAGAAGAGTGGAGGAATGAAATCTTACAAAGCTGCGGATGATGAATTGCAAACGGGTAGGTACGAGCAAACGGGTGTAGGAAAAAAAAACCCCGAATTTCTGACATGAGGAAAGCGGATCAAAAGGTCCGGTTTGCTGGAGCAGAGAGGGCGCCGAAAAAAAAAAACGACAAGAAGAGCGTGGATGATTGTTCTACACGTTCAGAGGGATTGGAGAATGCTATCAATGCTGAAACACTAAAAAAATAGAAGAAAGGGGATGGATGAAGTGTGGGGTGTAAACAGAGGAGGTTTAAAGCGTTCCGATTTTAGAGTTTTGACAGGCCGTAAAGATCTTGTGTCGGTTGGCCGAAAGCCAATCGAGTTCGGTTTGACCTTTCAATATCTCACGGGGATGAGGTAGTGATGAGCAAGTCCGACTTGAAGCGAGTGAAGACTGATCCCAGTATACCAAGGGATAAGCCGCTCGGACGACATCATACTGAGCGCCGAGGATCAAGTATCGTAGCAACCATAGGATTGGATAGATCAGGGTGATCGTCATCAAAAATTTCGAAAACCCAGAGAGTGAGAATATCTTCGAGACCACGTTGACGGGTCGGACGATGATCTCGGATGAGCTAGTGTAGAAGTGCACTGAGAAGTGAGTCGATGGTAGGTAAGGTATTGAGTTAAGTAGTTTGAGTAACTCTGTGAGCACGAGGAGAGGTAGGGAGGGGGAAACAAGACACGACGGGTATTAGTCACTCATCACAACCTTTTCGTCCTTCGAGAGGGGGCTTGATTGTGTTTGTGCGACACGCATACGGTCGAAGGAGAATCCAAGGTTGAGATCGGTGACCAACCATCCTCCAAGAGAGCGAGATTCCAACCAAACACCACTTTCTCGACTCGGAATTCCTTGAGACACTTCTTATTAGCACAATAATCGTCACACCAAGCCCGAAGTTCCCTTTGGACTTTAGAATCGATACTCTGGCTCGATTTCCGATGGCGATAGAATCCAGCATGGAGAGTAGTGTCTAGATAGGTCGCACGGTGATCCAACCAGTTGGGTCCTAATAGATGGTTGGGTGGTCGAATCGGTTGACACGAGAACGTGGTAGGCGGAAACATCCAAGGTGCTAGAAAGGATTGGATATCAGAAGAGTCCAAAGGGGCACCCCACAGGGGGGGGGGGGGGGGGGGATACGATGTCCATCAGATGAGTTTAACGAAGAGACCAGCTTGGATTCATTCACGAGGAAACTAACGTATGAAGGGTGGATAACCCAATCGATGGGTCTGCTGGGCGATCTTATTGGCTCTTCTTCGTTCCTTGAACGTGACTCTGGCGGTCGCCCTGCCGGGTAAATCGGGATCGATGGCATCTCGATCGTTGAGATCTAGCAAGCTCAAGTCCTTGCCATTTTCCCATCGGCCTCTCTCGCGTCGATGGTTTCCTCGACCGACGACCGCCCCATCGCCCACGATGTACAATTGCCGAACCCCATGATCGAGGGCTTGTTCGGATGGAGCCTGGATCGTGAAAGAGAAATCGGTGACGGTATGGCGCTCCTCACGAGTACGATACTCGGTACGACCTAGATTGGCATCAGTTCGAGGAGATCTGGGTGAGAAGGAAACCGGGGGGATTTGTTCCAAGGGTCGGAGGAGTAGACGGACCATTGATGAATTCTGTGGTGGTCTCGATCCTGAGGTCTTCGTGAGTTCCGGTTAACTTGATGACCAATCCGGGTGGCGATGAGACGTGGAGAAGGATGAATCGGCAGAGGGCCTCACCGTCCGAGTTTAAATGAGGATCGTGGCTGGATGGGGTGAGAGGGGAGTGATGGATGAGTGGATGGCACGACAGAGGTAGGTAGTTGACTAGGAGGGGGAGGGGGATCCAAGAGGAGTGAGTGGGTTGCACCTGGTGATATTACCGATCGAGTCGATCGAGTAAGCGGCTTGGTAGATCGAGAACTCTGGAGGCTGAGGGTCAAGTTCGGATGGCTGCTGGTTGGGATTGGGGTGATGAGGGTAGTGGATGGAGGTGGTATGATGGATCGAGTGTTTGGATGTCGCCGTAAGGTTGGATGGTTCGATATCGATGAGTGAGGATGCAGCAGCAGCTGCTGCTGCTGATGATGATGATGATGATGATGATGACGACGGATGAGGAGGTGGATGGATGGGATGGGGAGTGGTGGAAGAAGAAGGGATCAAGGGAGGTGGTTGGTTTGAGTAGATCGGTGGTGGATGAAGTTCTGAATCTGAATCGATGGAACTCGGTCGAGGAGGATGATGAACACTCATCTTGCTCGAATGTTCTGCTTGGTTTGAGTATGAGCAGGAGGGGGAACCCATGGTGACTGGTGAGAGAGAGAGAGAGAGAGAGAGAGAGTGTGTGTGTGTGTGTTGGGGGGGATGGATGGTCGAATGGGGGCTAGCAGCCATCCAAGACTTGAAACCTGATCAAGCTCGATCTCAACAAGAATGAACAAGAAAACATGAGGCCTCGATCAGGCTAAGTCAAAATTAAAGACTCGACCCAACTCCCATCCATCTCACCAAGGCAGATCGGAGAGTGAGTGAGAGAGTGAGAAGGCATCATGATGAGGAGAAACAATTGGCCGAGTCGATGGATGAGATGACGAGTAAATCTCAAGTCTCCACCCAACCAGGGTTGGGGTTTGGCCTCGAGGCGGATGAACCAGCAGGTGGGAAGGGTGCCGACGTACATCACTTCGCTGGAGTTGAAGGGCGAGAGTGGTGATCGGATATCATCTTCCGGAGGTGGTCACAACACGTTAAAGAGTAGGCAGATCTCAAAAACTGAGATTCACCTGACCGGAGCTGGCGAACATGATGACTCACTAGATAGAGTCTTGCCCCCCCCCCCCGCCAATTTGGGGACTGATTCAATCCATTGGATTGAGAATGAGAAAACCTTTGGGGTCTGATGGTTAGATGTCAAACCAGGATCAAGTTAAGAGATACAATATGTCAATCTTTCAATTTTCCATTAGATCAGGAGTAAGTGTCTATGTGATCTGGCGGCTGGCAGGCATGCCAGCCAGGGTGGGATTGTCTTGACCATAACCAACTCAAAGTCAGATGAAGCGTGTGACCCACCAGGCTGCTAGCAAGTTATAAGTAGCAGGTCATCGGTGTTGAGAGAGAACGTGTGAGGTAGGCTGAGGAGGTACAGTAGCCACTCAAGGTTTTGTATAACTTTTATCAACTTTGTTTCTCAGAGTGGTGGTCATATCATAACATGACTGACGGACTGTCTTCTTCTTCTTCTTTTTTTTTTTTTTTTTTTTGCTTTTCCATTCTGATGGACCTCCTCTTGGGTTAAGGCTTGCTTGACTTGTTGAAATTAATACACATCTCTTGGTCATTCCATTGTTGATGCAGTAGTCACTTACAGCACTTGAGGGACTTAGTCAACAAGGGCTGAGACCATCAGGTGAAAGTTGACAAGAACAAGCAAAAGCCATGCCAACCAGAGGAAAGGAAGAAGAGCTTACAAAATCAGGTATCTCAAGTCTCCCTTGAAATCAACCGTGTTGACTTTCGGGTTGGCAGTGACAGGAGGGGAGGAAATGGCACCTGCCATTTGCAGGTGGCAACAGTGTTGGGCCCCCCCCTTTTTTTTTTTTTTTTTTTTCTTTCAAGTGAAAAGTTTCTCCCCAACAAGTTGGCAGACAGACTGACAGCAGTGCCAGCTTGGTCTGTGATTTCCAATTGGGTTTGATGAAGAAAGCATGAAAAAAAAAAAAAAATGGAAAATCAATCAATCACCCAAACCTTGCATGGGGTCCCAGTGATGATCCTCATCTGGATCATCTTCAACAATCATGTCAACAGAGTTGAGCTGGTTATCCTTCTCCCACTGATTAAAATAAAACACTGTTTCAATGTAAGCATTCTGTCTTAAAATGATGGGAGAGCTTGGAGTATCATTTAATATGCCCTTTTCAAAACTTGCCAAGTCATCTGGGGTCATGAATGCATCATATGCTTGCATGATCTGTTTGAATTGCTTGACTGGGATGGTTCAGAATTAGAAGCTGAATCAGCTTGAAGTAAGTGTCATCTCACCTGGCTCAATATTTCTAAATTTGAAGTCTTCAATCAATTTATTGTTTTTGTTTTGATAGGTTTCATGATTGAGAAAAGACCCTCAACACCAGCTGCATGAGGGACAATCTGAAAGACTTGCATCACTACATTTTCCAAGGCACTTTTTTGATTCAGGGCAAATAGGAACAGACATCCAAGACTTCAATGGAAAAGAGGGGTAACTGGCCAGAATCTTAATGAGAGACATTAATTGAAAGGGAAGTGAGGATTGTAATAATGATTGATTGAGTTTTGAAGTGATCATGCCTCAGATCTATTGCAATCCCAATCCTTGGCAGGTTGAAGTATCATTTTAACAATCTCAGCTAGTGAGTGTTTTAAAGATACCACAATCTGATGATTTGATGGATGAAGAAAGAAAGCAATTATGTGAATATTATCTTGAAAAACCAAATAAGACTTGCAGAGGGCATCTAGAAAATGGCTCTTGAAGGCCCTGAATCTTGAGTATACTTCAGCAGCTATTAATTTGAAACATAACAGCATTCAAGTGATCAGGATTTCAAATGATGCTCAAGACACTCTTACTAATGGTTAGAGTATCCACGATTGAGTTCTCCATCATGCCCATGTAAAACTTGGATCTCTCATGTTCTTGAACCCCCAAGCATACTTTAGCAATTGAGTACCAACATATTTCACACAGGGTTTGAAGACCATGACTGGTACCATTTTCAACCCTCCATTCTGAGGGATGCTCACACCAGAATCCAGAATAATTAGCAAAGGTAGTTGACTAGAGCCTTGTTCCCTTTTATAACTTCTTGGATGATAGCATCATCAAACACTTTTTTTTTTTTTTTTGATATCTGATTAAAAACATGTAAAGCACAATGGATTTTGAGAATGTGTGAATGTTCAGCATTTAGATTAACTCTAAACTTGACCATAACTGAGGGAGAATCAGTTACAATAGCAAAAATTCTCTATTAAAGAAACTTGGTTGGATTTGAGGGTCTCTTTCAATCCTTTCAAGTTATTTTCAGAGGTGTGTCTCTGGCAGTGAAGATCAAGAAAATGTATGAAAATTTTTGATGAAGGTCCCCTTATAAGGCCAGAACAGCACAGACACTGTTCCCAGCCTGTTCAGTCCAACCATTGGGAGGTCTAGTTAGGTTTTTCAGATATTTGAATTTGTTGATCAACTCCAATTCATGTCTGGCATAAAAAGCTGGTAATATGTTGTCCATCATCTGTTTTTGGGTGTGGTGATTTGTATTGACACCTTGCTAGCTCCTCCCAGTATTATTGGAAGTAAGGATTTTTGAAGATTGTGAATGGTAAGTTGCAGCTAATCATAGTTTTGAGAATCAGTTTATGAAGATACTGTGTATGCTCATGTGATATTGGTTTCAAATAGTTTTTGATGGGAGGGGAAATTTTCATTGTGCAATCATTTGTGCTGATTCTGGCCTGGATGGAATTACTAGATTTTGGAACATGATCAGCTAATGTGCTTTTGTTGGCCAATATAAAAATCAAGTATTTTGATTTCTCCTTGGGCATAGCTTTCTTACAGGCCTCTTGGATGTGAGCTTGAAGGAGGTGTGGCCTGGCTTGGGTTAAAACAACCAATCAGTGCTGACATTGTGTATTCCATCTTCTTGATTCATTAGCTTGAGGTTCAAACATGAGAAAAGAAGACCAGCAAGCTCCATGACCTTTTGAGGGTTTAAACCATCTAGTTATGGTGCTGGGCTAAGAGGTGCAATCAGCTTGTGGGAAAGCATTGATGAAGCTGGTGAGCAAGAATTGGTGAAGCTGGTGGTGACTTGGCAAAGGTGGTGCAAAAGTTGATGGAAACACTGGCAATCACTGGCCTTTTGTCTCATCCTTACTATTCTTGCCCATCAGTAATCCAAAGTCCACTACTCCTTGCAATGGTCAGGGTTGCTTCCCAACCTGAGAATCACACCCAATCTATTCCATGAATTAACTTCCCCAAATACATTTCATAACCACTCCCACATTTCTTTTCAAACCTCAGATAACCCTTTGGTTTATTCCTTCTTGAAACAACCCCCTAAAATTTGGTATTGGCAAATTTGAAAATCACCCAGTCCACCCAATCTCTAACACCAATTTATCTATACCTGGCCATCCACCATGAAGAAAAAAAAGGAGTGTGCTGACATTCCAAACCAATGCTAAACTCCAGAAAGCTCAAACTCTGGTAAAAGGTTTTGACCTGTTTGACCATGGAAAGTTGGTTATTCTAGATCAGTTGGAATTGTGGCCATCATCAAATTTTTTGCATTGGATCAAATTACCAAGAAAGAAAATTAAGACATCAAATTTGTCACCATGTACCTTCACTAATCCAAAAAGTCTCTCAAACCAGTTGGACCTTCAAGAACATGGTGTGGACACATGTAGGCAACTGGATGGCCAAGGTCCAATGCACTCTTTTGAATTGTTTTGTCAATATGATAAACCAGAAGCTTTCCAATCCTCTTTTCAACAATTCAATTGCCTCAACCTGAAACCAGTCCAGCTGGTCCCAAATATTGGGTGGAATGTTTTAAAATTTGGCCAGGATAATTTCTGAAACCGATCAAAAAGTCATGAAAGAAAAAAAAATTAACCTCCTTCTCCTCCTTGGAATCTGGCACCAAAAAACAACTCATTTGGATTTCTTAAGTCAAATTACTTTTACACCTGGTGACTTCTACAATGCTCTCCAGATTGAACATGGTCATATTCCCTTTTCAATTTTTTCTCCAGGTTGTTCAAACAAAAAAAAAATTGGTAACAGGCAACTTATTAACAGCATGGAAAAATACAAGTTCCCTGATGTCTTTCCTGACTTGGGTTTTTGAATTCATTCAAAGCAAAAATTCATGGTCAAAATTCTTTGGTCTGCCAAAAAAGTACATAGATTGCATTCTTCCTGCTATTGAATCTTTCATTCATACAAAAATGGATATGTCCATGCAAATCATATCAGAGCACCCATAACACTAGCAGGGACTCATCTAGTGGGGAGATCTACTCAAGGAAAAAATATATTGATAGAAGTAAAAAAAAAAACTGTTTTGTGCATGGATTTTTTAAAAATACTAACCAATGTGGTTTTAAAAAGATTTTTCTTTTTCTTTTTCTTTTTCTTTTTCTTTTTCTTTTTCTTTTTCTTTTTCTTTTTCTTTTTCTTTTTCTTTTTCTCTTTTTTTTTTTTGGGAACTGATTCAATTTTTGCAAAGTAATTTGTCTTCAATCTGAGTATTTGAGATATTTCCTCCATTTAATCCAAAGATCTAAGGCTCTGGGACTGAACTGGTTTCAAAGGCATTCAAGTGAATAAGTATTTATACATTTCAAAATGAAATATTTGATGTTACTTTCCAGAAATTGCCATCAAGAAATCTTTGCTTGAAGCTCTGTTCAATCCTGGTTGAAGCTATGATCATGCTCCAACATGTCTTTGGTGCACAGTCACTGTGCATTGGAGCTTGAAAAAAATCAAAATCAGATTGGCTAGAGCTTGACCTGAGATTGGTTGTAGATTGGGCCTGAGCTCCTTGATGGCACTTGCTAGCAAGTCACATGAAGTTTTTCTTGTGTGTTTTGATAGTGGGTTAATTTTCTTACCAAAATCTGGCGTCAAAAATATCTCTTTGAAATCACCAAAGCTGGAATGATTCCTCTGCCTTTGATGCCTTTTTTGGTTGATATTTATTTAGTTTAACACCTCTCTATTTCAATATATTCAGGATGAAAGCATTTAAACATCATAACTTCCATTAAATGATGAAGTTGTAGGCCCCATTAGCTTAAGCTTTTTGTTGGCTAAAAAAGGGGTGGGGCTGTTTAGAAGACATCAGAAATTATTCACAAGCAGGGTTAACATAGCATATACTTACTATTGATAACAGGGTAGGTAGTTTTGGCTGGTTGGAGAGGATATGGTGCATCAAAGAAATTCTCCTCAAGGTTGATTGGATCAGAAATGACTTGGCCCAAGCTTAGAAGCAACCAATCTAAAGAGGAAAGTGTTGGTTCCAAGGATTAATTGGAATTGATAATTGATGCAGATGTGAACCCCATTAGACCTGTTCTTGGTGGAATATCTTCCTTGGAACCAGGTTCTAGCCAATCCAAGGGTTCCTAAACAAATCTTGTTTCTGCAATCAAGATTTCCTCATTATCCTTGTCACTTGGTTGATGAAGACTGGCTATCATCTACTCAGAATCAATGGAGTCAGATCTTTGAGAATTGAAATCAGCTAGAGGGGTGATTTTGGCCTATCTTTCCAAATATTATATTCATTTGAACATAGAAAGCACAGATGGACTCCAGTTTATCAACCAACTATTTGATCCCTTTGGATTTATCAGCATCAGTGAGATCAAATCCATTTTATATTTACAGAGTGGGCTTTTTTATAATTGGTCCAATAGTTCTTGAACCATTTGCTGATTTTTTTTGGTGATAGATCAAGCCTACCTTTGGTTTTCCTATTCAGATAATTGGAAATCAGGAGATAACCATCAACCTTGCTAGATGGAGGTTTGCCAAAACAAGTTTTTTTTTTCAGTCCCTGTTGAGCTTATTGAGATTGATTATGCAAAATACCAACAAATAAAAGACAACAGACCATGAGGAAAAGGTTCAAGACATATATTCAAGGAATACACAGAATGGGAGAGCAAAGCGGTAACAACAGCATGACTGGAGTAGGATTGTTAGCTTGAGTTGAAGAGGCAGATGGCAGGACAAGCTAGGTGATGAGTCAGAAAGTCTGAGAGGAATAATGAGCCAGGAAAATGAGAAGATTGAGGAATTTTGAAATCTTTCCAGGCAGAAATGAGGGGACGCGTTCAAAGGAGGTTGATTAATGAAGCAGAAATGAAGAAAGATGAGAAAGAAAGATTGAAAGAAATATAAATGGAAAGGTGTTGGTAGCAGGAGGTTGAGGATAAAGGGAGAGAGTGAAGAAGGAGAAGTTGATTGGAGTGAGTTGAGGATCTGAGTGTTATTGAGTTAGTTTCCCTTCTCCCTCCTACCCATTGCATTACCGATAGTCCTTGCACCCTGAGTTCTACTCCTCCCCCAGAAGGTGTTTCACAGGGGTCTATTGAGTGCACTGAAAAATAGATTGAGATGCACTACAGAAGAAAAAGGAGGAGGATGAAAAGGTTGGTTAGTAATGGAGGAAAACTTAATAGTCCCAAAACAGGCATTGTAGTTGGCAGGAATCTTCAGCCAATTGACAAGGATAAGATGATGGGATTTCTATAGTTTACAAGAAAATTTTGAAGCAGATGGGGAAGGAGGTTTGAGTTTTGTTGAACAGTTGGTTTTGGGGTTTCTTGGGGATGTTTGATTCGGACATTTGCAAGGGGAAGTTTGCAAAGGGGCCATTTAGAAAGTGGAAGAGAGATGAGGTGATGAGTGCATGTGAAATAAATCAATGAGTGCAAAAAAAGAAGGAGGTTTGATGTGGGAAAATTCAATTTAAAGATGAAGAATTATTGATATATTTATCAGGTTAGAAGTAGGAAGTAGCAATGGCAAGATGAAGTTAAGAGGGATTGTATATCTGATCAGGTCAGAGATGGAAGGAAGTGGCATGCAAGTGGTGAATGGTGTGGCCTGATGTGTGCTAGATGTTGCAAGGACAACATGGGAGAGTGGAAAGTAAGGGTTGCATGGTGTGGTCCAACATATGTTGCATGTTTCATGAAAATTTGTATAATTTATTTGAAAAAACTAATTTATTTTGCAGTAAATCTGACACAGCTGATGTGAAATATGATGAATTCCTTTTGATGTTTTATTTCAGAAGTAAAAAACTAAAACCAGTTCCAGGCTTTGGAATCAAATTGACTGAGAAAATAAGACAGAGTAGACAACGACTTTGAAAAGCTATTTCCTCCAGAGTTGTATGACGCTATGTAATAGAAAGGAATAGAGAAGGATTCAGATTATAATTACTCTTGTGCCGGGTTGTGTTGTACCAAATTAGAATTACCAGAATATGATTTCCTTGAAGGTCCCTCAAGAATTAAATCTTGATGATGGAGAGCCTGAGGTGTTGAGAAAAAATCCTTACGCCAAGATTGAGAGCCTGATGGATCAAGAAGAAATCTTGATGGAAGGATGTTCCAGTGTCCCTGTCAATCACCCCTCAGGTTGCCCCCCCGGATAAACTTGACTTTTCCTCTTTTTTGGTAGGTCTTGATGCATATTCAATTGAGACAAAGCGTGCCGGTGATTGGATAGCACGCACAGAGCAAAATATATTGGCACGCTGGGTGAGCTGTATAGAAGTGCAACACAGAGAATAAAGAAATGAATAAAGCAAGAGAATAAAATAATGAATAAAGAAAGAGAATAGAGAATAAAATAAAAATATAAAATAAAAGTAAAGTTAAATTAAAAAATAAATAGATGAAGGAGATTGTTCTATCTCAACACCCCCCCATAATTTGGTGCAAAACTACACTTTCAGACTCCTCGATATGAGTAAATCATTTGCCTGTTTGTTTGAAGCCTTTGTAAGAGAGTCAGCGACCATTCTTTCCGTGCGTATCAGATTGACATCAATATTCTTGGCATTGTATTTGTCACGCAGCCATTTGACTTTCATGTCAATGTACTTTGTCTTTGAGTCTGAGCCAAAGTGTTGAATCTTATTGATCAGACCCTTGTTGTCCACCATAAACTCCATCAGCTCAAGTTCCTTTTCCTTCCAAAGATCCCCAACAATTGACCCTATCCATATAGATTCTTGCGCTCCATCCACGAGCGCATTCAATTCCACCTCAGTGGAGGACAACATCACATTTGATTGCTTACGACTCTTCCAGGAGACTGGTGAATTTTTCCAGAACGTGATGTACCCAGTTTGAGATTTTCTTGAGAGAGGATTGTCCGCCCAGGTAGAATTGGTGTAGACAGTTAAGCAGTCCTTTGCACAGGCATCCGGTTGTACGAGAAGAGACAACTCTTGCGTTCCCGCCAAATATTTCCAAACATGAAGTACTTGTTTCCAGTGGGTTAGCCCGGGGTTTTGATTGAACCGGGAGAGAATGGACACTGCCGCCGCAAGATTGGGTCTGGTCCTACATGAGAGATAATTCAATAAACCAGTATACTTCCAATAGTTAATTCCCAGTTTGAGGAATTCTACTTGATCTAGTTGAGAGGCCGGAAGCAGTTGAACACCCAGAGTGAGGGGCCTTTGAACCGGCTTGGTTGACAGCAAATTGAGCTCAGAGAGTCCGTGGCTGATCAACTTGATCTGATTGAGCGTAATTTGATTCTTTCCCTGCTAGAATTCCATTCCCAGTATTGTGTTGGGATCATGCGCACTTGATCTAGGAAATCTCTCTAAGAAAACGCCCTCAAACCAATCTGTTTCTCCGGCAACAATCAGATTGTATACATGAAAGAACAAGGATGAACGTCTAGCTTTGTGAAGATATAGGCAGGGATCAGCTGTCAATTGTTTATATCCTACCTCCTCAAGCCATCCGGTTAATGTTTTATACCAATTTGCAGGTTCTTGACGGAGTCTGTAGAGAGATTTCTTGAGTTTGAGGAATTTTGAAGATCAAGAGCTTTGTTTTGGTTTTAAAATTTAAATGTCTTCTTCTAAAGGAGCAAACAGAAATGCGGCCTTCACATCAAATTGACGCAGAGGCAAACAGAGATCCAAAGCACTCAACAGAAGAAGGATCAGCGTGGTGAACTTCCCAGTTGGTGCGTAGGTATTGCCGCAGTCTACTCCAAGAGTTTGGTGATTGCCCATAATGCAAAGTTGTGACTTTTGCTTTTCTGGTGTGAGACTAGTTGCTGGCTTGATCCTATTGACCCACATGGTTCACAAGTAGTTTTCTGGATTGGTGTCACAGTCTTCCCACACATCCTGAGCCTCAATAGCATCCAACTTGCTCCTCTGCTCAACCGACCAATCTTCCAAGCGGTTTTGTTTAGGAAGTGAGATGTAAGAGTACTTGACTGGTCGGACGGTTGGACCCCGCTTGCGCAGATTGTATCTTGGTGCTTCTCTTGGTGCTTCTTCACAGGGAGAGACTTAGGGGTCCGGATCTTCTCTGCTCTTGTCCAGTGTCACTTGATGAATATTGGGTTGATTGTGAGGAACTTGTTCATGTTGATTGGAGGACACCGTCTCTTCTATTAAACAGTTGTTACTGGCAACATCATCATTATGTTGGTTGACGGGAGATTCTTCAAACAGGCTTCCAATCTCAATGTTGCTATTGATCTTCTTGTGAACGCTGTCAAATTTGAGTGCAAGAACATGTTTTGTGTCTACAACTGTACAGTCAGAAGTTAGCACTTTGTACAAGCAAAGATTGTTGTTGTACCCAATCAGCCATCCAATAAGTCCCCAAGGTTCAAGCTTGGAAAACGGTTTCCTGTCTCCAAGAATATAGGAAACAGGATTTCCTATGGGAAGAAAGTAGTCAACATCTAACTTTTTCCCTTTAAATTGCTTGTATGGAGATGGTTTTGACCTATGAGAGGGAATCTGATTGAGTTCCAGGGCGCACGATTTGACAACAACATTCCAATATCTCTTCTGAATTTGAGATTCCACCAGTACAGTTCTCAGAAATTCCAAGATTAGTCTATTGAATCGTTCTGCTAATCCATTTTGCTCCGGTGTATAAGAATCAGCAAAGGTCTGTTTAATGTGATTTTCCTTACAAAAATTGGAAATTGAAGAGTTCCAGAATTCCATCCCTTGATCTGAATGAATATTCATGGGAGTGTAATTGAACCTCTTAGCCTCTGTATTAATCAGGAGTTGAAGAGTTGTTGCTGCATTGTTCTTCTTCTTTATTGGTATCACTGTGAAAAACCTCATGCAGCTATTTACAACTGTTAGGAAATAAGAGTCTCCATTAATACTCATAGGGGTAATAGGTCCAAAAAGGTCACAGTGTAACTCCTGGAAGGGTCTCTTGGCTCTTGGATGTTTGTTCTTGAAAGGTGAATGGGATATTTTTCTGATGGCACATGCTTCACAAACGGAGGGTTTATTTATTTTAATTCCTAGCTTCTGCCAAATTTGGCTATAACTCACATGACCAAGCGACTTATGTAGAATTTCACTTTGAGAAAGGTAGGACACTGGATGATTCCTTTCAGTAGAGAAAGTTAGAACTGGAATGTTGCAATTATAGCTACCAAACATGATCCAATTCCCTTTCTTTACAAGAAATTCATCTTCTCTGAACTTCACAACAAATCCATCAAGAATCAAAGCTCTCATTGACAACAAGTTAGCCCTTGATTGAGGAAAAAAGAGAACGTTTGGAACAGAGACTAGATTTCTTGTTGTCTTCCAGCGTGATAGTACCTTCACCTTCATAGGCCAGAGAGTTGGTGCCAGAGCTAGTTGGTATAAGACCATTCAACGATTGGTATATTTGAACAAAAAAGTACGGGTCAGACACTATGTGTCTTGAGGACCCAGAATCCAGTACAAAACTGTTTTTGGAGAATAGAAAGCTTGTATGAAGGGAGCTGACCAAGGTGATCTCACTGTTAGAGTCATTAGATCCCAATTTCTTCTTCTTTGAGGGAAAGGACAGTTTAAGCTGAGGGTAGAGTTTCCAGCATCTGCCTTGAGGATGATTAGCTTTTGGGTTATGCCACTTGTTGTCACATGGCTTGATGTTAGAAGTCAGAAAAGAAACCAAACTTTCTTCCTTTTTATCTTGGAGGGATGACGCTTTTCTAAGGAATTTGTTGTTGTGAAACATACAGAGATGATCTAGAACTTGGTCCGGAGTGATTGACTTATCTGAATGGGTGATTTTCTGAATGACGGTGTCCATTGAAGCATGGAATTTCTCCAAGATGAGATAAGCGATAATATTGGGTGGTAAATTGTTTCCAACTTCATGCAAGCGTGACATAGCTGTTCTAGTGTCTGTGATAAATCCGAGTATGTTTGAGTGTGTAAATGGAGTCCTAAGGAATTCCTTAAAAATTCTAGCCCAATTCAACGCGTGATTTGAGGCAAAGTAATTGTTGATATGCGCCCAAATAAGGTGTGCATCCTTCTCATTATTGGGTGTGATTATGTTTTCTTGAATGGTGATTTTGAGCTTGGAAATGAGAATTGTTCAAATTTAAACATTTTCCATATGACTAAGGCCAATAGGAACTCTGTTAGCATCTGACCTTTTCTTGGTAAGTTTGGCGTAGAGGTCCTCCTGCAGGTCCGTCATGTTTATAACACATTTACGCCATATTGAAAAGTTATCATGAGTGAGTGGAGGAATAGCTTCTATAGCTTTCTTAAGAATGGTAGCGGTTAATGAATCGGTCATGCTGGATAACTGGTTTTTAGGATGTTTGATTGGGGCCAGATTCTGGGTTCAACTGTTAATCGTGATGATTTCCTTTTGATGTTTTATTTCAGAAGTAACAAACTAAAAACAGTTCCAGGATTTGGCGTCAAATTGAATGAGACAATAAGACAGAGTAGATGACAACTTTGAAAAGCTATTTCCTCCAGAGTTGTATGACGCTATGTAATAGAAAGGAATAGAGAAGGATTCAGATTATAATTACTCTTGTGCTGGGTTGTGTCGTACCAAATTAGAATTACCAGAATACAATTTCCTTGAAGGTCCCTCAAGAATTAAATCTTGATGATGGAGAGCCTGAGGTGTTGAGACAAAATCCTTATGCCAAGATTGAGAGCCTGATGGATCAAGAAGAAATATTGATGGAAGGATTTTCCGGTGTCCCTGTTGATTGCCCCTCAGGTTGCACCCCTGGATAAACTTGACTTTTCCTCTTGTTTGGTAGGTCTTGATGCATATTCAATTGTGACAAAGCGTGCCAGTGATTGGATAGCATGCACAGAGCAAAATATATTGGCACACTGGGTGAGCTGTATAGAAGCGCAACACAGAGAATAAAGAAATGAATAAAGCAAGAGAATAAAATAATGAATAAAGAAAGAGAATAGAGAATAAAATAAAAATATAAAATAAAAGTAAAGTTAAATTAAAAAATACATAGATGAAGGAGATTGTTCTATCTCAACAAAATAAGTGGTTTTTTTACTTTTAATGGTGTGTTTGAAATTGGGTTATTTTTCTGAAACATGCTATTAAAAAAATGTGTGTGTTTTTTTCTAACTCTGATAAAGCCTATTCTAAGGCTAAGATAATTCCTGAGGACCCTCTGTGGTGTTTTTCTTGGCCAGAATATTTTAGATAACTCAATGATCAAAATAACTTGAGTTAATGTGACATATCAAAATTCACTAAAAGAGGTGTATCAGAGTTAAAATTTTGAAAAATTCAAATTGCTTGTTTCAGGAAAAATTTCAATTTTTCAAAAAATGTCTTTTTATAAAAATTAAAAATGAACCAATGGGTTTAACTGAAAATAATGAATTTTTGAAAAAAACAAAAGGGATAAGTTTCAGAACACATTTTTGAATCTCCTTCAGCTAAAACAATTCAGAATTTCATCAGCCTCACTCTAAGTTGAAACCAAACTTCACCTACTCCTGTACCTTCCACTGGATAGTATTCCTGCATATCTTGAAGTCTACACCTTCTCCTACCAGGTTCAATCTCTACCTGTATGGGATAATATCTATGTCCACGTACACCTTAAAAATGTTCTGTTTCATGTGATTGAGTCAAACTTCCCAGGCTCTACCTCTCTCTCTTTGCCTTGGTGAATCCTCTATCTCTCCTCCACCCAATTGGTATATGGTTTAGTAGATATCACATACTTCTCATATAAATAGTACAGACCCCTTGATGGCCAGCCCATCCTCCCAGGACTCCAGATCAGTAAATTTTAAACCTTCCTGGACAGGCCCATCACCCAGTCAGTCAACTAAATTCTCCAGCACAATCATTTAACATTTAATACCATGGGAAATCCAACCTGAAGCACCATTCACTCATCCCTTAAGGCCCCCCTTAGTTCTTGCATATAATTGTCTCTACTTCCATGCTGAAATGATTCACCCCAAGGAATTAGTATACTTATTCTTAATATTTAATCCCTCAGCCAATGGGTTTCATCTCAGCACAAGAAAGCCTTCACCCAGCATGCTAAACTCATATCAGCTTGCCCCTTGCTGGTTTTACTCTTACAGGATTCAAAAACTCCTTCCTCAATGACCTTCTCCTGTAATTCTCTCCCCATCCTTCCATTTATAATCAATTTTGATCCTCCTTTAATATTCTTCATTGCAATTCCAATCAATCATACTTGAGTTCTATGATTAGTAGTGCTTGTGCCATCTGCTTCTTGCATGCCAGAGAAGTTATGACAATAAGCCTGAAATCAGCAATTTATTCATTTGAAAAATTAAATCTGTAATGCTCCAATTTTGTTTCTTTTGCAATGAATTAAAATGTGAGGGAAGATTTTAAAAAAAAAATCATTCAGTATGAGGAAAATCAGAAAAGAAAATTAAATCTGATTTAATTTGCACAAAATGGAAAATTTTCACTTGAGTTTAAATACCTATTTACCAAATTGAAAAGAGCTGGAATTTGAATAAATAAATTTAATGAGGGTCATTTGAATATCTTGAAGCATTTAATAAAAAATATCATCAAGGGAAAAAAATTGTAAAACACATGAAAAACATATTTCTTTGAAGAAAATTCAACATTGCTTATGGAATGGAAACAACTTTGTACAAAGCATAAAAAAATACAAAAACCATAACCCATTTCATGGTGATAATTTGAAATTTTTGAAACATTTTAAAAAAACTCCCTAAATTAAAAGAAAAAACAATATCAAAAAATGATTCCTTTGAACAAAATTCAATATTTCTGACTGAATGTAAATAACGTTTTACCAAACATAAAAAGTTGTAGAAAGATTCTGCTTATACACATGGTCTGAAGCCATTTTAAATATTCCAAAAATTAATTAATCAAGTAAAATAGTAATAATCATAAAATAAGAATATGATTTCTTTGAATAAAGAATCCAGAAACAACTATAATACCTATCCAAGAATGATTTCTTGTGATAAAAAATAGATCAATCTTTGTTGTTTTTTTTATCCTCAACAACTTTCTTGTTGGAATTTTTGAAAGTTTTTGAAATAATTTCTAAAGAAACATATATTCAGCATTTATGAATCAATTTATGAATTTTTCAAAAATTCATCTACATTCTATCAACAATATTAAATTTAATTAAAAGAAAAAAAATTTTATCATTGTCTTTATTATTCTTGTATTTGATGGATTATTTGTTGAAAATTATCCAAATATTTCAATTATTCCCATTGAAGAGGTGGATTTGAAGCTCTTTTTTTTTTGTTTGTTTCTTTTTAACAATAGAATGTAGATTTCAAGATAAATGTGAATTTTCATCCAAGAAAATTGATTTTTTATACTTCTTGATTATTGTTGCCATTCAGGGATTTTATTTTTTAAATTTTTAATATTTGAATTCCTCCAGTAAAATGTGTCTATTTTGAATTTTTCTATGTTGGTTAAAAAGATATTTGCATCCCATCAGAAATATCATCTTTTTTCTAAAGCAATTAATTTTTCATTTATCATTTTTATTATGGTACTAAATTAATTAAAGGTTGGAATATTTAAAAATACATGTAATCCCTTAATAAAATAGGTAAATTTAGAATTTTATTATGTCTTTTAATGTTTGCTATGATGGTATTTCAATCCCACTGGTAATATAAATGGTTACTAAAAGAAATAAATTTTTGATTGGAAAATTATTTTTATTTTACCCCATCAATTATTTGTTACAATATTTAAAACTATTTGTGTCCCCTTTTAAAAAATTCATCTTTAGAATTTTTACATATTTTTTATTTTTAGTACAAAGGCATTTCTATTTGACTGGAAAGGTTTCATTTTGTGTAAATAAAATGAATTTTCATCCATTTTCCTATTTTTAATGTAATTCACCAATTTTCTTTCAAACATGAACTTATATTTGAATTCCTTGAAAAACTGTGATGTTTATTCTATTATCAAATTCTAAATTAAATCAAGCTATGCCCATCATTGAATTCTGAAAAAGGTAAAAAACATGACCCTAGACAGACCCCACAGGGGGCCTGTAAGCCTTATTTTCACCCCCCCCTCCCCCAAGACCTCAATCAATTTTTACTGGCCTTTTTGTGCCCAAAAAATAATCAAAAGGTGTTTTTGACATCCCAGGCCCTTCTTTAAACCTTCAAAATTTGTGCCAAACCTTGATTTCCAAAACTCATGCCTTTTTTGTTGGGGGTCGGCAGAGTGGTTGGGAGAAACTTTGAGAAATTTAATCAGGATGGGGTTATCTTCTTGCTTTAGTTGAACACAAGATTTGGAAGAAAAGCAAGGATCATTCTTTGTTGTAGGATTTCTTGAGGAGATTTTCTTTTTTGCTTTTCTTTTTTTTTGGTTTTATGAGGGGCCATTTCATTTGAAAAGGTAGAATAAGTAAAGTTATGCAGCCAGAACTGTGAATACAAGATGGGGGGAAATGATCTGTCAAGTTGAGGAGTGTGAAGGAGGTATTTCAAATTGAGCAAGGATGAGGTTTCAGAGCAGTGAATCAAGTATCAGAAGCAAGGATTATGATATCTGAAATGAGGTGGGGGTTGAAAGGGAGTCAAAAAAAAGGGATGGATGGTGTGGAACAACAAGTGGTTGAGGCTGTGAATACCTTTGTACACTTGATTTGAAAAAAACCCAGTTATTTTCCTGTAAATTTATAATACCTGATCTTAAATGAGGGGGTTAGTTTATTTTTTAATGGAAGGTGTGATATGGAAGATTATTATGAAAAAATACATTAAAAATTAAAGGTTTGTTTAACTTCAATAAACCCCATTGGTTCTATGTATCATAATATTTTCATTTGGAGCACCCTTTGATTAGTGGTTTATATTAAATTGAGTCCCAAGCTATAATCACACCAATAATTTACTAATATCATGTAAATCACACCAAAAGGCTTCATTTTAGAAATTCTTCTGCTAAAATGATCCCAAAAGCCATCAGTGGCATCCTATTAGTAATTTTTTACTATATTGAAGCCAAATGACCTCCTTCCCCACACCAGGAAGGCAGGAATCAATTTTAAGGTTTAAAGGGGTGCAAAAAACACCATTTGATAACATGTTGGGCCCATCAGGCCTTGAAACATTAATTGAGGCCCTGGGGGGCTGCATTAGGGCCACCATACCCCCTGTGGGGTCTGTCTGGGGTAGCATTCTTTGGAGAATTCAAATATGGACACCAATGGAGTAAATTTAGTATTTAGAAATTTTATAAATTCCAATTTTCTGCAAGGAATTGAAATTGGGAATCAGATTTGAAAAAAACTTTATCCAATGTAATAAAAATGACAATAATTCATTGTGTTTACAAAAAATGGAATATTTGAAGTGCCATTGAAATAACATTGTACCAAACATAAAAAAGCATAAAAAAGTGCTAAATATACACATTTCATTCTGGGAGTTCAGATATCCAAAAAGATGCAAACAAAAATATCATCCAGTACATGTATGCTTCGAATAAATATGAAAACCAGATTTATTTGAAGAAAAATCAAGATTTCTGATTGAATGTAAATACCATTAGGGCATATCAAAGTTAACCAAACCTTCCATTTTTTAATGGCGGGTTTCAACCCAAATCTGCCATTTCAAACCCGCCATTAAAAATCAAAAAAACCCACTAATACCACATCAGACGTGTCAAAGTTAACATAAAATAAGTGGTTTTTTTCAAATAAATTATTTAAAGGCTTCTGCCACCTGTCCACATCATCCACCCCTGGCTTCCCACCTCCTTCTACATCCAACCTCATTGCAAATTTTTTTACCTCCAGCCTCATCATCAAAAGATTCACCACTCTCATCACTTTATCACTCTCATCATCACTCTCATCAATTTATCACCCTCATCACTTGATCACTAACCAATTTATTTCTCTCATTGCTTCATTGCTCTCATTGCTTCATCTCTCTCATTGCTTCATTGCTATCATCACTCTACATCCAACAATAGCTTGTACCTGCAACCTCATCCAAAGAATCCAATAATTGTTTTATTGCTCTTGTCACTTTATTGCTCTCATCAATTTGTATCTCTCATCACTTTATCTTGCTTGTCAATTTATCCCTCTCATCACCTTATCATCCTTACTATTTACAAATGGCCCATCAGCAAACATCCCCCCGCAAGTCCACACAAAAGTCCAACACACCAAAGCAAACATTTCCAAGGAACTCCAAAACAAACAATCCTCCCCCATTAGCTTCCAAGGGCTCAAGTCAGCTCAAGAGAGCTCATAACATCATCCTGTTCAACTGGCTCAAAATTCCCTCCAACTATGATGCCTGATTTGGATTGGACAATGAAACACGTGTTGGCCAACCTCCATCCTCTAAGGTCAATGGTTATCTCCTGATGGCCAATGAACTCAAGAACAAAACAAAAGGTAGGCTGGATCTGTCATCCAAACAGATGAGGGAGCAATTCAAGAATTATCAAGCCAAGTACAAAAAGGCCCACTCCATGTCAATCTTTGCGGGCTTTGGTATCACCAACTCTGACAAAGCCAAAGGAATCAACTTGGTGGTTGATGAGGTGGACTCCTTTTGTCCTTTTTATATTTAAATGGATGAAATATTTGGAAAGAAGGCCAAAATCACCCCTTTAGCCACTTTTGATGCCCAACAATCTGATTCAGTCAACGCTGAGGACTTGGCTGGAGATTCTCAGCCTAGCAATGGTAATCCTGAAGAAACCTTTGGCTTGGAGGGGCCCCCATCCAATGCCAAGGAGGATATTAAAACACCATCAGATCCAATCACGTCTACTTCCATGTTGATTGATGTGTCAAACCATACCTTGGACCCCTCCCCTCCTTCTTTGGATTGCTCTCTCCCTGGGTTAGCAGATCTAATCAACCTTGCTGATGCGGAAAAAGATACTCCTCAGTCTCCATTACCCTCAACAATGCTTCAAGTAAGGAACCAAGCTCTTTTCTCTTCTGTCTGGTTAATCCTGACTGATTTAGATTGTAAAAAAACAGGCTCATCCATTCCTGAATTGCCAAAAAATCAAGCCAATGGGGCCTCCCATATTTCCTTCCAACACTAGTGACAACTTTCAGACTCAAAACTCCTCTGCCAAGGGTAAGCAAAAGGCCTCCAATTCCATCAATATCAACCATAAAAGTCATTAAAAGAGGAGAAACACTTCTGGTTTTTTGTACTTTGAAGAAATTGTGGAGAAGCGAGATTCATGTAAGTCCATTGGTTGAATATTCTTGCTTTAAAAATCATGCTCATTGATTTTCCCCTGCAAAAAACAGTCAAATCACAAATTGAATCCAAAAAACTTGAGTTTGAAAAGCAAAAGTGGGATTGTCAACTGGCCATGGATGTTCAAAAGCAGAAAGCCAAGAGTTTGGCTCATCAACAAAAGTGGGATGCTGAGTGGAAGTTGACACAGGCTGAGCTAGAATTTCAAAAAGAGGAAAAGGAGAAGGATTGACAGCAAGCACAACTGGAAAAGGAGAGGGAACAACTTGCAACCAAAAAAAAGGATAAGGTATCAGTAGCCTTGGCTTGCATTGGTAGAAGTAGAATAGTAGATGAAATAAATCAGATAACTCAAATGCTGGGCTTGTAAATATATTTGCATGGGTGAAAGAAAAACAAAAAAATTATTTTTGATTAAAATGTTTGAGAATATTCTTAACCCCACCAACATACAGATCTTTTTTGTTTTTATTTATATTTTTTTCTCTAGAGTAAATTTGGCCATTTTTCAAGTCCCTACAAGTTTTTCTAGTTGTTTTATTAATTTAAAGTGACATGGCCATTCTGGTATGGGTTTCTGTGTCCACAGCAGGAAAGGTACAGTGCTTGTACTTATTAGCTGCCCAAACCATTTTGACAATACCTTTTTGCTTGAAATCAATTCCAAAGCCAAGGTCAGGAAAAACAAATTGGCCATCTGATACTTGATATTTGTCTATATTTTCAATAAGTCAACCATTTGATTTCTTGGTTGGAACCAAGAGTAAAAAGGAGTAGCCAGAGATGTTGCCTTTGTTGATATGAGGAGAGTTGTAAAAAGAATCCAAGGTGAAAGTGATGTGTGGGGAGCAATCAAAAGGTGTAGGCTTGGAACCAAATTCCAACAAAGAGAAAGAGGGGATGTTGTTGTCCTTCATGGTATCATGGTTTGATTCAAAGGAAAGTTTAGCCAAATTACAAAACATTTATCCTAGAATTTGGGATACTTTGTTGGCCTTAAGGTTGAGGAAAGCAAACTCTTGAGGAGAAGATCTAATAGATGATTTCTTCACATAACTTTTAAATAACTCCAAAGGGTGCATCAATTTTTGCCATCCAACTGCCCACATTTTTCCACCCCAAGATCTTGAAGGACCAACTGGGTTGAAAAATTTTTTTGAACCATGAAGGAAAGTGGTTACAAAGTTGGTGTCCTTCTTATCTTGTTCTGAGAGTTTATCCAAGGGCACAAATTCAATGATTGCCACCAGAGCTTGGTGATCAGATCAATTGAGGACAATTAACTTTCCAATGTGGAAGAAATGGAGCTGTTTGATTGTTTTTTTTTCTTGCTCAAACTCTTCCTGGGTGATTTTTTGACTATTATTTTTCTTTTTGGCAACAATTGAAGGTTACAGATCCAAAGGACGCCGTTTTCAACCAGACCAGACCACCTTTTCATTAATACCTTCCTCAGCAACCTCCAAAGCTATTTTGGAATCTCTCATTTGAATCCTCTTTTGGTGATGGTCCCTATTCTTCCCACCTTTCATTATGTTGTTCAATCCATCTCCTTCCATCTCAATCCCTCCCATCCATATACTCTGATTGGGGTGAGGAACAAGATGGGATTCAATTTTTTGTGCAACATTTTGAGGCGGGTGGGAGAAGAATTGGACATTCACCAATAGCAGTTGAGGTATTGAAAAAAAAACAGTCAGTCAAATGCACATGATCAGTGAAACAAGATTGGATCAAAAAAAATGAAACCAAACCTGGACTTGATCCCAAGTTCACCAGAAACGTGATCACCAAAAAAATAAAAAAAAAACATCACATCAGCAGCCAAAGAAAAAAAAAACTTACCAGGGTGTGAGGGAATTGGGCCGGGCCTTTGGGTTGGGCCTGGGGCCAGGTAGGCAGGGAACGGGAACCAGGCAAGGGGGGGGGGTTTGGTTGGCGGCCAAGGAAGCAAGGGGGAGGGGCCAGCAGGGTTGGCCAAGCAAGCAAGGGGGGGGGGGCGGCATTGGTTGGCCAAAGGCAAGCAAGGGGGGGGCCATCTGGGTTGACCAAGCAAGCAAGGGGGGGGCTGACGTCAGTTGGCCAAAGGCAAGCAAGGGGGGGGGGCCGGCGTTGGTTGGCCAAAGACAAGCAAGGGGGGGGGTGGGTGTTGGTTGGCCAAAGGCAAGCAAGGGGGGGGCCGTGTTGGCGGCCAAAGGCAAGCAAGGGGGGGCCGGCGTCAGTTGGCCAAAGGTGAGCAAGGGGGGGGGCCGGCTGGGTTGGCCAAGCGAGTGAGGGGGGGGGGCTGGCGTTGGTTGGCCAAAGGCAAGCAAGGGGGGGGGGGGGTTTGGTCAGCCAAAGGCAAGCAAGGGGGGGGGCGGGGTTGGTTGGCCAAAGGCAAGGGAGAGGGGGGTTGTTGGTGAGTGAGTGAGATGGAGTGAGAGGGGGTGAGAGGGGGTGAAAAGGGGAATGAGGAGGAGGGAGGGGGGAGCTTACCTGGGGAATCAACCAAGGGGGTGGGGGGCCTGAAGGGGGATGGAGGTGGATGAATCAAAGGATGAGAATTGGATGATGGGGATGATGAGGAGGAGGGGGGGGAAGCTTACCAGGGGGGCCAACCAAATGAGGAGGGGAGGTGGTGGGTGAGGTGGAGGTGATGGGTGAGGAGGAGGTGGTTAGTGAGGAGGAGGAAGGAGTGGACCAAAAGGTGATTTGGTGGGGTGAGGTGGGTGGTTTGACTGGTGATTTGGTGGGGTGAGGTGGGGGGTTTGGAAGTTTTGAGTTTTTTTCTGTCTAAGTCCACCCCAAAAAATGAGAAAAAAAAAGTGAGTCAGAAAATGAATTTTGGGTGAGGGTGAAAAACCAAAACCAAAAAAATTTGGTGAAGAGATTTTTTACCTAACTTGAAATCAAACATTAATCATCAAAGCTAGCAAGGGTGAGGGGAAGAATCAGTTCTCTCATAGAAGAAGATGAGGGACAAGATGAAACAGGGATGACTTGTGGTGGATCAGGAATATCATCTTCAAATATTTTGTCCCATTCATCTTTGATGTTGGCAAAAATATTGTGAAGGATCACACAAGTGATAATCCAGTGGATGAGGAACTTCATGGCTTTGGGATTTTGAAGCTGGTTTTGCATTTCCCTTAAGCTGGCCCATCTTCCTTTCAGGACTCCTATGGCATGCTCAATCCAAACTTGTGATTGGGCAAGATGATAGTTGAAATCAGTTTTTCCTTGATTGTTAGATGAAATGTTCCGGTATGCTGGAACCACATATGTGCCACTAGCGTAAGCTGAATTGACCAGAAGGTATTGATCTTGGTCAAAGTAGTTCCCTGGTTGTTGGGCAATTTGCATCCAATTGAACACGTATGAATCATTACAAGAACCTGGAAGGCCAGCATGGAGGGATATGAACTTCTTGTTGTTATCACAAACAAGGTGTAGGGCCATGGAGTATCTAAAAAAAAATATGAAACATATTTGTTCAGTGGTGTGATCAAAGGTGTTATCAAAGTCATTGGAAAAGAAATGAATCAGTTGCCTTTTTTTGAAATCAAAATAGTGTTTGCCATCTAGCTTGGGTTTTTGACTCAAGGGGATGGTGGTTCCATCAACAAAACCAATGCAACCAGGAAAGCCTTGGGCCTCCATTACTTGAGATATCTCCTTGCGTTCTTCTTTGGTTGGCCAAGAAAGGACTGAGTGACAGAAAGATAGGACAGCAATCATGACTCTTTTGGGGTATAAGTCAATGCTTCCATAACTGACTGAGAATAGATTTTCCAATTGATGGATTGCTGCTCCATTTCCATTTGATCCCAATCTACAAAGAGAAACATCAAGTTTGATGGCTGGATTGCGTTGAGGATTCCAAGAATTGTTCTGGGAGATGTGGTGGTCTTCAATCATCTCCAAAAGTTTCATGAATGAAGGCAACAAAGTTTGGAATAGTTACTAGAAGCTTAATTTGGGGATGAGATGAAGCGTTTGCCTTTCATACATCAGGTTGTGGAGGGTGTGTATTCATGGAACCATGTATTGCTTTTCCAACAGAAAATTCAAAGCTAACCAAGTTGATTCCAAATTGGAGTCTGAATCAGAGTCTGAATGGGAGTCAAACAGTAGCAAAAGTTCAGTCAGCTTTTTTGTGTTTTCAACTTGCTGGTGGGAAGTCTGATTTGAAATGTTGAGAAAGATGGTGATGTGATGTGGGGGGATGAGATGTTGATGGGATTTGTGTGAAGATGGAGTCGTGAAAATTGATAGAGATGTGAAGCAATGGAGATGAGATGTGTGTGATGCAATGGAGATGTGACTGGTATGGATTTGCTGATGTGGATGGGTGTTTTAGATGTGATGGATAGTGGATGGATGATGATGCATAAATGGCGGGTTTGATGTTTGAAATCCCCCATTTTGATGAAACCCGCCATTTTGAAATACACCAGTTAGGGGGTATGTGTATTTCAAAAACCTGCCATTAAAAATGGTGGGTTTGGTCAAGAAAAATGGCAGGTTTCTAATGGCGGGTTTGCTAACTTTGACATTCCCTATTGTAAAAAAAATAAAAAATATATAAAAATTGCACAGATATCTTTTTCATGAGGTAAATTCAAATAATATTTTTAAAAAAAATCAAAACATTTTGATCTAATTAAATAACACCATGCTTTAATGGGGGATGCAATTTTTTCCACAGATCCAAGCACTTGTGATATTCTATTTCCCAGTTCTTAAAACCCCTCCAGGACCTATATTCTTTCCAAATTTTTCCAAAGGGTGATGTTAAATTCACAAATCCCAGTTTTGTGGGAGTTGTTTAGGGTCCTACACAGCCCAATGGATGTGTTGGGGCCCATACACGCGTGTGGGAAAAAACACGCATCTAGACATGCCCAAGGGGTTGTCTCAAACACGCGCAACCCCTGGGGGCCGTATAAACCCTTTAAATGGCGTATTTGAGCCATGTTCCCCCTTAAACGGCAGTTTTGAGCCGTGTTTGGGGGTATGCAGCCCCCCAGGGGTTGTGCCAAACTTTTTGGGTCCCCCTGGACCACATTTGGGTTCCATCAACCCAAATTTTTGATCAAAGCTTACTATGTGGGACTGTTGTTCCACATCTAGCAATCATAAAGTGACACTAAAGTGAAATCAAAGTGAAATCAAGTGAAATCAAGTGAAATAAAAGTGAAATCAAGTGAAATTAAAGTGAAATTAAAGTGACACTATAGGACATTGCAAATAAAAAATCCCACAAAATTGATCTTTCTCAACTTGGAAGTGATCAAAATGGGTATTTGTTCAATTGAAAGTTGGATTGAATACTGAAGTAGCATTGAATTTTTTTTGCACCATGGGAACAGTGGCAAGCCCTACTTTTAAAATGGCTGCATTCAAGGACTAAATTAGTGAAATGAACAAAGCTGCGGAAAAGAAGGATTTGGGTAATGAATCATTGGAAGCCTTAATTCCATCCTCATCAAGGGTGACAATTGAGGAACAAAATGTTTCAAAAATGGACATGACCTCTGGTGGTGAGTAACATTTTATGTTACTGGTCATTGCTGTATTTAATTTGATTGAAACTGATGGAGTGCATGCCATCAATATAACAATCAAACTTTAACTATGAGTATAAAACTTTGACAGATCCACTTGCCCCCCCCTCCTGTGAGAGCTTTGACTACTAGGGAAGAGGCACAAATGTCTTTTCAAACATGGGAGATAAAGCATGGTTATGCTTTAACAGTTTTCAATTCAAATCGTGATAAATATGCGGATTTAGCCTGTAATAGAAATGTTTTTTACTCTGGGAAATTTCTCACCAAATGGTCAAGGAAAACTCACACAAGGAAGGTTGGGTGCAAGTTTTCAATCCATGCTAGTCACACAAAGGTGGATCCCTTGTGGCAAATCTCCTACAAGAATGATCAACATAACCATGAAACATCTCCACACCCCTCAATGCATCCTCAACTGAGGATAATCTCTGGGGTAGCCTTAGAAAATCTAAAAGAAGGCATGAATGATGGGCTCAATACAATTCAACTCAAAAGAAAATTGAGAAAGATCAATGGTGGCAAATATGTTGATGACCAAACAATCTATAATGCTAAGTGTAAGGTAGCGCTTGAAGAACTGAAGGAAAAAATTATTATGGAGGTCCTCTTTGAACAAAATGGTAATTCAGGTTGGGTTCATTGAGAAAAATTCAGTGGAGAGGCTCACTTGGAGGCCCTATTCTTGGCTCACCCAGAGTCATTAAAGCTTTGAAAGCAATTCCATCATATAGCTATGATGGATTTTACTTATAAGACAAATAATTAAAACATCCCTCTATTTCACATCATAGGAATTACTTCCAACCAGAAAACTTTCACAAAAGCTCTTGTTTTTATAACAAGAGAAAAGTTTGATTTCTACAGATGGTCTGTAAATGCACTAAAGGAGTTGGCTTATGATCCTGAGAGACTTCCCCAAGTCTTTGTGAAGGACAGTGAAAAAGCTTTGATCTGTGCTCTAGAAGAAATATTCCCTGAGTCAACAAGACAGTGATTTCAATGGCACTTGTCTAAAAACATACAAGCAAAATGTAAAGTGCGCTTTAATAATGAAGTTGAAGGGTGGAAAAGCTTTATGTCTCTGTGGGCTAAGTATGGGGCCTCAAAAACCAAGGAGGAGGCAGAGGTCAATGATGTGGAACTTAGAGTAAGTGCCAAATCACTGCCTTTACTGTTAATCTTCCTAGTTTTGGGTTGCTTACATTATGACTTGTATAAAGTGTTTTTTGGAAGACCATGAGGATGAACTTGAGTATATGGATCATTTTATCTTCAATATCAAAGAGAAATTTGCAACAGCTTGGACTTGCAAAAACCCAGAATTTGGAAATACAAAAATGTCTTGGGTTGAAGGGTCCCATGCTACTCTCAAACAATTCCTTGCAAACTCATCAGTAAACATGTTGGATGTTTGGCAAAACCTAGAGGGCACAGTTTCCAATCAAATTTAATCAGTTCAGGCTGCCCTTTACAACTCTCAAATAAAGATTGGAATACTTCTTCCTACTGAACTGTTACCATTGGGATACAAGGTGTCTTTACAAGCAATCAAACTGGTTGGGGGTCAATTAGAGAGGTTGAAGCAGAACCATGATGGGTAAGTGTGCACAAAGTCATACTCAATGACTATGGGTTTGCCCTGTTCCCACAAAATAGGGGACCTACTAGCGTCAATAGGCTCTGTTGTGCCTGAAGATGTTCATCCTCAGTGGAGGTTGGATTATGACCCTTGCAGTTCTAGTTCTGTAAGTTGGTTTAAGTTGGATTTTTCAAATCAATTTTTGATTAATTCTTTTTGATTGATGCTTTTTGATTAATGATTTTTGATTCATGCTTTTTTATTAATGCTTTTTGATAAATGCTTTTTGAATAATGATTCCTACTTGACTAAAATGATGATTCCTACTTGACTAATATTTGATCCTTTTGAATTTTTAAAGGTCAATGTTGATGAACTGCTCAACAATTCTAAGGTACATGAGAAGATCAATGCAATGATCTTGAATCATCCTGATCAATATAATTGTGGGCTGTTGCAGCACTTGATGAAGGAGATGGCCCATTATTGAGCAAATCCAATACTTGAACCTAAAGTCTTGCAATATCAAGCAGAGGCTGTCCAAAATTGAAAGATACCTGGCAAGATCCTTCTTGATTGGAACACATTGAAAAGGAACTTAAGCGGGCAAAGAGAAGGAGAAGGGCACCAAAGAATAAAATAAAAATGATTGTAAGTATTTCCTTTTTTGAAAGGTTCATTTTTTTGGTTTAATGAACTTATTGAGAAATGTTTATAGTCCAAGTCAGGCTCTTCATCTGAATTTCATATTTCAGTGGAAGATACTGAAAGTTCATTTTGTTTGGTGCTGTTGGAATCCAATTCCTTTTCAAAGGATGAAGCAGATGCAATGGAGGATTCAAACAGAAGATCATCTTTTGTGAGTGGTGATTCCTTTAATGAGATTAGAATTTTGGCTGACTAACTTTTGATTTTAGGAAGTAAATTACCTCAATCAAATACCTGAGAACTTACATAAGTTCTTGTGTGAGGTTTGGGACCCATTTGGTGATGGAAATTGGGGCTTTAGAGTCATTTCTAAATCACTTGGGTATGATGAGGATGGATGGTTTAAATTTTGGATATAAATTCTTGAAACATTGGGGAAAAATAAGGGGTGCTATTCTAAGATCCTTGGCAGCAGTAAAGATGTTGAAAAGATAGAACAAAGAATTGATGTCAATGAAATAAATGAAAATATTTCCTCTTTGAAAGGGTTTCAAAGATTTACATTGGTCAAATAGTAGCTGATACTGATGGAAGACCAATAGTAGCTGATACTGATGGAAGATCAATATGTTTCATTTCATTGGAATCATGTTGTTCTTTTGCTCCTATGAAAATGGGTGTAAAAGAACAATCAGATCCTATGCTCATTTGCTTTGTTAACAATAACCTTTGGGTCCAGCTTTTACTTAAGGGAGATGTGATTCCAATCCTGCCCATAGTTTCCAAACCATGTTCCATGATTTCTAAAAAAGCACCTTGTTGGGTTGATCACTTCAAAGATCAAATTGAGTTGTATTCTAACTAAGAGATTAATTTCATCATTTGGGTTGGGTCTAACATGCTGATATTGTAATTCTATGAACATAAAGGATTATCAAATTTTGAAAATCATTATGTTGAGTGTTTTGAGTTAGCATCATTATTATGAGTGTTTTGAATGAGCTTTTAATGGTAAGTCAATTTAAATTGTGTTGGGCTGGACCCATCACAAGCTTAAATTGTGTTAAGCTTGTGATGGGATCAGCTTAACACAAGTTGAATTTTTTTTTTTGGTGTTTTTACTTTGGGGCTGGTCAAAAGACTTGTATTTTTTTGTCAATTTTACTTTAGGGATGGTCAAAAGAATTCTTGCATTTTTTGGCCCTTTTACTTTAGGGCTAGTCAAGTTGAACTAGGATTTTTTACTTGAATCTGAAGACAACCGGTTGGTTGTCTTCAGTGTTTATTTTTTTTATTATTATTGATTTATTTTCACTTAATTTTATTTTATTTATTATTTTTTTGTTTTTTTAACCAAAAAATCAACTTTTCTGATCTTTTGGTTGATTTCTGTTTTTTTTTTTTGTATTTTTGTATTTTTATTTGTTTATTCTGGTTTATTTTATACCCTTTATTTATTTTTATCTTTTTTTGCCCACCAGACTTGTAGCCATGTAGCACGGCTACACAACTACATTCAAGCTGTGTAGAACCCCACAAGACTCAAATGTGGTTGGGGTGGCCATGTGGCACGGAAACACAACTACATTTGAGCCGCATGGGGCTCTACATGGCTCAAATTTAGCCGTGAAGCCACCACATGGTGGTCCAGTGCTGTGTGGAGTACAGCCCAACCACACTCAAATTGTGGGGGGTCTGCACGTCTCAGGTGTAGCCATGTAGCCGTAAATTCAACATCACCCTTTTCCAAAAGGTGGAAATTTAATAAAATTCTTGAAGAAACCTCCCTATTTACTAATTTTCAAAGAAATGAAATGTCATTAATCCAAAAATCAAATAAACAGGGTTGAATTTAATGGAAAATCAAAAGGTAAAAAGGTTAATGATTGTTCCTTGGAAATCCAGAATATTGAGAATTCATAAACATTGGTAAGAAAATTAACCAAATGTGGAAAAACCATCCAATTCTTTGTGGAAGCCTTCACAGAATCAGGATAAATTCTTTCTATAACTTTATCAAAAGCCAAGGGATTAAAAAATTCCTTCCAAATACCTTGATAAAATGCCTTTTTTCTTTCCAATTCAAATTTCATTTATTTCTGACATCTGAGAAGGTTCCCCCAACCTGATGAGCCACAGCATAGTAACCAAAATAATAATCCCTTGTGTGATCATAGACAGATTCCACATGATTTGAAAAGCAACTTGGAAGCTGAGAAATAAAGCTACTCCTCTTGGGCCTGATAGAAATAGATGAAGTTGAACAATATTGAACTTGGATAGAATGATTTGAAGATGACTGAACTGGCATAGAACAACTGGAAGAGGACTGAACTGGTTGCATGGCTTTATTGAAGTAAGCCTATAGGTTCTTTGCAGGAAAATGGGAACTCCCAGGTTGAGACATTAAGGTTTGAATTTTACTTTTTTCTGATTCAGCTTTTTTTATTCCATATCTTTTCTCAAGAGTTTCATGCTCAGCCATTTGGGCTTGGATTTTCATCCTTCTAAAATCTTCTTTGATTTTTTACCAGATCTTCTTTTTGCTTTGAATCTTGTCTTTACTTTGGATCTTCAGCATTTTTTTACTAGTTGTTGTCTCTCCTGCAGATCTTCAGCATTTTTTGATCTAATTCTTGCCTTGCCTTCAGATCCTCAGAATCCTTCCTTTGCCTCTTTAATCTTAACTTTTCAGCTTCAGGACCACCTTGGTTCTGGTAGAGTTGGCTTTCCAGATTTCTGGTCTGACTGCAAATCTCAAGGATTATTTGTGGCCTAAGGGATGGTTTCTTTTGCCTGTATACTGCATTTATCTGGGCACAGGGTGTCTTGTCAGTATTTTATACTGTATCTGAGCTGTAAAAAAGAAGATCACTCACCTTTGGGCTGCAATTGCATCTGCACATTGCCTGAGATGTGTTGCCTTTTGGAGGTATTGTCAACCATCCCCCCTGTGCTCCTGGTGGCAAGGCCAGGATTTGAATGGCTGGAAACTTTTTGCTGGTCTAGGGCCTTCAAGATGGCAGGCCTGGGGCATTCCTGAGTGAGGAAATTGCCTGCATTGGAAGTTTTCCTTCCTTTCACTCCCTAATCTTTCCTTTTTTTCAGCTTCCCTGTGAGTTTTCATGATTGAATTTGATTAATTTTTCCTGTGATTGATGAGCAGCCCTCCTGATTTTCTCCTGTTCTTCATAAAGAGCCCTCCTGATTTTTTCATTTTCCTTCAGTGTCCTTTGGATCTCTAAATCCATGTTTCTTGCCCTTTCCTCTTCCTGCCTCATCATTTCTCTCTCCATTTTCTTTTGCCTGATTTTTTATTGAAGCCTCTATTCTCCAATTTCAGACAATGAAGGCTCCCTTCCTGTGGAATACTGAACGGACCTTTGAGCTGGGGCTGGGTCTCAGGACTGCCAAATATTTTGAACTTCTAGCTTTCAGAAAGAAAAATTCAAATTTTTTCCAACATCTAAAGTTGCCTATCTGCTGGAAGACCTCTGAAACTACCACAAATAGATTGGAGATTTTCTTCACAATTTTAGAACAAAAATGAACATCCTGAATCATCATATTTAGAAGTTGCATGAAGATGGCACTGTGCCTGAAATTCATTAGGCACAAGTATCCTTCCAGAGTGCCTGATGAAACCTAACATATGACTGCAAGGGATTTCCCTGGACTTAAACTGATTTCTTGAGCATGTTTTTTTTCTTTCTTCAGGGATATTGGACTATTTCTCTCAGTATTTTATCAATGCATAATGAGAATTTTTCCTGTGAAAATTACCAAATACATCAATTGTTTCAAAGATTGGCTAGCTATAGTGATGTGGATCTCTTTTTTTTGATCCAATATTGCCCTTGTAATATTTCCATGAAGTTTAAAAATGTCCCCTTTGAAATTAATCAAGTAGAAATTAATAGAAGAAAGGTCCCCTTTTGCCCTTGAGCTAGTTTTACTTCCCAGATGCAAATGGTTTGAAGTCCACAGGGCTACAAAAGTTTTCTCATGCTTAATCCTGACTTTCCCAGTGTACTGTTACAGCTCCAGTTCTGCTTCCATGAGGTATTCCAATTTTTAAAAAATAAGCTTCATAATCCTTCATTTTTCTTGGATCAAAAGATGTGTTCAAGCAAGAAATAGATGAATCCCACAGGTCTTCAGATCTGAAAACTCTTTTGCATCTGTCCAGTATGCTATTTTTTATATTCCAAGTGCAAAGGAGGTGAAAAATTTCATGATGAAGGTTTTAAATTCCACAGTTCACCCTGTCAACAAATTTTGAATAATTTTTACTGTTTTCTTGGGAATCAACACCAAATCAATCCTCAATTGCATTAACAACAGCAAAATAAACTTTTGTTACAAATACTTTAGGGATATCTTCTTCAGCCCAAATTAATTTGAACTGTAAAAATTCCCAAGAATAGGATTCTTGGGTTTCATGGCTCATCATGGAAAATTCTATTGAAATATTTTGGCCTTTTGAAGCCATTCCAAAAGAGTGAAACCAGGGAAATCCATAACATTTTGTCTTTTAGGTGATATCCAGTGTACACCCATGGTGGAATTTTATATCTAAAGATACTGATAAAGGTTGATAGAAGAAAAAAACCTCGAAAGTTCCATCTGATGAGTTCATAAATAAATGTATCCAGCTCTCTGATGATTTACTTATAAGATTCAGGACACATTGAAGAAATGATTGAACAGAAAGGACTTCTTTTTTGTTTTATTTTCCATGCTTCAAAGATTTTTTTTCTGGTTAAATTCTTCCAATCTTTCTTGTTTCAGCATTTCATTATCTTTTTTTTGAAGAGGAACCTGCTGAAATCATGACTCCAAATTTATATTGAATTTTACATTGAATTCTGAAATTAATTGATTAATAAATAGTATAAAAACAGGGCTCATGGTTGTGTTCTGGATTTCTTAAAACCAAATTAAATTGGATTGAATGCATTTTTTTTATCCATAAAAATTTAAAGGGCAACAAATATTCCTTGAGGAGGTCTGAATTAATGAAAGATCATGATTTGATTCATTCTTAAAACCCAAGAAGCACTTAAATTAAACATTCTTGTCCCTATTTGAACTGAGGATACTAACTGAATGACCATGATCCTTTTACCAATTTTGGGAAAACTGCATTAATTCAGCACAAGTTTGAAAAGATCTTTCAGGAAGGGGCTTCATATCACGCTTGCATATAAGGTATTCAAATTTATTTTTTGATTACCCACAATGGTAATGTCTGGATCTTGATCACCCACATCAGTTTCACCTTTGGCATCCATATTATCATACTGAGAAACCTTGGGAAATTATTTGGTAATTTCTGGTTGCCTAATTTCCCAGTTATGATTTGAGGGATAAATATGAGGCTTGGATCTTAAAATAAAAAAAAACATCAATCAAAAACAAAACCATCATAAATAATTCAACAGATATATTATTTTCAACAGTTAGAAAGAAATATTATATAACTAGAATGTGGGAAACCTGGGATAAATCTGGAAGTGAAGGCATGGAATCCTTTTGAAAATTTTCTTAATAGAGGAAGTATTGTAAATGATATCAGATTGTAGGTGATAAGTTAGGGAAGGTTGATTTGATTGGGAATATTTTTGAGATTCAGTATATTTTTTGACCTTGAGTATAAATATAAGTCTCACAGCTCTTGATAAAAAATAAAAAAACATCACTTGGTCTTTACAAAAACAAATCATATAAAAAAACATAAATCAGTAGTCATTATTCAAAATAATTAACAAGAAATAAGAAATACCTTGAGTGCCTGTGAGATAGGGAATCTTTTTCATTTTTTTCTTCAATGTAAGATTTTTCAGTTTGATATGGTTGGTAGCCTTGGGAATATTGTGGAGGTGCATCTGCTTTGTACATATTACAGAAATAGTTTGTATCTTGATACAAAGAGTTTGTGGCTTATCACAGGGGATCAAAAAAGGGATCAGATTTTCTACCCAAAGAGCTACTGGAACTATTTTGGTAATTGTCTTCAGAGGTTGGGAGTTTGGGTTGAGGTTATTGATGAACATCTTGATAAATATTGGAGATATTTTAGGCTTGATAATTGGTAACTCTTAAATTAAGAACAAAATTCATCATAGAAGAGGATTAATTTTAAGCACTATTAATTAGCATTTCTGGATATAGAGATCTTCTTTTTATTTCATCATAATGAGAATTGGATTTGGGGTGTTATCCCTTTTTTAATATATTGATTTTCAAGTATTTGGGTGGGTAAATTTCTGTGGTGACAGAATAGTGATGAAAATATGGATTTTGACAGCAGAAAAATTCATTTCAGAGTCCCCTGATACCCTTTTTAAGAGGAAATCCTTGGTACATCTTGGAATGTTAGTCTACTATTGATGTTGCCTGAATCTTGAGGGCAACCTTTTTCATGACTCTTATTCTTTCTTTATCATCACTATGCTCATGAGTGTTAGAGATACTGTGATTCATTTTCATTATAATAAGTTGGTTCCAATTCCGGTGAGCTCTTATCTCAATCCATGTTCCTGATGCGGTTCTCCAAGTTGTGTGGATTCTGATGGTTCAATATTGAATACTTTATATTCATTTGTATTCTTTGTATTAAACCAATTTTCCGCCTTGTTTGCACTTAGTCTATTTAAGTCTGCTGGCCCCCAAGTGAATGAATCATTACCCATTCTTCCTTACATTAAACCAGAGTGCTCCTCTCCTTGACTCCTTGGAAAGGTCCTTCTTAGCAATATACGCCCTCTTTTCATTCCTTCTCAGTTTTCCCATTACAACCATCCTACTCTAATTTCCACAGTAAAGACATGAAAAATTTTGATAATACAGTTCAAACATTGATACTCTTATGAAAGTTTGCATGAAATGTTTCAAAAAAATGAAAAAAATAATAATCAATATCTGGATTATAAAACAAAACTTAGTTTTTATTTTCTGAAAAACTATAAAAATACATTAATAAATTTAATTATTCAAAATTTGAAACCATATACAAAAAAATTAAGAAAATAAATAAATCCCAAAAGAGTTGAAAACATATTAAGAAGAAAAAAAAATAAAAAATAAAAATAAAGAAAGCAAAGAAAAAATTGGGGGGAAAGGCCACCACAGCGTCACCCAAGCCTTGGTGAGGTTGAAACCTGAATTGAAACTTTTTTTCAATAATAATAATAATATTTAAAAAAATGAAGAAAGAAAGAAAATATTGGGGGATGGCAGCCACCAACTGACCCAACTCTAGGCAAGGTTCAAACATGGGGTTAAACATTTTGAGCATTTTTATTTTTATTTTTTTGAATAATAATGATAATAAATATATATACAAAAATTACAAGAAAAAAAATTGGGGGAAGATTGTGACCACCAAAGCCAAGTCTGGTCCAGTTTAAATCCTGGGGCAAGAAATTAGGGTGTATCAAAGTTAAAATTTTGAAAATTTCAACAAGCTTATTTCAGGAAAAATATCAATTTTTCAAAATATATTTTTTATCAAAAGAAACATAATTTTCATTATTTTTTTTCCAAAAAAATAACAATGATAATATGATTATTTGAAAAGATTAAAAACTCCCCACACCTCACCCAACTTGAAGGTCCCTGGGTTTGTATTTATTTAGCAACATTTTTTTCCACCTCTTACATTGAAACCAGGAAAAGTCAATACTTCACTTGGAAAAGTGAATACTACATTGGTAAAAGCCCATACTGCACCAGTAAAATGCCATTCATCCCCAAATTTGCAGGCATATAATAGTAAGAATAATAAAAGTTGGAAAAATACATATATATATATGTATATATATATAAGAAAAAAACACTTGAGGGGGAGGACTTCACCAACTGACCCAATTTGGGCCAATTTCAAACCTGGGGTGAAACATTTTAATATTTTTGAAATATTATTTTTTAATAATAATAAAAAATAAAAACAAATAAAAAATAAAAATTTATACATAAAAATAAATGAATAAAGTTAAAAAATAAAAATAAATAAAAAGTGAATAAAACTAAATAAAAAAACAAAAACCAACAAAAACAAATGAAAAAAATGAAAACAAATGAAAAAATTAAAAAAAAATAAAAAAAGGGGGGAAGGACCACCCCCACCTCACCCACCTCTGGGTTAGGGTGAAACTGAAGAGTGGAGCAAGGTTGTTTGGAGAAGGAAGGAATATGGTAGGCTACTGAAGAGCCAAATGAGGAGCTTTGATAAGGCTACAAAGGTCCAAGGGAGAAGGGATCATACTTGTATAGCCAAGTGGAACTTATCTGATGAGGAGGAAGGGGCACTCAGGTTTAGATGTCTGGGAATCAGATAATTTTCATTTATTGTCCCAGGGAAGGACCATTATTTGGGAAAACTAGAGAGCCCCAAAGGGGGCCTAAGGCAAAAGGTTCAATACAAATAGAGAGCCAGCAGAAGGGGCCTGAGACATAAATAATAGGATAATAAAAACAGTATGATGGAAATTCAAGTTAAATAAATTTGTTAGTTACAGAATATAAACAGGAAAAGACAACAAACCACCTTAACTGAAAAATTTAGGAACCAATTTGAGGAAAATCAACATTACATAGATTCATGAGACTTGAGAATACAATATTAGAATGAGAGAGATATGTGATTTGAGGAATAAATGAAAAGAATCCACCTTGTCAGGATATCAAATGGGGAATGGTATTAATATTTTGAGAGGAGCAAAAAGGACCTCAGGCATAGCTGCCTAGCATGATATGGGGGAATAATATTGATGATGATTATAATGATGATGATGATTATGATGGTGATGGTGATGGTGATGGTGATGGTGATGGTGATGGTGATGGTGATGGTGATGGTGATGGTGATGGTGATGGTGATGGTGATGGTGATGGTGATGGTGATGGTGATGGTGATGGTGATGGTGATGGTGATGGTGATGGTGATGGTGATGGTGATGGTGATGGTGATGGTGATGGTGATGGTGATGGTGATGGTGATGGTGATGGTGATGGTGATGGTGATGGTGATGGTGATGTTGATGGTGATGGTGATGGTGATGGTGATGGTGATGGTGATGTTGATGGTGATGGTGATGGTGATAGTGATGATGATGGTGATGGTGATGGTGATGGTGATGAAGTTGCAATGGAGTGGTGAAAGTTATTGGATGATGGTGGTGGATGAAAATATTTAATGGTAATGAATGTGGTTATGGTAAAGATTGAGGGTGGAAGATAGGGAGATATCAAGATAGTATTAAACAAAATGGAGGAGAGGATTCCAACACACCAGAATGTTCAATAATAGATGGGAAGGAAGGGTTATATGTTGTTGAAGTTGATTTCAAGGTTGATGGTGATGATAGTATTGAGAGTGGATTGTTGTTAAGGTTGATCAATGGTATGGTGAGCTAGGATGAATTGGGTAATGGAGTTGAGTGTATGAAGCAATGAATGAGTTGGGTTGTTGATGGAAGTTGAATGCCAAAGTATGATTGAATTTTTGAGAGAGTAGATGAAGCAAGTGGTGATGTAGCAGGTGGAGCAGATGGGATGGAGGAGAGGGAGCAAGTGGTGATGTAGGGGGTGGACCAGATGAGATAGAGGAGATGGAGCCATGGGTGATGTAGCGACAGGATTGATGGAGAAATGGTGTTTGAGGTAGGATGATGGTGAGAGGACGGGCCAAGTGAATCAACCACCCTCAAAACATGGAGATTGAATCGCTTGGATGTGCAGTGAATGAGTTGCAACAAAGTCTCAATCAAGGTAATGGAAAAGATGAAGAGCAACCAAAGAGCAAGAGGTTGGGGAGAAAAAAAGGTTGTGATCAAGGTTGCAGGAGAAGTTGAAGTGCAAGTTTACTAGTGCAAGAAAGGCTGTGGATGGTGAGAAGCTAATAGTAAATTAAGGGCAACTAGGGTTGAGCTGAGATGTGATCAAAGTTGCAATCAAGGAAGCAAGAGAGGAGGAGGACAAGCAAGGTGCAAGCAAGGTTGGAGATGGGGAGCAGCTGAGAGGCAGTCAATTCTGCAAGTAAGGTTGGACTGATCAGAAAGAAGAGTAGGGGGTGCAGGAGGGGCAATTGAGGTTGCCATTGAGGTAGCAAGAGGAGTTGCAGGTGAGCAATGAGGAGTGCGCAACCAATGTTGCAATTAATGAGAAGAGGTAAACAAAGATGAAAAGATTGCAAGCAAGTTTTCAAGGCATGAGTTCAGTGGGGTGAAGATGAAGGGAAAAAGGTTGCTGTCAAAGTGAAGGAGATGATAGTGAGGTGTTGGTGCAAAGAGAGGGGAGGTGATAGGTTGAGAGGTTGGAGAGATGATGAGAAATGATGAGATTTGACAGAGGAAAGAAGAATGGAATGGGAGAGTTTTATCTTTCTTTGGAATCTGAACGGGGTAGCTTGATCTGAGGATGGATTGATTTTGATTCAATTTCACTCTCTCAATTGGATTTGTTAGGTTCCAAGGATTGTCCAACAAGGCTGCTGGGTTAATTTCAAGAATGAGGCTGAAGATCAATGAGAAACTTGAGAGGGTCATTAGACAAGAAAATGAGGCTGATGGAAGGTTTACTAGGATGGTGGGAGGGCACAAGCAAGGTTGGTGTGGCTGGAGGAAGAGCAGGATGGATGGACAATGCCAATGTAGGTGAAAATTTAATTGGGGTTCCTAGCTGAGTAGATCACCCACGGTTTGGGGACACTAAAAGCAATGAGATAGGCTAGGGATTAGCCAAGGATGATGATTAAATTTTCAAGGATGGTGAGACCTTTCAAGCTTTGGACTGGAGCAACCTGCTGGAGATCTTGGGTGGAAGGGTTTGAGAAGACGTAGGAGAGGAAGAAGAAGAAGATGAGATGGGCTTATTGGATGAAGAAATTAGAACAGATGTTGAGGAGGATCCAGGGATCAAGAAGTTAGGATGAATGATGAGATCTAAGGAGGGTGAAAGCTTGGCAGAAGAGCTGGGAGAGCATTGTGGTGGATATTTATAGACACAGAGGCAAGTAGGACAAGCATAGACATTTTACTCAGGGGCTCAGCAGTGGGAAGACACAGAAGCCCCAGCAAAATAGGTTTAAAAATTTAAATATAGCTATTTTCCTACTCTGGTGGAGGAAAAGCAGTCTCATAAGTTGTGCTTTTGCAGGTTCTGCAGCACAAGAGGTGAGTTGAGTCTATGTTTTGCCTTTTGCAGGAGCAATAGATCAATTTTTGTCTTTTGAAAAATCATTAGCCATAGTTTTGCCTTTTCCAGAACATTAATTGTGGTTGGTAACCATACTTTCCCACACTTATGGATTTTGGAGTAAGAATTCAAAATCAAGCAATCAAAAATATGGGTTATGTGTCCAAAAAGCCAGTTATGCAGTACGCATTGGGATTGCAGAAGACTTTTAATTTTTGGGACAACTGAACACTACAATTGAGGAGGCGGCATGAGGATTGGAAAGGATCCATAAGGAAGATTGACAGGGGTCTTCAGTGATTCCTTATGCAGGATTTTTGGGTATCTGTCCATGGCAATGCATTGGTGGAACTCAATTGGTAGAGTCATTGGAGATTGCAGGAAGTCAACAAATATAATGTATGCAGACAGATTGGCTAGTAGGATCAGGAATAATAGTGGGCTGGGTTGTTGCAGAGAATGTTAGGGAGGTGGTGTAGGAATTCATTCTTTTTTTATTTCCTTTTTTTTGCGGAGTTTTAATTTTTGGGTTGTATATAAAAGGATTTTTCTGTTTAGCGGGGGATTGGGAGGAGGTTATCATATCATATTCTTATGGAGTTTATTTTTGAGGCCTATTTATTATCATTGGAGTTTCTTCTGCGCGTAAAGGGCTTAATAACATTCTCTTAAGTTAGCTAGGAGTTATTTCAGGGAATAGTTGAATTGGAGAGCTCATTGGGCATTCTGTGTTAGTTTATTACTGTTATTTTGTTGCAAGCTAGTTAAGGGAGTGTCTGTAGGATGCGGAGCAGAAGTTTAGGTGGTTCCTTCTGGTGCAGAGCAGGTATTTTAACTAAAGGGCTAGAGAATTATCCAGTTCCAGAGTGGGATTGATGCGGAAATTTAGTGTAGCATGTAATTTCTTCCCACAGTTTCAATTTCAATGGTTATGATTGGACCAAAATCTTTTGGCTTCAAGCAAGGAGGAGATGATTTTTGAGATTAATGGATTTGATGGGGAATTGATTGGTAGGTGGTTGATGGGTCTAAGTAAAGATGGAGGTTGAGGATAATGATGAGGGTTCAGGAAATTGAGAAATGATGAGCTTGGAGATTACAGATCCAGTCTGGTGGCCAAGAACAAATTGAAGGCCAAAATTTGAGCGGGGAAGGATCCAAGGAAAAGGACCCCTGGTTTTCTAGGAGCCATGGTTTTCTAGGAGCCATGGTTTTCTAGGAGCCATGGTTTTCTAGGAGCCATGGTTTTCTAGGAGCCATGGTTTTCTAGGAGCCATGGTTTTCTAGGAGCCATGGTTTTCTAGGAGCCATAGTTTTCTAGGAGCCATGGTTTTCTAGGAGCCATGGTTTTCTAGGAGCCATGGTTTTCTAGGAGCCATGGTTTTCTAGGAGCCATGGTTTTCTAAGAACTCAAAAAATTCAAAGCAGTAGACGCTAGCAGTCATGGTGAGAAAAATCTGAGAGAGATGGAGAGAAATTCAATGGCCAACCAAGCCAGGGTCAGCACCTAGGATGATGATGACCGGAATGGTGTCAACCTTGATTGAGAGGGGATAGAAATGAGAGAATGAGCAAAGCCACCAGGTTGATCAAGTAGGCCAATACACTGAAGGAGGCCATTGCAACACAGATTAGAGCAAGGGTCCAGAGGGCACTTGGAAAGAGATTGGCAGGATGTATCCCAATCATAGTTTTCCAGTAAGGGATACCCTGAGAAAGTCCTTCATGGTTTAAGAGAATGTTGGAAGGTTATGATTGAGATTGGTTGCTTGACAGATGCCAGGGTGGGAACCTTAGTAAGGGAAAAAAGAGAAATGAGCAAGGACTGAAGCTCCTTTGGTTGAGGAAGGAGATAAGAAAGATTTGATGTGAATGGTTTGAAGTAATAGGGATGGTTGAAGATGATGGAAGAAGGGATTGGAGGAGGTAAAGGATAGGAGAGAAGGATGAATGGAAGAGGGAGGTTGAGAGGAGTAGAGGTGGGTGAAGAGATGAGGAAAAAATTGGATAGCAAGGTTGATGAAGAGCATAGGATTGATGATATTTGCAATGAGACAACCGGTTGGAACAATTAAGTTGACCAGATGACTTAATGGGATGGGTTTTGGCTTTTAACTGTGAAGAGTTTGAGGTGAGGAGCAAGTTTATTTGGAGAAGGAAGGGATATGGTAGGCTACTGAAGAGCCAAATGAGGAGTATTGATAAGGCTACAAAGAGCCAAGGGAGAAGGGATCATACTTGTATAGTCAAGTGGAACTAATCTGATGAGGAGGAAGGGGCACTCAGGCTTAGATGTCTGGGAATCAGATCATTTTCATTGATGGTCCCAGGGAAGGACCATTATTTAAGGACAACTAGAGAGCCCCAAAGGGGGCCTAAGGCAAAAGGTTGAATACAACTACTCTGGAATGTTAAGGGGTGGCGGTAAACATTATTGAATGCCTTCCTTGTGGGGTAAAGGAGGCAAGTTGGCATCAAAATATTAAAAATTTTACTATTATGATGGCACAGATGCCTTTTGACACCATTTTAGCTTTTTTCACTAAAATGATTCCAAAAGGGGTCAGTGGTGTCATAAGAGTAATGAAAAGAGCACTATTATGATTGCAAAGACACCTTTTGACACCATTTCAGCTTTTTTCACTAAAATGATGCCAAAATGTGTCAGTGGTGTCATACTAGTAATATTTTTGGCTTGATTATGACCTGGGCCATAAATAAAAAATCCAAAAAAAAAAAATTAAATACATCTTTCATAATAAACATGGTTCTGCATGACAAAAACCTTTTAGGAGACTTCTGAACAGGTTACTTAGTTGAGAAGGTTGAGGATATTTATCAGATTATTCAAATTTTGTACTCAAATGATCATTATTCTTGATTGAGCACTCTCAAAATTTTCATGTTGTGAAACTTGCATGAGAAATTCCATTCAAATGCTTTAGGTGATGAAATCAAGTAGAACTAACATAATTCTTTGAAAAAAAAAACAAGAAACCAAGTTTCAGTTCATGAAGCATGAAATCTGTGAATAATCCCAATCAAACAACCTCTCTCAAATGGCCTCAATACTCTTCTAGAAGTATTCTGGGGAAAGCCTTGGGGAAGAAATCAGAATTTTACCTGCTCCACTATAGAGAATAAGTAGAGTTTTTCTTGAGATATTATCTAAGTGGATTTTTTTAATACACCACTCCTTTTTAAAAAAAAGAATTGAATCAGGCCTTCATGAAGTTCAGCAATAAATTTTGCTTTCTCCAGGAGGTGAATTTCAAGTCAGATCACAGCAGGCTGTTTAAATGTAATCATTTCATGTAATTGTTAACCAATATCAAATTAAATTAAACATGATCTTCATAAACATTCTTTCACAGTTATTTTAAATCTGATATAAGTGCATATTTTTCAGCATTCATTTTGGATCCATGTTTTGCCAAGTGGTGGGTTATGTAAGGGAAAACCCATGAATTATAAATTTTTTTTTTTTGGATTGTTAGATAATTCCTTCATCCTAGTTCCTTTGATAAATAGGATATGAATTGTCACCCCAATCATTTCAGGCAATAATGCTTTAGGGTATTCCTGAATGCATGAACCATTTTTCCATGCAAGGTAAATCAAGCTCCAAAGCCCAACATGGTCCATGGTTTATCATGCATATTTTTACTTTTCAAGTTTTAATTTATTTATTTTGCTTGGCTCATTTTAATAAGATCTTAAGAATAATATATTAAAACTTTTTTATCAATTTCTAGTTTTGTGGTCATGAGGCAGTATGACCAATATACCAGAATATGCGATTCCTCTTTCCTGGAATTCTATTAAATTTTTAGACTCTAGACTCCATAATGAATTAAAATATTTCATGTCTTCCAATAGTTTATCACAAATCTTCCAAATTTTTCCTTTAAAACACACTATAAAATATTTGATCAGCCTGTGTTGTTTTAACCTGAAAACTTTAAATTAATATTTCTGGTTGATTTGATTTAAAAATTAACTCATGAAAATATCTGGAAATCACATGTACTATAAATTTTTTATATGATCCTGTTAGCAAATTTTTATCTGCCAGAGCCATAAATTTCACCATGGGTAAAATTTGTATGATTATTGGTTTCAAATCATGCTTAATCAATTTAAATGTGAAGTAAGAATTTTTGAAAAATAATCTTGGAATAAAATGGGAAAAGGTTTTAAGTAAAATTAATTTTTCAAGTTTGAAAATATTCTTGGTTGTCTAATTTTTGAGGTAGGAAAATAAGTAGATCTAAATCTTTCAATAAAATTTCATTCAAGTCTTTTTTTGAGAAAATTTTAAATTTCATGAGGTAAATTGTATTGCAAAGGAAAAGTATTGAAATGATGGGAAGGTATTTTTAAAAGTGGGATGTGAACTGAATGATTAGAATCTGTTTACTGGTCATGGTGTGCAGATGAATTTTTCCTTCTATTTTGGGAATTTTCAGGAATTTATGTTAGATTTTTTAATAAATATTTGATTCCTTTCTGCAAAAGATGAAAAAATTCTGGAAACCTGAACCAGGCTTTAATTTTATGAATGACAAGTAGAGGTATGAATTTCTATAGAAAATAACATACAGAACAGGAATACACAAAGGAAAACCAGACCAAAAGAGCTGCTTTATTCTACAGGACAGATTATTGCCTATAAAGAGACTAAGTAGGTTACTTGCAGATTTGGCAACTAGCTTGGTGATTTGATGAACTGGAAGAGTTGGTAGTTGATTGTTTGATTACGTTGTGGTTTCAGTCTGAGGCTGAGTTGAAGGAGTCAGAGAGCTTACACTTTGTAATTGTCTTGGTGGATAGATCAAGGAGATTGCAGTTGGGTTCAACACTGAATTTGGCCTTGAGGCTTTGATAGAAAGCCACCAAGGAATTGAAATTGAGAGCTACATGCAAGGAGAATCAAACAAAAAGAAGAAGAAAAAACACAGAAAGAAGACATGCAGACAAGTTAGTTTTTACAAGCATTGGTGTAATAGTTATATTAAATGGCAAGTGATATGGAGGTTATTTCACTTGCCTGCACGCAATTGAATGAGAGTACATGGATTAGTGACAGTTTGGCAACCGTGAAGCTGAGAAATAAATGGGAAGCAAAAATGGTCTTGGGAGAGTCAGACAACAGTGATTTATAATCTTAACACTTTGTGATTGTAATTTTGGAAGATGTGTTGGTAAAGGTGGCTATTTTTAGTTTGATAAAAATTGGAGCCTGTTACATTTTTCAATTGATTTTAATGAGAATTGTAAAGGTTTTTATTTGAATTTGAATTTTTTATTAACACAATGGAAGGGATCAAGGATTGTCTTGTGTTTGATTTTCACACACCCGCCCCACATAGCCAGGAGGGACAAGAGAATGAGGCAGGTGTGGTGTGAAGGGTGTAAAGACAGGGAAAAGGGTTAGCCCACTGCTAGGACATCCAATTGGGCTTGTGTTCTCCCCTATAGAGAATATATGGTTCCTTAAAAAGGTAGAAGACAAATGCTACGATGAATCTCAGATTTGAAATGCCATCTTTAAAGTTTGAAGCTGATGTGTCACACAGCCGCCCCACGTACTGGAGGGGATCTTTAGGCAATTGTGAGCGCAAGGAAAAGTGCAAGTTAGAAAGGTGGTAACTGCAAGATATGATTGACGGCAAGTAGCAAGAGGGATGGAGTTGTTACGTAGATATGAAACTAGGGCAAGGCCCAATGTGATAGTCTTTCCTTAGCAAAGCATAGAACGTATGAAATTAACTAATTTAGGAAACAATCTGCAGGCAAGGAGTGAGTCCTTATAAGGTAATACGGAGTGACTAGATACAACCTGATGGAAAGTCTTCTACAGCTAGATAGTGTGATGCAATGTATGACAGGAATGGAATGGGAAGATGAAATTTAACAATACAACATCTCTGGAGTCATAGCATGGGTGCAAGACAAGAGGACCATGTGAGTATGTATCCTAGTAAATACAATGAATGAAGGAATAACATGAGATGACACTGAAAATGAACAAAAGTAGTAAAAGAGGTGAAAATGCAGGGAAGGGTGTTAGTCCAAAGATGGAAATATACAATTGATGTGGTTTGATGATTGTGAAAGCTAAAATAGTACCATAAACAAGAATGGAAGTCCAAGGGCTGAGATACCCAAGGAGATATGGAGCAATGTCCAAATGGATGGTTGACCAACTGCAAGGTGTTGCAGGTATAGACTGATTCTCCAAGATTGGAGAGTCATTGCACAAGTTGGAGGTAGTAAGTGGATTTCACTATTGATGGTGTGCATTACTTTTTTTCATGCTTAAGACTGAGGTAGATGGTACTGATGAGAAGGGTATATCAAAAATTGAGGAAACAATAACCCTTAACTCTGGAGCGTGACAGTTGCCTGGGTATAAAGCTGCAAGCTCCTGCAAGCGTTTTTATGAAATCCCATCAAATCCAATTCTAATATTTTCCTTGAAGAAGGTCCCTTATATATTGTTACTCAATAGTACACTATTTAATAAATCTTAATAATTAATATCATGTCATCATCTTCTTGCTGTTGTGACAACTGCATTTTCCAACACAAGCGTTGTGTTCCAAGTACTGCTTCTTGTGGAGTTTGAAAATGCAAGCCATGTTGACTCCAAAAGGTGGCTTGTTTGTTAACTATAAATAGCAAACCATCAATGGAGGTATCTGAGGCACCACAAAGCAATGTTCAAATTTGTAGGACAGCTCCTTGGGTTAACTATCATATCCCACCAGTGCTGGAGATAGAGTTCCTTGGGGTGCAAACAGCAGGTGAGAAATTGAATAATGACTAATATAATGGGGGATGTTAATGAAATGAATTTGTTCTAGTGTTACCACATTTTTGAAGCTATAGTAATAATACACCATCACCACCACCACATTACTTTGGACTTCCAATGGAGTTTGAGAAGAACCAAGGGACCAAGGTGCAAGGTGAAGAGCAAGTTTTTGGGGAAGTCAAAGTGGGAGGAGAAAAGGAAATGGGAGAACTGAAAGGAATAGGGCGGAAGGAGAGGAAATCCAAAACAGGGGACATGGAATGGAAGGGAATAGAATTGAGGGCCAAGACAAGGTGTCTGAGGTGCGGGCCGTGGTCCCAATCAAAACTGATGCAAGGCAGTTGACTGGCAATATTGGCAAGGGTTTGTCAAGATTTTGGCGGTGAGGCCTCATGAGGTTCTTATGGACAAAGACAAATGGAATGCCAGGCCAAAGAGGAATTTTATTGCAAATTGCAAAGAGGTCTTTGAGGAGGTGTTGGTTGCACAAGTGCGCTTGATGCAAAGGAGGTCTAGCATAATAATCAATGAGGATTTGGAATATTTTAAGGAGATAGTGGCAGAATCAAAAAAGAATTGGGAAAATGAGGAAGAAGAGGTAAAAAGAAATTTTTAACAAGTTTTATGAATTTTATTTTAGTTTTTATTTTTTATACATAGATTTTTTTTACTGTTTTAATTAAAGAGAGAATGATTGTTTGAAAAAGAAGTAAATGAAATAACAAATGTATTTTCAATGAATGTGGTGAGAAATGTAAGGAAAGAGATAAGAACAGGAATTTCAAAGGATGGTAGAAAGAGTATTGAATAATTGAAGAGGGAATAGATGGAATGGGGCAGAATGGGATTAGAATACACATTGAATGGAATGGGAATGAAATGGGATTTAAGATTGAAGAGGTTTATGTGGGTACTTTGTGTGGAAGTCTTGCACCAAGTTGGGAGAGTTGCAAAGGTGATGGGCTGGTTCCCACAAGGTGAAATATTTGTAAGACTGGAAGCCAGTCCATTCAACAAGGTATTGAAGCTTTCCTTTGCGTACCCTGGAATCCAGAATATGGCTTACTTCCTGCTCTAAGTGATCTTGAACATTTACAGGCTCTGGAGGGGGATGAGCCTTGCCCGGGTATAATAATTGAGCTGGTTCTAGGAGAGACACGTGAAAGACAGGGTGGATACCTTTCCATTTTTCAGGTAAGGAAATTTTAAAAGAATTAGGGGAGATTACTGATTCTACTTTAAACGGGTCAAGCTTCTTCTCACAGAGTTTCCTGGTAAGACAAGTGCTTCAAATGTTGCAAGCATCAAGCCAGACCTGGTCTCCTACTGCAAAGGCTGGTGCCAAAGTGAAAAGTTGGTCTGCTTGCTCTTTGTGGCATTTTTTTTCTGCTTTGATGTTGGATTGAAGTTGCAATTGGAGAGATTGAATGAGAGTAAGGTAGTTGGTAGCAGGTTGAGAAGGTGCTACATGAATAGAATTTGAAGTTGGTTTTTTTTTCATAAAGAGTTTGAAAGGGCAACTGCTTGGTTTAGGCGTGAGTGGAGTTGTTGTATGAAAATTTGGCAAGTGCAAGCCATTGAGACCAATTGTCCTGTTGATAGGCAATGTACATTCAAAGATACTGTTCAAGGGTCTGATTTACATGTTTGATTTTCCCATCTGTTTCTGGGTGGTAAGCCGTTGATAACTTACAAGTTATTTTCAAATGTTGACAGAGAGAGGTCCAAAAGCTCAAAACAAACAATGATCCATAATAACTAACTATGTTATCAGGGAGACCATGCTTTTAGAAGAAATTTTCTATGAAGAGGTTAGCTAGTTCTTCTGAAGGGCAGTTACAGTAGAGCAAAGAAACAAAGCCATTTTTGAGAAGCAATCTACTACTACTAGAATAGCATCATAAAAATTAGAAAGGGGTAATTGAGAAATGAAACCCATAAACAACAAGTTCCAAGGAATAGGCAGGATTGGAAGTGGCTGAAGCAGGCCATACTTCCAGTGATTTGAGGACTTGTTACAATTACAATCATAGCAAGCGCTAACATAGTCTTTTACTTCTCTGTTCATAACAGGCCAATAGAAGTCTCGTGTGATCAATTGGTATGTTTTATCCTGACCATAATGACCAGCAAGCCAAGAACCATTCTAAGACTCAAGGATATCTAACTTAATGCAAGGATTATTGGGAACTACTATACAATCTTTATAAACTAAATAAACCTTTTCATCTATTCCATAATTGCTTGAAGGTGAATTTGCATTCTTGCAAAGCTTGTTACACTTGTGGTTGTCAAGTTGGGCTTGTTGAAGTTCAGAAGCTTTGCCTTGAAATTGGGTGATGATGGAGCTGAGTTGGGAAGATTTATTGGAAGATAAAATTTTCCTAAAGTTTTCAGGATTTGGGTGCAAAGGTTCTCCCCCCCCCCTTCAGGTAAACATTGTCCCAATGTGATAAAGCATCAGGAACAACCGCTTGTTTCCCAGGGCGGTACTTGATTGTAAAGTTGAACTTTGAGAGGTATTTGGCCCATTGTTCCTGTCTGAGTGTGAGGACTTTTGAGCTCATAAAATATTTAAGAGAATTATGATCAGTAAGAACCTCAAAAGGGTCTACAAGGCTCAAAAGGTATGAACACCATTTTTTAAATCAATAAAAAATTGCAAGAAGTTCCTTGTCATGAATCTTGTAGTTAAGCTCTGCAGCAAGCAACTTGCAATACTCAAAGGCAACGGGATGAAAGAGATTAGAAGAAGAGGAAAACTGCCAGATTACTCCTGCAATTTCATAGTTGCTTGTGTCCATTTCCAAAATAGTGCAAGCTAGCTCATTGAAGTGATCAAGTATTGGAGCAGTTGTAAAAGCTTTTTTCAGAGCTTTGAACTCCAAAGCGGCTTGTTCTGTAAAAATAAAATGAGTGTCTTTTTGAAGAAGGTTAGTAAGATTCACTGTCTTTTTGGCATAGTGCTCAATAAACCTCCTTTAAAAATCACTGAAACCCAGAAAAGCTTGAAGGGATTTAACAGAAGAAGGTCCAGGCCAGTCTAATATGCATTGGCTCTTGGCTGGGTCCATGGCTAGTCCCTGCTGTAAAACTATTACACCTAAAAATTGAAGGGGTTGAGTATAAAATTTGCACTTAGAGGCTTTTTCAAACAGTTTATTCTTTCAATGTTTCTGCAACACCTCTTGCACATGGTCAAAATTCTCCTCAAGAGTTTTTGAGTAGACAAGTATATCATCAAGATATACCACAAGTTATTTCTCTGGAAGGTTGGTAAAAACATCATTAACAAAATTTTGAAAAGTGGAAGGAGTGCTCAGAGGCCAAAAGGAATGACAGTATACCCATAGCTTCTGAAACAGTTTTGCATTGAGGTCAAGTACTCATGACCCTTTGCAATGCAAATTAAGTTATAGGAACCTCAAAGGTCTAACTTCAAGAAATAAGCAGCTCTGTGGAAGAGAGTGAGGAGGTGCAACATAGGCGGTACTGGGTAGGCATTCTTCTGGGTTACCTGGTTCAGTTTCCTATACTCAAGGCAAAGGCAAATTCTGCCATCTTTCTTTGGAACAAATAGGATGGGCAAGCCGGTGTCCAGATTGCATGGTCAAAGAAATACTTTCAGTACATTTTCCACAATGTATTCTTGAAGTGTGGTTGATTCTTTTTTCAAAAGAGATTAGACTGGACCTGGTGCCAGAGGTGGGCCAGTAAGTTCAATTTTGTGATCATATGAACGGGATGGAGGAAGTTTATCAGCTTTAACCACTGAAAAGACATCAGAAAAATCATGATAAACCATAGGTTAAGTCTCTCAAATTATTTCTAAATCTTCAATCTCATCATTGTCTTCTAACACAGGTTTGAAGTATTTGCAAAATGCAATAGTGATAGAAATAATAAAATTTAAGAGAGTAGGAAGTAGAAACAGACTAGCAAGATTCCAGAAATAACATCAACACAAGAGAGGCTCAAACACGCAAGTATAGAAAAGCTGAAAGCATCTGAAACACACCCAAAAAGCTTGTCTGAGAGATGGACTGATGGACTGAGAAAGGACAATGGAGAGCTGGCAAGATGGTGTTTTGACAAAAGTAATAGTGACAGCATTGGCAGAAATGTGGTGAGTCATTGATCTGCAACTAGTAGAGGTAAACAGGGCTGATACAAAGTTGACATAAGTCCTGATTTGCTCTTTCTCACCAAATAGGACAAGGACCCAAAGTCAGCAGTTCAGAAGGATGGTTTGAGTAGTCCCAGAGTAGATGTTGGTTGATTGAAGTAAATGGTGTTGATTGTTGAAGGAAGAGGTGTTGAGGAGAGTTTTTGAAGGTTTTGATAAGAAGGAAGGTGAATGGAGAGAGGAATAGAGACAAGAAAGGAAAAAGGAAAAGGAGGATGAGTTGTAGAACGTTGCAAGAGGCCCCTTGTCAGCCATTCAAGGTTGTTGAGATTGCAAGAGCATTGGAAGTGGAGAGTTGTGAAAGGCAGGTAACAGAGGGTTATGGAGCGCGTTGAGAAGTATAGTGACGGTGGAATTTCAGTGAATCCAGCAGAGAATCAACAAAGAGGATTAAGGAGCTCAAAATACACCTTTTGGTAGGCACCTTTTTCTCTTCAAATAAACAAGGAAGAGGTAATTCAGACAAATGAGCAATAACTCCTACATCTGAAGAGGGAAATTGGGAATGGAAGTCAAGATGTTGCAAATCTCCTGGCGGAAAGGTGTCATCCAACTCAATGAAAGTGTCAGGTAGGCTGTTTAATTCCTGGTTGACGCAAGGGTTAGTTTTCTGGGGGTGCAAGGTGCAAAGGTTAATTACTCCTTCTTGCCAATTCACATCTATATTCCATTAGACTAGGAATTCATGGCCCAGAATGGTATTGCTCATTCCAGGTATATCCAAGACAAACAAATCCCATTAGAAGCTGGGGAAATTGGAAAATTTGAATGTCCATTTTGCCTTATGGCTAACCCAATGAGATAGTTTGTTTGCACTACTTACTAGATTGATGTGGAATTTGTCTAACTTGGAACGCATAAGGTTTTTAGAGGTGGCAAATTCTGCACTCATAAAAGAAACATTAGCACCTGAATCAAGTAAAACTTGGTAAGGAGTGTTTTTGGAATGGAAAAGTACAAATCTCAAACTTGGAGGACCCAGTGACTCACAAGTGCAAAGATTGACTTGCTGTTTAGATAACGGGTAGTTTCCCTTGCAATTATAAGACAAAATACCAGCTATTTTTTTGACAGCTTAGCTTCTTTGCACAACTATTGACATCATGACTACCTCCGCAATACATACAAAACCCTGCCTTTTCCCTCCTTAACCATTCCTTGTTCTTCAGAATCCCGCTTTCTGTGTCCAGGAACTTTGGACTTTTGGTGGTGGTCTTCCCTTTTGAATTGGATTTTGAATTTGAGGTCTATTTGCTTTGCTTTGGATTCTTCTGTTTTTTGTTTCAAAGAGTCATCTGCCTTTGGGGCCAAGGTGGACTGTCCGTGAGTGTTTTGTTGGGAGCAGTTCTTGTTGTGATAGCCATTACCAAGCTTGATCACCCGGTCAATTAGCTGCTGAAGGGAGGTTGTCTTATGTCCCCCAAATGCAAGCTGCTCAATCAAGCATGCTGGTAAACCCTTTTGGAAATGGAAGAGAAGTGCTGCTTTGTTCAACTGGATGCGGAACTACAGTGTTTGGAATTGAGAGATGTAGATAGAAGCCCTACTATTTTCCTTCATCACCAAGCTATTTAATTTGTACTTGGTTTTGCAAACTTCATTGGGGTTGCCAAACAAGGTGAACAGTTGTTGCTCAAATTTGTTCTAGTTGTTGAGTATACAGGTGGGGCTAGTATTATCTAATAATTTGAGTTATGGTTCAAACCATTGCGAGGCTCTACCTCCTAGGAAGGAAGGCACATAAATGACTTTTTGACGGTTGGAAGGGAAGTTTTTGGGATCATTGGAGAAGATGATTTTGCACAACTGTAGGTAGGAGCGGAGCTTATGTGGATGCTCCCCATTGAAGTGGTCAGGCTGCTTCATGCCCGGAGTGCAAAATCTTGGAGTGCTTGCACTAGGCCGCAAGGTATTTTTATTGAGAGCTTTTACCAACATAGAGATAACCTCCTGAGCTTCCAACTTGGGAGCATTTTGGCCAGGCCTTTTCCTACCACGAGTCAAGGTTTCATTGGAGGAGTGGGCGGAATCTTTGAGTTGCTCAAGGGGATCCTCCAGAGCTTTGCATGTGAGTCTTTTGGCTAAGGGTTCATTGAGTGGTGGTTCAACTGAAGGGGATTTAGAAGAGGGAACAGTATCTAAGGTTTGTCTGGCCCAAGAAAAACTGGATCTCACTACCCTGTTGATATCATCATTGTAAGGGGTTAGGGAAGCGTTTCCAGTCAAGCAAGTATGCGACATTATAAAAAATGAAATCTAACATAGATTGGCAGTCTATAATAGATGAGTTGAGTTAGTTAATTTACTTTCACATGACTTCCCCATGTACTGGAGGGGATCTTTAGGCAATTGTGAGCGCAAGGAAGAAAGCTAAGTGCAAGGTAGTAAGGTGCTAACTGCAAGATATGATCAACGGCAAGTAGCAAGAGGGATGGAGTTGTTCCGTAGATATGAAACTAGGGCAAGGCCCAATGTGATATTCTTTCCTTATCAAAGCATAGAATGTATGAAATTAACTAACTGAGGAAACAATCTGCAGGCAAGGAGTGAGTCCTTATAAGGTAATCCGGAGTGACTAGATACAACCTGATGGAAAGTCTTTTACAGCTAGAGAGCATGATGCAATGGATGACAGGAACAGAATGGGAAGATGAAATTGAACAATGCAACATCTCTGGAGTCATAGCGTGGGTACAAGACAAGATGACCATGTGAGTATGTATCCTATTAAATACAATGCATGAAGGAATGACATGAGATGACACTGAAAATGAACAAAAGTAGGAAAAGAGGTGACAATGCAGGGAAGGGTGTTAGTCCGGAGATGGAACTGAACAATTGATGTGTTTTGATGATTGTGCAAGCTAAAAGTGTAGCATAACCAAGAATGGAAGTCCAAGGGCTGAGATACCCAAGGAGAGATGGAGCAATGTCCAAATGGATGGTCAACGAACTGCAAGGTGTTGCAGGTATAGACTGAGTTGCCAAGATTGGAAGGTTATTGCACAAGTTGGAGGTAGTAAGTGTATCACACTATTGATGGTGTGCATTACTGTTTGTCATTCTTAAGACTGAGGTAGATGGTACTGATGAGAAGGGTATATCAAAAAGTGAGTAAAAAACAACCCTTAACTCTGGAGAGTGACATGATGCTTCAAATTAAGGTGCAAGGTTTTGAGGAAATCTTTCAATGATGAAACTGGTGCAAGCTCAATGCACTGATTTTCAAAAATAAAATGCAAGAGAATATGAAACTAACTAACTGGAAAAACAATATACAGGCAAATTCTTTGTGATTTGAAAATAAATCACAGACTAGTGTGTGGGTGTAATACAACATGAGGAATGTCTGCTCTAGTTTGAAGTAATGAGGTGGATAAGGAGTGTGCAGTAAGTGCAGGATAAAGTTGAAATTTTGTCATTGATGTAAAAAACCAGTATGAGGTGAACCCTAAGGATGGAAAACATTGAAAAGAAATATGCAAGGGAATTGAAGGTAATCCTAATGCAAAATTAATTCAAATTAAGAGCAATGTGAATGTTATAACAAAGTTGAGTCAAAGTTTTTGAACCATGGAATAGGATTAAATCCTGAACATGATTGATTAATAAATTTAAATAGTTGGTAATTCCCAATAAAAAGGGATTTTTGAACTGATTGCTTGAAATTGACTAGGGATAAATTAACAAAATAATTAAACCAGGTTCAAAGTCAAAGGTTAATGATGAATTGAAGACTCAAGGATTGGGAGACCAATTACAGGCATTATGGCATCAAGTTGGAGTTGATATTGAAGATTTGAGGATCAATTGCAGGTAATAACTGAGTAGTCAAAATGAATGTTCCCTTGAATCTAGTCCCAAAAAGTAGCAAGTTGAATGAACTAAGTTTTTAGATTGCTTTTGGGTTTCAAAATTGTAGTCTTAAAGTAGATACTGATTAGGTGGAGTTAGGTCAAAGTTTTCTTGAGACAACAGCATTAAGTTTTCGCCATGAAATTTCACTGTGGAAAAAGTCTCAACCAAGTAAGTAATTGGTTTTTTGTTACATCTGGTGTCAGTTTCTACATGCTATGTTAGATCAGGCTTCAGTCTCCTCTTTTCCAGGGCTTATTTATATTCTCTTTCACATGTAGCACAAATCTTTTGCAATATATGTAGGTAAATATGTTCAAAGTTTTCTGAAACTTTGTATTTGTATGGGGTTGTATTTACATATCAACATGTGTTTGAACGTTATGATTTTTTTTATCTCATCCATTTGTAGAAAAAAATAAGCAGTGCAAATGTATCAACAGTTTGAATCAAACTGAACACAGAGTTGAGCAATTTTGAACAAGTGAAGGCTGTCAGGGTTGCATCCTTGATTTTGGTTCAAGAATAAATATGAGGCCAAGATTGTGGAAAACAACACCAGTATCTGAATTGAATTGAGGATGGTCAATGTTTGGTACTGACTGGAGTTTTGAAAAGGGTATCAAAGGTTCCCTTTTTATATTTATAGGCAAAGCTTTATATTTTTAGACAAAGCTTTATATTTATAGACAAAGCTTTATATTTATAGACAAAGCTTTCTCAAGGGTTGAATCAACAAACTTCACATGGGTAGTTCTCACAAACAGAGCCAAAAACTATATTCCATCTGAAGTTGATAAACCTTATTCACAATGAGGCATTAGATTTCAATCATCAATCACTCTGAAATCCACATAGTTGATATTTATCATCAGTTCTGTCAAATAAATCATTCTGACTTGGCAATGCAAGTAAGTCCCCCTGTAATCCAAATCATTTCAAATCATCCCCAAATTTGGTCAAGTTCAAACATTGGTCTTGATCTGCAAGACCCAGTGCCCATCCATGGTCATTTACTACATGTGGATTCTTAAAATAGTCAATCAATCAAATTCAAAAGGGCAATTATCAAGCGGAGAGCTCCAAGCCAGAATTTTTTTATATTTTTTTTATGTATTTTTTATATTTTTTATATTTTTTATATTTTTTATATTTTTTATATTTTATATATTTTATATATTTTTTATATTTTATATATTTTTTATATATTTTTTATATATTTTTTATGTATTTTTTTGTATATATTTTGTATATTTCTTTTATATTCCTTTGATATTTCTTTTATATATTTTGTATATTTTTTTTAAAAAAATTTTAATTAATCAATTTATTTATATATATATTTTTTTATATATTTTATATATATTTTTATATATTTTTATATTTTTGTTATATTTTTTTATATCATATATATATATATTTTTTATATTTTTCTATATTTTTTGTATATTTTTTGATAATGAAGTACTTGATTGCCTTCCATTCAACCAAAAAATTTAAGTTTTGGGTGACTTACATATTCTTTGGAACTCACTCCCATCTTCAGTTTTCTTCTCTCGATGGTTTTCCTGTAGTTATATCTTTTTTGAGCTTCATGGGGTCTGACAGAGGCCTCAGCTGAGCCACGTTCAAGTCATCAATATGCAAACCAAATCATTTGATACAGTCCCCGAATTCGGGAGTAGTCCCCTAGTTTTCATGCGTCAAGATAAAAGTCTCGAGTGGGGTTGTATGTTACATATTTACAACTTCATCATTGAACATAGATGGTCGTCGGGATCTCCTTACGATCCAACCACTAGAATACTTTCCAAGTCATCATCATCACTTTTTTTTCATCATTTTTTTTTTTTTAAATTTGGGTTGGGCTCTATCAGTTTCCCATGATCAAACTATTTGCATAGGATCCAACTCGTAAATCCATACGCACGTTCAAGTGTTCGTTACATAACTCCACATTAGTATGTAAATAAATAAGTATGTACATAAAGATGCTCTCAAGCTGAACAAGGAAGGATTATCAAACACAAAGTATACGTACCATCGATTCGGAGTTGGAAAAACTAATCCTGGAGTTCTATGCGCTGATTGAGCCAACCCAGTCTACCGAACCATCTCCATCGAATCGAATACAGAGAGCCAGCGATCTATTTAACCGCATAGATATATACAGAGATACAGATCAGATACTTACAAGACCCGTACTCGAGCATTTAAGAACGTCGCTCGAAACTGTGAAGGTCTGAAATTTCATTCGGTCGGTATACGAATCGGAATCGGAACTTATAGATGATCAGTCATGTCCGGCCGACGATCGAATCCTGAGGAAGAGAGAAGTATGGAGCGGAATGAAGTCGGAGGGACTAGTTTAGCGGCCGAAGGGGATCATGAGAGAGGGATGAGGAGGAAGAGAAAGGAAGAAGTCGAGGAAGAGGGGACGATGGATTGGAGCAGTGAGGATTCGAATTCGACGAATTATTACTCTGACGAGGTTGGAGAGCAGGATGATGATGAGGATGAGGAGGAGGAGGAGGAGGAGCAGAAGGAAGCTGGGGATGTAGGATCATTATCATCATCAGGACTAGCGGGAGGAGGAGGGGCAGCCGTAGGAGATCCACCCCCATCACCGACGACGACCGATCAAGATACTGCTACCACCACATCCCGAGCACCCACGCCAGCACCCACGACGACGAGCAACCACCACACCACGAGGTGGAAGATGACGACGACGACGACGGCAGCGATGAGTACGAGGGCGATCACGAAGATCGAAGAGATCATCGCCAAGTATGAGACGATTAATAGCAACAGTCAGACTCATCCGCCGACGGTCTCGACGGTCAACATCCCCACCCTCACTAGACTACCGCCACCACCCCTGCCATCATCATCGTCATCATCGCCAGCAGCCTCCTCTTCCTCCTTCACCTTCCTCACCCACCCTCATCCATACTCTTCTATCCTTCCCACCCGGACTCAGAATGAGATGGATCCGACGATCGAGTGTGCTGATGATGCCATCAGATTGCTGGCTCGACAGGCTCCTACTGCGCCTCTCACGGGATCATCGGACGACGGTCATCAGGATGCCGATTCGAAGCGAGTGATGGATCCTAGCCGAGCGATCGGAGCTCACACTCTACCGCCTTCGATCCCATCATCGACGGGCATCAACAGGCAGGACGACCTCCCAGGCGAGGCTTGGATCGATTCAAGATCGAACAGGGGTGAGAGGAGCGGGAGTCACAGTAGGGCTGCGAGCAGGATGGGCAGGGCTCCTCATCGGCCGGATGATGAACGGGCCGGCTTGGGTCGCAACGGCAGTCCTCATGCGCTCACCGAGCGTGGTTTACCGCTCCAGGCGATCGATCGTGGCCGGGTGATCTTCCCAGCCCATCACCCCCATCTAACCCTGATCCCCAGCCCCGGCGCATTAGCTCTCTCGATCTCTTCCTCTTTCTCACTATCCTCCCCCTCCTCCTCCTCCTCCTCCTCCTCCTCCTCCTTCCATTCATCATCCAGCCTGCCCTTCTCACCCCCACAGCCAACGATCGACATGGATCCCAGTCGATCGACTCCTCATCGGTCTCCTGCCCGACGGGATGATCTCGATCGGATCCTTCGATCGTCCCCCCACCGTACGGATCGGGACTCAGGAGATGATGGTGGGGGCGGTAGTCCTGATCGGGCTGCCGATTCGTTCGCTACGATGGCCACCTCGGATTCGACACCGCGAGCGAAGCAGAAGGTCCAGCAGATCCACCCTCTGCTCACTGGCTCGTCCAGCGAGGGTGAGGACGACGGTCGCCATGGCCGGGATGCGGACTGCTGGCCGGCCGATGACGGTCTGAGCACCACTAGGAAGACGGTCCCAGAGGATGGGACGATGACCATCGGGGCGGGTGGGGCGGGAGCCGTGGTCGGCGGAGGGGCGCGGTGCGCCTGGGCCCCAGCTCGGTCCGCCGGTCCGGCTGCTGATTCGCTTGGCAGCAGCCGCGGGCGCCCGGCTCCTGGGCCCGCTGCCGGGTACGACCGACGTGGTGCTGGCGACAGCCACCCCGCAAGCCCAGCGAGACTCGAGTCGAACCAATCCGGTCGCGGCCTGCTTCCGGCGTCCCTGCCCTCGGCCAGCGAGGGGGCGACGACGACGAGGGGCAGCTGGGCGGGGAGGGCGGGCACCGCGCGACTACACTCGCTCTCGCCCAGCCCGAGGAGGCCCAGCCGCCTGACGACGACCACCGCCCAGGCCACGACGAGGACCAGCAACGAGGGCGCATCGTGTTCAGTCTCTGCTTCTCCTTCTCCTTCTTCTTCTTCTTCGAGCGTCGGTTCACGACCGTATTACTCCGACTCAGCTGACCATCGACGATCGATCTCAGCCAGATCAACACCGATCAAGCATCCGAGCCCACTCATCGATCCACCCCATCCTGCCGCAAGTACCCTCACTGCAGCCGAACCTGGACGAGGAGGAGGAGGGGGACGAGGAGGAGGACTGGGGCTGGAGCGACTACCGAGAGCACGATCACCATCGCCAGGGCAACCAGGAGCCAGAACGCCAACCGGATCCCTGGTACCCTCATCACCACCACCACCACCACCACCGGTAGAACGACCGGAAGCGCTGGACGACGAGCAGGGGGAGGGGGAGCCCGAAGAACGACAACAGAATCATCGGATTGGACCGATCGGATTAATCGATTTCGATCGGAAAAAGCTTCCAAGGGAACGAGAGCACAAGGAGTCAGAGGAGGAGGTGGAGGATCAAGAGGAAGCAGGAGAGGAGGAGGAAGAGGAGAGGAAGAAGAAGGGGATTGATGATGATGATGATGATGATGATGATGATGATGATGATGATGATGATCAGAAGAAGGAGAAGAGGGATGATCATCATCCCAAACTAGGCCTCTCATCCACCCACCACAAGATTCTTCAGGACGATCCAACGCAATCCTCTTCCCAAGATCAACATCATCATCTACGCCATCAAACTATCTCCAACTCATCATCCTCATCCTTAGATCAAGAGAATACCCTCACCCATCGTCATCCTCTCATCCAACCATCTCTGAGCTCATCATCCACCACTTCGAACTCAACCTCAACATCCTCTCAACTGACATCCAACCACCATCACCCGCACTCCGCCCCCCCCTCAGCTTTCAATCCATCCCTATCACTTACCACCCAAGAAATCTGGAACTCGAACTCGATCATCCCAAGCTTATCCCCCAAATTGATCCATCGTCAATCGTCTGTTGATGAGCTACGAGATCAAGCTCTGATCGATAACCTACATCATCGTCATCATCCATCCAACTCTTCCCATCAACCCATCAGCTCATCTCCCTCCACCAATCCAACTCGTGCGAGCCCACATCATCCCCCCCCTCCAGATCGTCATACCTCATCCAACTCTCGATCTGAACCTGTCACCTCACCTAACTTGGATGCCCATCCTCCCCAACTTAATCTCACCCCCCCATCAACCCTGAATCGATTACCGACCACATCCTCCATCGATTCGACCCAGAACGTCCGAGACCATTCACCCTTAATCCCTCCAACGACCCTTATCTCAATGGACTCATCCGATTCAACCGAATCCTCCACCCACCATCATCCATCCCTCACCGAGTCACCCTCATCCTCCTCGACCCCTTCCCTACCTTCCTCATCCACCAATCAACTCACCTCCCATCTCAAACCAGCCCATCAATCCGCTCATTCATCCCCCGTTCCTCCCAGCAATCCATCCACTTCGGCTTCTTCCCCATCCACCAATCCTCGTCAACCGTGCGCAAGATGCGGTCAATCGATGACCGGCCAATTCGTGAGAGCTTTAGGCACAGTCTATCATCTAGACTGCTTCCGATGTCAAGATTGTGGCAAGGTGGTCGCTAGCAAGTTCTTCCCCGTCGATGGTGGAGGCGCCGATGGGAAATCTCAGTATCCTCTGTGTGAGACCGATTACTTTCGAAGGTTGGGTTTGATCTGTGCAAAATGTGGCGGGGCTCTAAGAGGTAGTTATATTACGGCCCTTGGTATGTCAACCTCCTCGCCCTCTCACTCATCTCTCCCTCCATACCTCTGCTTTTATTTTACTTGATCTCTTCCTCCCCCCCCCCTCTAGTGACCTTGATTGACTCTCTGATTGATTGGATTTTTGATCCAGACATGAAGTTTCACGTCGAACATTTTACTTGCTCTGTTTGCCCTACCGTCTTTGGTCCTCAGGATAGTTACTACGAACACTCCGGGCAGGTTTACTGTCATTTTCATTACTCCACTAGGTTTGCCGTGAAATGTACTGGTTGTCGAACAGCTATCTTGAAACAATTTGTTGAGATTAACAGGAATAACACGGATGAACATTGGCATCCTGAATGGTATCTCCTCCTTCCCTTTCGCCATTCTCCCGTTTTCTCCCGCCTCGTATCACATCTCCTTTCGTGTTCTCCCTTGGATGGTGTTCGGTTCACTCATCATTCTTCTCATTCTTCCATCGGCTTGTTCGTAGCTATATGATCAACAAATTTTGGAACATTAAGCTCGCCGTCGCGTTATCCAATCCCAAATCACTTCAACCTCCTGATAACGATCCTTCTCACCATCCCGATACCAATTCCGATTCGAACTCTAATGACCCTTCGTCCTCTGTCGTCGTCTCCGCTCCACCTGCTAAAAGCTCTGAAACCTCCGTCCTCTCATTCGAAACTTCTGAAGACTGGCGACAACAAGAACAACACGAAACTGCGCAATCTCTAAAGGAGAAGCAGAAACAGATGGAAGAACAAGTTTACAGGATTTGGACTGTGCTATCGACCTTTGAGGAAAGTAGCGCGGCATGTATCAGCGAAATGCTCCGTCATGTCAGTAGTGGTCTGTACCTCGAAGGCGTTCGAATGGCTGGCAAGTTCGTGCTCCATGTCGAAACTTTGTTTGCTGCTATAGATGATCTCGATGTTCTTTTTCGACATAAGAGTGATCAAGGTTTGTCCTGCTTCCCCACGTCTCGGTCTCCTAAATCCTATCAAGCTGGATAATTTATTAACGCTCCCACATCACCCTCGAATTTTAGAGATATCTCATGTCCGTGAGGCCAGGATGCTATGTAAAAAGATCGTCAACTTTTTCTCGCTTTTGTCACATACCCACGAGACCGGTGCCCGGAAGATAAGCATCACCAAAGAGTTATTATCCCTCGTTACTGGCTTGGCTCATTACCTCAAGATCTTGATTCGAATCGCTCTCACGAGCGCACTCAAGCTAGAACGGGAATACGCGGATCGCCATGGCATCTTACAGTTTTTGAGTCGACTCGATCGTCTGGCCAGGGATCCAGATGCCTCCAAGGCCACTTCGGCTCAGCCTGATCGGACTGGGGCCCCATCAGCCCAACAATCCAATCAAACTATGGCCAATGGTAAACTGAGAGCGTACGGCTATAAAAGTCTGACGAGAGCAGTTGGGACACTAGTTGGGAAGGGCGAAGCAACGACAGACTTGTGCGAGGCGTGTAAGCAGACGGTTGAAGAGGAATGCGTCCGATTTGGTACCAGTGCTCGATGGCACACTGCTTGTTTGAAATGTTCAACCTGTCGTAGATCCCCTGCCAAAAATGACCAACAATCCCTGAGTCAGACCCCCTCGACTGATAATTCGACGTCGACCCACTCAACTCCCTTGCACGTCAAGCGATTCAGGCTCGACGTTCAACCCCTACGTGAGGGTACCCGATCGAAGACGCTCCACATCTACTGTGACGAGTGTGCTCAGATGGCCCTTCGGAATCCCAACAACGCCAACTTGAATTTGAAGGAAGGTTTTGATTCGGTGACTCGTTTGGAGCAGTACGCGTTCCTGCTGTGTGTCGCATTGAATAAACTTTATGGTTTGCTGAAACAGCGAGGAATCCTCCCACCCTTAGCAGGTCTGTCAACCCATCATTCAAGTTTGCTCTCATGTCGTCTTTGGTTTTGACTCTTTTTTCATCCTTCTCCATCTCCCTTAACCCTCCCAGATGATCCTCGACAGAACCAAGTCAATGGCGATGAGAGATCACTCTATGATGCTTATCGAAACTCTTCAGATATTAAAAGAATGAAGTCCGTCGACTTGGACCGAAAATTGTCCACCACGGCGCGTATACCACAGCGTTCCACGGTTGTCGAGAGCCCCTCAGGGCGGGTTGCTCAAGCAGCCAGTGAATCGGTACCCTCGAGTGGTGCTCAAGCGGCATTACGTCCGGTCGAACCAACGCTTCGACAAGCAAACAGCCGTTCACCCATCGCTCCCACCCGCCAAACCCAGGACCGCGCGCGTCCGAGTCAGCTGCATACCAACCGGGAACGTGATTACTCAAACTATTCTCGTTCAGAGCCGCCACCTAGGCCACCGCCCACTCATCTCAACCTTGTCCCTCAAACGAACGGTATCCACTCCGGTCAAGCCATCCATTCGGGTGTCCTCTCACCATCCATCTATGGAGATCTGGCCAAACAGCAATATCCCACCGATGTTCGTCCGCCACTGGCAAGGAATTTGACAGCCGTCAAAATCGTTGAAGATCAGCCAGGACCTACCGATTTACTAGGTCGGGATGAGCCTAGACTTGGCAGCTCCACCAGTCCGGTTGGTCGAGATACGGCCGGAATCACACTGGCTGATCTACCGAGGGCAATGGAAGCCGAACAGTTCCGAGAGCAACATAAACCTCTGCCGACTCAGGTGGCCACTTTATCTGAACTTTCAGCTCTCGAATCGATCATCGTCAAACACGTAGCCGCCTTGACTCTGGCTAGTGAGAGCTCGGCCATCAAGGATGATACCTCTTTGGACGAACTACTCGAAATTATCGAAGCTCGGAAGGGCAATTTTTGGGGTAAATTGTTCAAGGGTAGTAACGATAAAGCCAAGATTAAGAAGAAGGGTAAGAACTGTCAATCTGCCGTGTTTTTTTTTGTCATACCGTGCTGGGATTCCCCAGCTGATTTTTTTTTTGATCTGGCGCATCTCTTCCTTTGAACAGGTGTCTTTGGTGTGCCTTTGGATGTCCTGATCGAGCGACATGGCGTTGATTCACTCTTGGGGGCAGGTGCAGGACAACTTCGAGTACCGAGCTTTGTGGATGATTGTATTTCGGCCATGAAGCAGATGGATATGTCGGTCGAGGGTATATTCAGAAAGAATGGTAACATTCGGCGCTTGAAGGAATTGACCGATGCGATTGATCGAGATGATTCGAACGTGAACTTTAGTGACGATAACGCCGTCCAGTTAGCCGCTCTACTCAAGAAATTCTTGAGAGATCTTCCCGACCCTCTCCTGACTTTCAAGCTGTATCATTTATTTATTGCCTCTCAACGCAAGTTTTTTTTTTTTTTTGCTCCGACTCATTTCAACTTTTCGCCGAAAATTCATGGTGCTATTATTGATTCGTTTCTTTTTCCTTTTTTTTCTGGCTTGGTCATATAGGGGTGGAAAATGACGCCGCCCGAAGGAAGACACTACATCTGATATGTTGTTTGTTACCAAAAGCTCATCGAGACACCATGGAAGTTTTGTTCGTGTTCCTGAAATGGGTAGCTTCCTTTTCACATGTTGATGAAGAGACTGGATCAAAGATGGACCTTCAGAATTTAGCGACGGTGATCACTCCGAACATACTCTATGCGCGATCGAAAGATCCGACGAGGGATGAATCCTTTCTAGCGATTCGTGCGGTACACGAGCTCTTGGAACACCAGGATGAATTCTTTCAAATGCCCGCTGAAGTTCATGTGATCATGCAAGATCAAGAACTTTTAAGCTCAAACATGAACGAAATCACGTCCAAAGATAGCGAGTCCTACTCCTAAAGATCGGATTTGATTGCTCCGATTTGCTGATCTTCGTTTCCTCTTTCTTTCTCTCTTTTGATCACAGTCCTCAAGAGGGTTGAAGCTTTATTAAAGGCTAACCATGGCAAGTTGAAAACGGCCGGTAAGGCTGGCTGGGAGCAATATCGGGGTAAAGGAGAGGTGCTACCGCATCGGCCGGACTTACACGCCTCGTCAGTTCAACAGAATGATGGGACGAAGGCAGAACATCATCAGAATCCACCTTCAACAAGAGCCGGAGCAGGAATGTTTATGAACATTGGGCCCATTCTATCGAATGGATACCCACCGAATTCCAACCTGAACGGATTTGTCCCATCTGGACCACTAACTCCATCGGCTGGACCTAGTACTCCTAGACACCAGCAAGAATTTTCGTTTCACTCGGTCCCCAATCCCAATCAGTCTCATCCTCAATCTCAGCACTCGCAACATTCGCAACAGCAACAGCACCCACGACCAACTGGACCAGACGCTCCATATCCATCTCCCGCGCCTACCCACCAACGGCAAAGTTTTCATCGAGACCAGGTTGCTCACCACATCCCACCCCCACATCTCCCACTTTCTAAAATGCCATCCTCATCACCGATCCCCAACTATAATAATTCCCAAACACCATCTCAACCACCATCGCATTCACCCATCCCCTCGTTTGGAACTCCTCATCCTCCTCATCACGAGAATCACAGTAGTAGTGATCCAACTCATCCTACACCATCAAATAACCCTAATAATCGAATTCCTATCGGTCAACGATCTGTTGTTGGTTAAAAAACAAAGAAGAGAATGAGCCAGATCTATATACATACATATTATTTATACAAAAGCTTGCACAAAAAAAGTTGATCCCAAGAAATAATCCATCTATCCATCCATCACTAACAAGCCAGAAAAAAAAATCATAATCATATTCAAGAACCACCGCTGTCCCGACCTTCTTCGTTCTTCTTCTTTTGACCTGCTTCTTAAATATTATTGGTTTTTTCCCCGCTCAACTTCTTTCTTTCACAAACTCTCTCGCCAATATATATATGTATATACACATATATATACTTGTCTCTTGTTGGTTCTGGTTTCATCTTCTGTCATCTGATTGATGGATTGATTTTGGTGAGATATAAATCGATCGATATATATCAATCTCTCACTTTCTAGATATATGTATGCCTACATATATATTTTGTTTATTTTTGATTGTTGGTTTGTTGTTTTTGTCTTTGTTTTGTTGAGCCGCCATCCCTCTTGATTAGTTTTCTTTTCTTTCCTGTTTTGTTTTACCTATATGAATGATGAATCAGATGATATACATCACATACGTAGGCGGGGTGCCCCCTTTGTGAAGACAGAGTCTGACTGTCACCTAGGTAGGCTAGGGTGCTGAGTGGGTGCAACCAACCCATGGATGGGGAGATCAAAAACCCGTCATCAGCCATCATCCATCATCGGTACTTGAGGGGGGGGGGGGGGGAAGAGAGATGAAGATAAAGAAAAGGTTGAAAGAAGAAAAAAAAAACTGCCAGTAAATGAATGAAGGTGCCATCATGCCTTGCCACTGAGAGTTGATCCAGGATCCTTGAGATCATGATAGCTATGGGATGGTAGGCATGGATAGGGAAAGAACTAGAGGGATCTTAGATTTTGATTGATGGTAGAGTAAGGTATGGGTTGATGATTGAAGATCAAGAATGGGTATAGTGATCACTCAAGAATGAATTGTTAAAAGGGCTGGATAGAATAACAAGGTTGATGATCAGGCTCAAACAGAAAAAGGAAAAAAATCAAAGGAGAGGTTGAGATTGACAGTGATTTGTGAATGATAATAAGAGTGAGTGTTTTTTTTTTTTTTTTTTTTTTTTTTTTTTTTTTTTTTTTTTTTGAATCCCAAGAGGAACAACAACAATGATGATGATAATCATCATCACCATCAGAGTCAATCATCTAAAAAACTTCTAATCTTCCCCACCTCTCTGTTTGATGAGCAAGCTCATTCATCTAGCCTTCAGAAGGTCCATCCTCAGTTCTGATACCCTCTCAGGCCTTATGGAAGTTTTAATCCTACCTAGAATTTTGAGGATCTTGATGATTAATGTACATTGGGTGGACAGAAATTGTGGGACTGGTTTTTAAAGCACCCGCACCCACCCACTCCTTATTGATTGGGGATATTTGCACGACTTCTGTTTTAAAAGATCTTTGGAGATCATCATCTTGGCCACAAGCACATTGATTGATTTGCAACCACCCCTTCAACCACCATTCTTCATTTCCTCCCTCAACTCACAATGCAATGAATCTGGTAAGCTTTTTAAATTGGTCCATCATTTTTTTTCAGCTTTCTAACTTCTTTTTATTTCTTGCTTTGATCATACCATCTAAGAAAAAGAACAAAAATGCAAAAAAGAATCCTATCCAAAGAGACCCAGGCCCATGTGGTAGAAATGGATCAAGCAGGGCTGTCTGAGAATCCTATTGCCTCCGATTTGAACATTCCAAGGATGAATTTTTATAAACTTCTCAAATGGTTCAAGATTTGTGAAAAATTCAAGCCCTTAAAAATACCTGGAAGGCCTGGTGAAATGGCTGGTTTCAATCTGTATGAGCTTGGGTGTACAATACAACCCTTGCAAAAGTTGAAGGCCCCTGAGATACCAAACTCAATCTTGAAGGAAGTGTTAACCCAGAACATTCAATAATGAGCTCATGAGCATTGTTTTTATTTCAAGAGTGGCTACCCAAGAGCCATTTATGAATGGAGGTAAGAAGAAGGAGAGACTTAGATTTGCTTGTGAAAATCAAGATTGGACAATTGAAAATTGTAAAAAAGTCATTTGGACCAATGAATCAAGCTTAAAAATTGGCAAGGAAGTGCAGGAAGTTTTGGTCTGGTGAACCCCTCATGAAAAATTCAAATCTGAATATCTTTCTCCCACATTCAAGAGTGGGAAATCCTAAATCATGATATGGGGTGCTTTGATTGATGAAAGCACCTCTCCTCTTGTTTTTATGCTTCCAAGACAACAAATGGCTTACAAATGGCTTGTGAATTCATTGAAATTGTTTACAGAGGTGCTCTTGAACCATGGATTCCAAGGTTTGATCAATCTGAAAGTGTTTGATTGGAAGATGGGGACCCATTTCACAAGGCTAAGGTCAGAAAGTACTGGAAATGCAACCATGGTATCAAAAAAATAAGTTGGCCAGCTCAGTCCCCAGACTTGAATATGATTGAGAATTTATGGAAAATTCAAAAAAAAAAAAAAAAATCAAGCGGCTCTACTTACTAAAATTAATCCCTGTGATGGAAAGGGCCCTCAAAAGTGCCTGGGACTGATTTATGCATCAAAACCCCAAGAATCTAATCAGATTCATGCCTGATTAAATGCAAGCTGTCATCAAGGCAGATGGTCATTCTACCAAATGGTAGATTGAATTATTTTTGTTTGTTTTTCTTTTTCATATTATTCCTCGTCATTTTATCTCTATCTCATTGAAATACCATCAATTTTCAATGTTACATCATTTTTAAATCATTATTTAAATCCATGCTCCATTCAATGGCAAAATATAACATTTTTATCTCTCAATTTTATGTTATTTCTAATTTATTTATTTTTTTTTGGTGGGAGAAAGATTTAAACTCTTTGTAAATTGAAACCAACATGCTCAGCTATTAAAATAAATTATTCTTCAACCAAATCTTCCTTTTATTTTTTCAGATAACAATAATTGAAAACAAGGCACAAAAGAATGGTGGGCAAAAAATTGGGTGGGTCAGTCCCACAACCTTTATCCAACCACTGTACATATCCACCCTCTAGCCTGTTTCAGGAGTCTTTTATTTTTATCTTTTTATCTTTTTGTATTTTTGGGTGGTGTTAAATTCACAACCCTGGGTTTCAAACGGGTGTGAAACTCTGTCTGCAACCCATATGAGTTGTGAGAAAAGTTGTTTAAAACTTGCGCAGCCCCCAGGGGGTTGCACAAGTCAAAAACAGGGTGGCACGTGTTTTCCCTGAACCTTTTGGCCTGTTTGGGGTAGCCCAAAATGGGACATTTCAGGGGAAATTAGGGGTACCTAGGCACCCCTGGAAAACATTTGAGAGCCTCCAACCCAAATTTGGGGGTGTGGCATACATTTTGGGACTATTTTTGGACCAAAAAAAAAAGGACTTGGGATCAAATTCTGCCTATTGAAAAAAAAAGCCTTGTCACAAACAGTACACCAAAGTTGCTCATTGGATAGTTTTATTTTTATCAACCCAAAAGTGAGAAGAATTTGAGGTTTTTAAATTGACCATTGCATTGAATACTCAAGTGCCAATGAATTTTTTTTGCTCATGGGAAAAGTGACAAGCCCAAGCCCCCCTGGTTTCAACATGGCTGTGTTGAAGGACTTCATTGAAAGTGTTGTTAACAATGCTGTCGCAGAAGCTAGGGATGTGGGTAGGTATTTGGGAAATAAAAAATTGGAAGGCCCAATTCATGCTAATCTAAGGTTAAAATTGAGGAACTAGATGTTTCACAACTGGAATTGACTGGTGGTGTTGTTTAAAATTTAATGTACCATTTGATTTATTTGGTTTGATGGGAGCTAATGTAACTGTGGCGGTGGTAACTATGTAACTATGATGTTCCAGAACCCCTTGACCCTCTTCCTGTGAGAGCCTTTCATAGTAGGAAAGAAACCAAGAACTATGGTAAAAAATGGGATGCCATTTATGGCTATGCATTGAAAAAATTCAATACAAAAAGGGCTAAATATGTAGACCTAGCCTGAAACAGATATGGAGCATAATAAGGGCTGTTTCTCACCAAAAAGCAAAGGAAAACTCACACAACAAAGGTTGGTTGTCAATTAATGATATGTTCAAGTTGCACAGTAGCAGATCCCATGTGACACCTCTCCATTAGAAATGCGCAACACAATAAAAAACCATCTGAAAGCCCCTCAGTGCATCCTCAAATGAGGAGAATCTCTGGGCAAGCCTTGGATCTACTTAGGGAATACATGAAAGATGGGATCAAAAAAAGTTAACTCAAAAGGAAATCGAGCAAGATTGATGCGGGTGAATTCTTTTAAAATAGAACAATCTATAAAACTAAGCGTAAGGTAAAAGTAGCTCAGCTGAATGAGAAAAGTGTTATGGATGTTCTATTTGAAATTCTCCAAGACACACATTGGGTCTCCAGGTCAAAATTCAGTGGAGAGGGTTGCTTAGAGGACCTGTTCTTGGCTCATTCTGAGTCTAAAAAAATTTTTAAAAAATTACATCAAATTGCTTTGTTGGATTGTAATTATAGCACAAATAGGTACAAAATCCCTCTATTTCATGTTGCAGTAATGAAATCCAACAGGAAAAATTTTACAAAGGCTTTTGTCTTTATAAAAAAACAAACATTTGAGTTCTAAATTTGGGTTTTGAATGTACTAAAGGAGTTGGCTTATGATCAAGAGAGGTTTCCAAAAGTCTTTGTGAATGACCATGAAAAAGCTCTGACTTGTGCCATTGAACATAGTTTCCCTGAGTCATCCAGACAGTTGTGCTCCTGGCACTTGTCTAAAATTCTTCAAGAAAATTACAAAGTTTGCTGCAGTAATGATGATGAAGGATGGAAATGTTTTGTGACTCTTTGGGAAAAGTATGGGGCCTCTGAAAACAAGGGGGACACAAAGGTCAATGATGTGGAACTCAGAGTATGCCAGTTTATTGCTTCTTCTGTTCATCTCTGCTGGGATTGTTTATTTTGAAACTTGTATAAAGTGTTCTTGAACGAACGTGAGGATGTGCTCAACTATATGGAAAATCACATTTTCCCTATCAAAGAGACATTTTTAATGGCATGGACTTGTGTCAACCCTGACTTTGGAAATAAAACAACCTCTTGGGTAGAAGGGGCCCATGCTTATTAAAAACAATTACTTGTGGGATATTTGGGGAACATTCTGGATTTGGGGAGACATCTCGAAGGAACCATGGATAGCAAAATAAAATCAGTGCATTCTTTGATTAGCAAATCTCAAATAAAGTTAGGAAACCATCTTTCAAAATAAATTTTACCTCTGGGTTACAAATTTTTGATTGAGGAAATTATACTCATTGGGGAACAATTTGAGAAGTTGAAGCATGAACATGATGGCAAGGCTTTCAAAAATTTACATTCCAAGACAATGGGCTTGCCCTGTTCCCACATCTTAGGTGAAATACTAGCATTGGGAGATTACTCTGTGCCTGAGGATATTGATACTTAGTGGAGGTTAGACCATAACCCTTCAAGTCCAGTAAGTTGGATTGTTGGATTGTTTGAAGGGCTTGAATTGTTCCTGAATTGATTCACTAATGAGTGATTTTTTTTCTTTTTGAAAGATTGACAATGATCTAGTGCTTGAATAATCTTGATTGTTTGAAAAGCTCAGTTCAATTTTTATGGGACAAAATGAAGAAGTTAAAGTGCATATTTTAAATTCCTTAGTCAAGCATGCAAAAAATTTGGTTTCTAAGCCAAGGCTTGAGCCAAAATGATTATGGTCCAGCTGGGGTTGAAAAAAATTAAAGGAAAAATCACATGAACTTTCAAGATTTGAGCATGTGGAAAGGGGACTTCAGAAGAAAAGACAGGTTAGAAGGGCACCAAAAAGACCAAAAATTATAATTATTTTATTTTGAGAAGTTTTATTGGTTAGGGTTTGATGAACTGACAGGGAAATGATATTTATAGTGCAATTCAAGCTCACAATCTGAATTTAATAATTCAGATGAAGAGACTGAAAGTGAATTGGGATCCCTTCATTTGGAATCATAATCCTTTTATGATGATGATGATGAAGCGGATTAGTCAACCAGAAGCTCATCTTTGGTGAGTATTCATTTGGTTAATGTGATTTGAATGTTGGCTAAGTAAGTTTTTATCATAGGAAAAAAAAGTGAAATACCTCAATCAAGTACCTGAGAGCTTGAATAGGTTCTTGGGTGAGGTTTGGGATCCTGTTGGCAATGGGAATTTCCAATTTCAAGTCATTGCTAAATAACTTGAGTACAATGAAAATGGATGGTTTAAATTACAAAGAGAAATGATTGAAACATTGAGGAAACATGAGGAATGCTATGCTAAGATACTTGGTGCTATCCAAGAGGTTGAAAAGATTGAAAAAAGACTTGATTTTAAAGAAATCAATGAAAAGATTCTGTCTTCAAAATGGCTTGCAAAGTTAGATATGGGAAAAATAATAACAAACACTTATGGAAGGCCAATTGGTTTCATTTCCTTGGATTCATTTTGTGCTTATAGTCCTATGAAAATGATTGTAAAAGAACCATTGGAAGACATCTTCATTGCCTTTGTTAACAATGACCACTGGGTTCATCTTTTTCTCAAGCAAGATAAGATTCAAATCCCACCCATGGTATCAAAAACATCTTTTTTGAATTCAAAAATAAAGCTTCTGTTTGGGTTGATAATCTAAAAGATAAACTGAAGTTGTATTCCAATTTATAAACATAGTATCATTTCTTCATTTGGGTTTTCATTTCATCATTTGGGTTTTGTCTAACATGTACTTGTGATGCTGATCTTGTACTTCTATTAATATAAAGGGTTATCACATTTTGAAAATCATTATATTGATTTCTTTGAGTTAACATAATTGTGTTGAGTGTTTTGAATGAGATTTTATTGGTAATTCAGTTAGACTGGTGTTGGGCTGATCCAATCATAAGGAGTATTTATACTATTTATGATGGGATCAGCTTAACACAAGTTGAGCTTGTTTTTTTTAGCTTTTTTAATCTAAGGATATTCCATTGAGGTGGTTTTATTGTATTTTATTCAAATATTATATTTCTTCAGGGCTGTATTTAATGAATGTTTTTCCTTTTAATTTTTATTTACAAATTTTGATTTTTTCATTTTTTTATTTTTTTTTGGGCACAATTGTTTGATTTTTTAGAATTTTTAAGTGTTTATTTTTATTTATTCATAGGGCCATGAATGTGCATTCATGGCCCTGGAGTTTTGAGATTTTCACAATCCTCTTTTTAATTTGTTTTTAATTTTTTTTGATTTTTTTTGATTTTTTTAAAAACTTTTTTTGGTGTTTTTGTTTTTGTTTTTCTTCAATTTGTTATTTTTATTTATTTATTTTTGCTCACAATTCTCAAAAACCTGGGGTTGTGAAAAATTTGTGAAAATATGTTCACAACACAGATTGGTTTTAAATGGCTTTTCACAACCTGTGTCAAGTTGTGAACAGCCTCTGACAACTCTGAAGGTTGCAAACAGCTGTTCACAGCCCAGAGGGGCAGAGAACAGTTCCCCACAACCAATTTTGGTTGTGAATGGGTTATGCTGGGCCACAAATTTGACACTTTCCTTCATTTTTTAATTTTTTAATTTTTTTACTAGAGTTTTGCCCACAAATTTGGTGACTGGGATTTTACTTGTTTAAATGATGTTAATAAAGTGGAAAATCTGGAAAATGGATTAAAAAAAATCACAAAATGCACAATTTCTCAAGTATTTTAACAGATAAGCAATTGAACCAAATCATTCATTATGGAAAATTCAGTATTTAACTTCAGAAATGAATGGCATTCAAAACCTCATGATAAAAAATGGTGCAAGTTTCAAATGAAATATTGTTTCCAGGTTGCAACCACATCCTTTGTAAAATTTCTGGATCTAAACATTGAAAATTCAAACCATAACAACCCATGGGTGGACACTGGATCTTAATTATAATGAAAACATTTGAAATTGTATAACCTTGTGATTTTTCAATTTTAAATGAGAACTCCAAATTGAATGGGAACTTTTTTTAAATCATTTTGAAATGCAGAAAATATTCATCTGGGTAAAAAATCAAGGTTACACATGGAATTGCCATCACTCTTCCTAAGGAATCCATTACCTGTAGCTATATTGATAAATTTCACCTCTGTTCCCAATCCAACCACATCAATCAAGTTCAATTTAAAAAACAAACTTTAAAATCAAGATTCCTCAAAATGATAATAGGGGTAACCAACTTCATATTTAAGCTATTATTGTATGCTGAGGTATTTTTGAAACATAGAATAACACAATCAATTAAGTAACTTGTACCAAGGTAGTGGTTTTTTAATTTTTGGAAGACCATATTTGTTAATCTTTCTAAAGAATGATCTTCTGAGGGAGAAGTATTCTATTTGAAACTTGTATATAATTGAGACAATCACCAACATAAATTAAAGAACTTTGAAAATCAGCATCAACTTCTCCACACATATTTTAAGCAAGATGAAAAATTTGGAGATATCAATAGCATTCAGAATTTTTACAAAGATGCATCAAATTTTTGAGGATGTGTCACCTTTTGAAAAACAGAAAAGAATTTCCTAAATTAAGCAAAGAGAACCATTAATTTTACCCCAAAAGGTATGTTAGAATCCATTGGGCCTTGAAGTAGTCTGCCAAGCAACTTCAGAGCCTGAATATAATTCAAAGGTTCTTCATCACAGATCATCAAAGAAGCTCTTTTGAGATATTAATTGTTTTTGGAATGCTTTGATATTTTTGAAATGCAGTTTTGATCTCCAAGGGAATTCCAAAGGTAAGATGAGTTGTTCCTCCCTTTTGTATATTCATGGCTGCTATTCCATTTCAAGCACATGCCATAGGTATCCTACCTGTTTATCTGATAGAAGCCAGCAATAATTTATACAAAAAGTTTTTTCCTGACCCACCAGGCCATGAATAAAGAATCAAGAGGGTTCAGAGTAATAGAATGCATTGACTATAAGGTCAAATTTAGGCTTCTGCTGACTTGTAAAAACATGTTTTTTTTTTGAAAATCTGATTCATTTATAGAAGGATTTTGTTATTCAGCAAATATTGAGTTCCTGTTGATTCTTTTAATCTTCATTGTTTGATCAATTCTTGGAAATTCATGCAGGGAATTAGTAATTTTATAAAAGGTAAGGATTGTAAGGAACAACCCAGGAACTACAAATGAAGAATTTTGTATGATTCCTCCTCAATGAAATGGTAGATTGATTGTGGTGTTTTCCATATAAAGGATAACTGCTTGAACCCCCAATTGTAAAAAAACTGTATCAAATTTGGAATCACAAAGTAAGGGTAGGGGGCATTCTTCTATTTTATGAATTTGGGAAGTGACAAAGCCTTATGAAAGTTATAAGCAAAAAAAAAAAATAAAGTGTGTTAATTTATGGGTTGAGGGGGAATTACATCAAATCAAGGTGAGATGGAAGGGGGTTTATATCAATGTTCAATGTTCCAAAAAAAGCTTGAACCAAGTGATTAATTGGTTTTAATTACATGTATTGTCAATTTCCTCAGTCACAGTCCTTGTTACATGTGTTGCTCTTGGGTAAATGTGTTATCTTTGGTGAAAAATTTTGTCCTTGGTTAAATGTGTTGTCCATGTTACATGTGTTATCCTTGTTACATGTGTCTAAATTTTCAATGTTCAAAAAAAAAAGCTTGAACCAAGTGAGGAATTAGTGTTTACTACATGTGTTGTCAATTTACTCTGGTAAAGTCATTATTACATGTGTTGTCCTTCTTTAAATGTGTTTTCCTTGGTTACATGTGTTTTACTTGGTTACATTTGTTTTCCTTGGTTACATGTGTTGTCCTTGGTTACATTTTTTTCCCTTTTTTACATGTTTTGTCCTTTTTAAAACATGTGTTATTCTTTTTATGTATGTTTGAATGTTCAATGTTCAAAAAGAAAGCTTGAACCAAGTGAGGGATTAGTGCTCATTACATGTGTTTTGAATTCACTCTGATAAATTCCTTGTGTTCTTGTTACATTTGTTATCCATGTTACATGCATAAGTCCTGTATGTGTGTGCTAGTGCAAAAGAAACCTAATTTATACATACAAAGAAATAGTTTGAATGTATTGAAATGGAATAAACACAAACCTTACATATGTACATACATATATCACACAAATCCAAATACATACAAAGAGTTAGCTGAAAAGTATTAAAAAGGAATGAACACAAACCTTACATATGTAAATACATCCCAAAAACAAAAATACATACAAAGAGGTAGTTGAAAAGTATTAAAAAGGAAAAATCACAAACCTTACATATCTACATACATCACACAAACCTAAATACATACAAACAGGTAGTTGGAAAGTAATGAACCTTAAATTATATCTACAGACATTGTTTGTGTGTGAATTGTTTTTGAAAAAAGAGGAATGCAAAAAAAAGGAGGCAGAAAAAAAAAGAAGGCAGAAAAAAGAAAGCAGGCAGAAAACAAAAAGCAGGCAGAAAAAAAAAGCATACATAGAAAAAGAAATTGACAGAAAAAAAAGCAGACAGAAAAAACAAGCAGACCAAAAAAAAGAGGACTGAACTGGATGCAAGAGTTGCATACACAAAAACATCAACAAAGAATAATGACCCAAGGACCTTGATGAAAGTTGAGGTGTGTGAGGTTTTTCAATCTTTTTGTATTTATCAATTTTTTTTATTTTCTTATTGGGAAATGTTAAATTTGTAACCCTACACAACTTTTTCACAATCCAAATTGGGTTGTGTGGTGTGGTTTGCAACCAATTTCAGTCCTGAATGGCCGTTCCCAACCCATTTCAGTTGTGTACAGCCACTCAGAACCTATTTCAGCCATGAATGGCTGCCCAAAACATCAAAATGAGTTGTAAGCGGCCGTTCACAACCCATTTGCAGTGAGAAAAAGAAATAAAAGAAAAGTAAAGAAATCAAAAATAAAATAATTTAAAATAAAGAAAATTAAATGAAAAATTGAACAAACAAAAATAAAAACAAAACAAAAAAATCAGCACCAAAAAAAGAAAAAAAATTGAAAAATTTGACAAAAATAATTACATGGAAATTCTAAAAATTTGATCACTCTGGGGCCATGAATGCGCAGCCCATATAAATAAACAATAAAAAATTCTATGGACCAGCCCTAAAGTAAAAACACAAAAAATGAAATAAACAACAAAATTCTATGGACCAGCCCTAAAGTAAAAATGCCAAAAAATTTAAGTTCAACTTGTGTCAAGCTAATCACATGATGCAGACTTGTATCAAGCCAACCTCAATAGACTAGCCCTAAAGTAAAAACACCAAAAAAGATTCTGTCAAGTACACATCAATGGACAGGCCCTAAAGCAAAAACACCAAAAAAAGTTCAACTTGTGCTCAGCTGATACAATTGCAAGAAGTAAAAATAATCCTTATGATGGGATTGACCCAACACAAGTTGAACTGAATTACCAATAAATATCATTCAAATCACTCAACACAATGATGTTAACTCAAAACACTCAAAAAAATGATGTTCAAAATTTGATAACCCTTTATATTAATAGAATTACAAGATCAGCATCAGAACCCAAACCCAAATGATGAAATTAAAATGATATTCATAACTTAGAATACAAATTAATTTGATCTTTTAGATGATCAACCCAACCAGAAGCTTTTTTAGAAGTCAAAGCAGCAGGTTTTGAAACAATGGGTGGGATTGGAATCATTCCTCCCTCAAGTACAAGATGAACCCAGTGATTGTTTTTGACAAAGCAAGTGAAGATAGCATCTGATTGTTCTTTTACACCCACTTTCATAGGAGTATAAGTACAAAATGAATCCAATGAAATGAAACATATTTTTCTCCATAAGTATCAGCTATAATTTGACCCATATCCAACTTTGCAAGCCATTTTGAAGAGGGAATCTTTTAATTGATGTAATCAACATCAAGTCTTTGTTCTATCTTTTCAAGATCTTTACTGAAACCAAGGATTGTTAAAATACGTATGCACTTCTGCGTTTAATCCAAACAGGATGCACCTATGGGCCTCTGCGGCCCATTGGACACACACACGGACCATACGGGCCCATGTGGATGTCACAGATTTGGGGAAACTGGCCTCAAAACGCATTAAATAGGCCCATTGGTACACGGGCCCTAACGGTCCCGGTGGGGTATATGGGCAAATACAGCCAGATGGGCTTGTATGGGCATGATTGGGCCTAAGGTTCATTTTGGACATACTTGGCCAGACGGGCTGGCCCGCCAAAGTAGTCAATTATCACATTTTTGGCTTGGGGTGGCCCATTGGGGCCGCCGCCTGTGTTGCAGCCCACTCGGGGCTGCTGCCTGTGTGGCGGCCCGCTCGGGGCTGCTGCCCATGTGGCCGCCCGCTTGGGGCTACTTGTGTTCCTTGGTACGGCCCATGCGGGGCTGTTGCACGGCCAAGGGATCCCGCGCAGGCCTGGCTGGTCGCGCCCGGCGACCAGCTCCGCAGGAGCAGGGGCCCCGGCTCTCTCCCCTCCCCTTGCTTGCTGTGGCAAGGGGGATGGGGGCGGGCTGGCTGGGTTGAACCAGCCAGCCACAGGCCGCAATGACCCGGTCGGTCAGGGCAGGGGGGACTTGATCACCCTCCTGCTCAGGGAAACAATGGATCCGGCCGCAAGGAAAGCAACCGGACGGTGGGAGGGGTTTGACCACCCTCCAACAAGGAAAGAGTGTTGCAAGGGAGCAAAAACCAAAGGGGCACTCTCCCCCCCCCCTTTACCAAGGGGGAGGAGCAACGGGCTGAGGGGACCTGACCACCCCCCAGCCCAATGACTTCTTTGAAAAAAACTCCCTGGGGGTATTGACCCCCAGGGCCCCTGGTGAGGGGATTTGACCTCCCCTACCAGGGATTTGAGAGAAAGAGGGGGGGGGGCATGTCCACCGGTTACACCCCCCCCTAGTGAGGTTGAAACCAGACCCAGGTGAGTCCTGGGTCTCACCTGGCCCATATGAGGGGCCAGGGGATGGCTGCATGAGGTAAACAGCCCATAAGTATGGTAATGAGGTCATCAGGGCTGGTTTTAACAGACAACCAGCCTGGGGATTGAACAGCAAAGGGGCTGGTTCAGCCCTGTAACGGTGGAAATACAAGAATGGACCGGAATTGGCTGGTTGTAAGGGTTCAGGGACTGATGCCATGCGGGCTGATGTAGTCCAAACCAAGTAACAAGGTCTGTAGAGCCTGTAGAGCTCTTTTGGGGCGGAAAATTTGCCTTTTGGCTTGCTGGCTTGTTGTATCCTGGGCTAACAAGAGGCCAATCTTTTGTACTTAAGGAGATCTTCTCCCTGCTGTTTTCCATCATTCATTCATCATCCAAACAAATTCATCAAACCTATTTCCCCATTGTGAGAGCCCCATTAGAAACTATTGACAACCAGTGTCCAGCATTTCTTTTGATTTAAATAATGCTCATTTGCCTAAGCTAATTTCTGGCCATAATTATAACAAGGATCTTAGAATAGCATGTCTTATTTTTCCTCAATGTTTCAATTGTCTCCTTTTGTTATTTAAACCAACCACAGAAATTTTAACCAAGTGACTTTGAAATTAATCTAAATCTGAATTCCCATTACCAAACAGATCACAAACCTTCCCCAATAAATTATTTAATTTCTTGGGTATTTGATTGAGTTATTTTGATCTTGGTTCCTAAGATCAAAAAAAACTTAGTATTGATTGTTGGTTTTGATCACATCAATGAAAAGAATACTCACCAAAGATGAAATTCTGGTTTACTTCTCCACTTCTTCTTCTTCATCAGAAGAGGAAGAAGATTCCAAATGAAGGGAGCCTAATTCATTTTCAGTCTCTTCCTCTGAACTATGAAATTCAGATGAAGAGCCTTCCTTTCACTACAGAAAAAATTTTCCCATCAGTTCATTAAACCATAACAATGAACACATCTCAAAATAAAATACTTAATCTCTTTTGTCTTTTTGATTCCCTTCTATCCCATTTTTCCCTCTCAAGTTCTCTTTCAATGTGTTCAAATTTTGAAATTTCACAGCAAGTGGATTTCAATTTGGGTTGACCACAGCTGAACCATAAGACCTTTGGCTCAAGCCTTGGCTTGGCAATAAAAGTGTCTGTATAATTAAATACAGAGTTTAAAATTTTCAATCTAACTTGTTGAGTTTGTCCCACAAGCATGGTATTCAACTGGTTAAACAGTTGGGATTTGCCAAGCAGTGGATCTGTGTCAATCATTCAAAAAGAAAAAAAAATTAATCTTTCAATCCTGTAATTGTTATGATCCAAAAAAACTCAAAAAGACAACTTACTTCACTGGAAGGGTCATAGTCTAACCTCCAATGAGGATGAAAATCCTCAGGCACAAAGGATCCCTAGATGCTATTATTTCTGCTAAGATGTGGGAACACAGCAAGCACATTGTTTTTAATTAAAAATTTGAACACTGTAAGATTCCAAATGGTCCTGAGCTGCAGGAAGTTCTGTGGAGGGGAAAATTTGCTTTTTAGGTTGCCTTCTGAGTGTTACAAAAATATTTAAATTTAACCAGGATGAAGGTCCAGAACCTTTTGAATAAGGGATTGATGGAAAGGGATAAATTCAATGGTAATTGGTAGCAATGAAACAAACACTATCTGAGGCAAGATGATGTGGGAAAGACTTGAACAAAATAATTTAAAGTTTGTTCAGAGTTCAATAGAACAAGGCAGTTGTAAGTAACAACACCCACAAGGTAATAGCTCTGGTTGTCAGCAGAAGATTAAGAACGGTCAACTAAATCCCAACCAACCTCCAGGTTCTCAATGAACCTGCCCAACTATTGGCAATCAAGCGCTTGAAGGGTACCAGATAAATGTGGGTGGCCATAAAAAACAAATAAATTTGTTTTATGAATCTCTAGAAGCAAGGAAACAACTAATTTGAACAAGAATAACCCGAAAATTTTCAAGGGACTCAAGAGTAGCATGGAAAAAAATTCAACTTCAGAGAAAATAAGGGATTTTCAACACTCCAGTTTTCAAGCTTATAGAAACCTCTTGGTCAAACATGAATGGTTCCAGAATGACAATAAAAGAATGATTGAGACCAGTATGGTTGGAAAATGGGATCAAGGAGTGGTATAACACACTCAAGAATCCAACCAAATGAATTTTTATTCAACCAGCAAGGCTATTGTTTGGTCATATGGATAAGGCCACAGAGGGGTGGATCAAGAATTTGAGTATGTAGGCTCAAGGATTAAAGGGAAATCATAGATATAACCTTGATAAGATGCTCAGATAAAGGGGAAGGGCCCACAGATTATTTATTTATCCAAAATGATGGATGAGTTGATTGATGGATCATGGTTGATGGGGCAAAAAGGCAGGGGAGAGACCCTCCTTTTATGGGAAAAAGACCCTGTAAACTATTTACAATGGGATAACACAAATGAGAGTGGAAAAAAAGAATTTTTTTTTGTTGACAATCAAAGATGGATGAGGGAAATTAGTAGTGAAAACAACAAACAGTAGCAACAGGAATGATCAGGACATGTGAAAAAAATATGAAAAAGAAGGAAATCAGCCCGGGTCAAGGATGATGAATGCAGGCAGCAGATGAGCATTTGCGCAATGGCGGATGAGAAGTTGTGGCTTTTGGATGAAAGAGGCAATAGGATTGAGCAGTTGACAATGTAAGGAAGGCAGGTGATTGAGTGGGGTGATTGGTGGGATAGGTGGATGGTCAGACAAAGGAGGATCAAGATTGATGGATTTCAGAAAGTTGGCAAGCGGCAGCAATGATGGCTTGTGATGGAAATGCTAATGGGAGGGGATGATTGATGGGATGAGAGGGGGGTTGTTGGCAGGCTGGCAGGCAACGGTGGCAATGCTAATAGGCGTCAGAGGATGAGGTAGGATAGCCGTCCATGTGTTGGCTGGTGATGGATGAAGGAGGATAGAGTGGGGGAAGTTTGCAATCTGGCAGGCCATGGTGGCAATGCTAATGGGGGGATGATTGTTGGTGGCTGTCAAAAAAGATGAAAATGGACATTGGAACCAACTGCCAGAAGCAACCAATTGCTGGTCAATTGGATGCAAAGATTGTTGGTGATGTGAACAAGTTTGATGATGATGTTGGCCATTTTAACCAAGTATCTGCGTGCGCTTGGCCAAAGAAATTGGGGGCCAGGAACAAAGAAGAGGAATTGAACACATGAACAGGGGACTTGAACAACCCAGGGGTACCCTTCCTAGATCTCTAGGACAGGCAGAAGCTGGAGGATCAGAAAAAAGAATGGAAGAGTTTTCAACACAGATTTTTTTTTTTTTTTTTTTTTTTATTTATTTATTTATTTATTTTTATTGATAGATAGAAAAATTCATAAAAAAAGTTTTAAAAAATTTCCATGTTACATGAGGTGTCCCAAATTGGTCACCAAATCTCTCTTCAACTTACAGACTGTCCCTAGTCTGCATCTCAAGCTTGAAGATATTAAGAAAAGGAGGAATACAAAGAAGATTGAAACAGAAGAGTGGCAATTTCTTGATCTCAAGAGTGATTGATGAATTGAAAAATATCTTGATCCATCCAAAAGAGCCCTACAAGCGGCAGAGATAAAACACAGAGGGCGTACCAGGTGCTCACATACGTGGCATACAGTAGAGGTTTACAACAAAATGCAGCAAATGACCCTGGAGTTGCTCAATTGGGAGGACTTAATTCTAGGATAAGTTTCCTCCACAACAATGAAACTTCTTGAGTTGATCAGTAAAGAAACTTCTGGCCAACTGAGTGTTGGAGCTTCTGTGTTCTATGCTCTGAACATCATGCTTAAATCTTTCTTCTTACTTCATAAATTTTCCCTCATTTTCATGTTTCTTATTTATCTACTTTTCTCATTTTCTATTTTACCAACTTCAATTTCCACTCATCTACCACACTCTTCTCTGGACCACCCTCTGCTGCTCCTCTCTAGAACACTTGCGCCTTCACCTCACCTGCAACACTGCACAAACTCTATAAGAAATCAAGCGTCTCTATATAGCTGCACTCCTGACTCAGATTCTGGGGAAGGTCTTCTTTGTGCAAACACAAGATTACACCACCAACCCTAGACATCTGAGTCAGGTAAGTTTCTCATTTATCTTTTCATGCATCAATGATGCTCTCCGGCTGATACAACTTTTCATAAAATAATCACCACACCAGAACTAATCCTGCCCCACTAACCAAAATCAACAGAGCTTTGCAGCTCCAACTCTACCACTATAAAAGAATCACATTTTTCATCATCAGTCTCTATATTCTGTTCCTTTTTCCTCTATACCAGTCTGTCTGGTACTTTTAGGTAAACCCCACTATGCCATTGTTCCCACTAAGCTTTGGTTGTCTTTTTCTTATAAATGCTGAAATAAATTTTCCTTTTAGTCTCTAATTCCCACAAATTTACAGTCCCAATTTTAAGCTAGGACCAACAGACTATAAACCATGTTGGAGACCAAGGACAACTCCCAATCCAAACCAAACATCCCACTCCTGACCAATTCAAACTTCCCATCCTGGTTCCTCCGCATCAAAAGCAACCTCAGAAAAAGGACTCCTCAAATCAGTTCTGGATTACCCTCCTACTCCTATTTCTTCCCCCCAATGGAAGAAATTATTTGAAGCAGTCAATATTATCATCCAACACCTTGGCAACCCAGCGTTTGATGCAGTTGTGAACCCCAATAACAATGGTGATCCACATAAAATTTGGGAATCCATCCTCTCAAGATATGCATCCCAATCTTCCAATAATTGGGGTAGAATCTGGCTAAACTTCATCCAATCTCAGTACAAAGGCAATCTCAACATGTAAATCAAGGATTGTCAAAAGCTAATGAATCAATTGTCTTTCATCTGTCTGGAAGTACCTGCTGACATTCTGAGCTACAAAATTATGGCCAAGCTGCCAAGTTCCTTTTTCCACATTGTCGACAGGATAATTCTAAATGATGAACTTCTTCTGAATACCACTGGTGTTCTCAACAAACTTTGTGAAATAAATCATATGAAATCGTTGCAAGAAACCACCAAAAAAGTCTCTCCTGAACTAAACTCATCCACTTCCATCCTGAAATCAACCCAAAGGAAAAAGACCAAGCATCCTTTCTCCAAGAACCATCACAACCCTCTCTCAGAACACTCCAAGGACAAGTGCTGGTTCCTTTGTCCTCAACTAAGGCCAGATTGGAACAAGCGGCCAAGTGCTAATCTCCACACCCAAGAGCTAATACGTCAAATGTCTTGGCCAAAAACACTCAGAATTCTGAGTTGCATTTTGATTCTCAGATCTAAATAGCTTTCAAACCAAACCTGTCTCAGCTCCCTTTCCTGGACTCCAGGGCCAGTCACCACATTTTCAACAATCCTCACTACTTATTTGATGTTTCTCCCTTAAGAATAGAGGTTGGTACAGGATCTTGCAACAACTCCCTCACCGCCACTCATATTGGCTCTGCCAAGCTAATAACTCACCTAGGTGCTGTCACCACTCTGCAAAATTTTTTGCTGATTCCAACAATAAGTTGGATCCTTATTGCCATGACTAAACTCAAAGCAAAGAAAGTGATCTTTACCAAGGTTGGGTTCTCAGGATTCAAGTTTCTTTGCAATTACTTCTATTTTATTGGATACACCTCAAACCACCTCACAGAGCTCTGCGGCACAAATTTCACTGAAAATCATCAACCAAAAGTGCTGCTTACGGAGTCATATACCACTTGGCATGCCCGACTGGGCCACCCAGGTTCTTCAGCTCTTAAAACACTCAACCTGACTTGCTCCGTAGACTCAAGGACTTGCAAGATCTGCCAAACGTGCAAAGGCACTGCTACCCTTTCTCTCATCACTTCAAACCCGTCTCCAAAACTCTGGAAGATATCCACCTTGACTTAGCTGCACCAGTGCAAATCACATCTAACTCAGGCTTCAATTACTTCCTATCCCTCACCAATCAGTTCTTGGGCCACAGATCAGTAGCTCTCCTGAAGCTCAAAAGTGAAATGATTGTGATGATCAAAGACTACGTAACTCAGGCTGAACGTCAAACTGAAAAGGTTTTCAAAAGCCTTATCTCAGAAAACGGAGGCAATTTTATCTCCACTGAGCTCAAGAACTACTGCTTGGAGAAAGTTATCATCCAAAATTTTGCTCCATCATATAATTCTCAACAAAACAGGCTTGCTGAAAGGTCTAATCAACTAATCCTGGAGAAGGCTCAATGCCTTCTGAATCAAAGTAAAATTCCACCAAAATACTGTGATGAAGCTGTCAACTCAGCCACGCAACTTCTGAACTTCCTACCCTCCAATTCTTGTGGTAATGAAATCCCATATCAGATTTGGCGCAATTGGAAGTTGAACTATGAGTGCCTCAAAACTTTTGGATGCGCTGCCTAAGCTCTTATCCCTAAGTTCCACAGGATTTTTAAATTTCAACCCACCTGTAGAAAGGCAATCATGCTTGGGTATGCTAATGAATTTTTGTCATTTTTTCTGCTGGACCTTAGTAGCTTGGAAATTTTCATCTCTGCAAACACTACTTTTGAAGAGGCACTCTTTCCTTGTCCAAACGCTCACAACCAGAATGCTGATCCTCTTAATCCTTCCAATATGTTCTCTCCCCTACTCCTTCCTACTCCAATCTCTAATTAAACATCTGATGCCACCACACCATCTCCATCTCCCTCTGTCACTGCTCCCACTCCTGCTCCTCATAACCATACTCCTGTTACTCATATTTCCTCACTTGACAAACTCACTCCTGGCAAAATCATTGATCTACCTTGAAGACCCCACTCCAAGGTGGGTTTACCAAGCGTTTATCTTATTTTAGACCATGCCTATGTGGATCCTCAAAGCTTCGAGGAAGTGCTCCAATCTAAGTACCGCAAAGAATGGATTGAATCCATGAAGATGGAAGAGCTCAACCCAATCAGTTATGAGGTATGGGACAAAGCAGTGCTTCCCTCCCAAAAGTTTCCTCTCAAGTGCATGTGGGTCTTCAGGACAAAACAAGACGACCAGAAAACAATAATTGAGTTCAAAGCTTGGCTGTGCGTGCATAATTTCAATCAGAAATACAGCTCAGAATTCTCCAACACTTTCTCTCCCACTGGTGAAAAAACCTTGCTGCATTTGCTAATTGCTTTTCCTTCTTCAAATAGTTGCATTTCTGTCAAATAGATGTGAAGGCAGCTTTTCTCAATTCTCCACTCCAAGAAGAAATCTTTATCCAACATCCAGTCAATGTCACTGTCTCCAGCGGGATGGTTCTCCTGCTGAAGAAGGCACTATATGGTCTCAAAAAAGCCCCTCTTTCCTGGTATGAAACAATCTGCAAATGGCTTGGGGAAGTGGGCTTCAAACAATGCAAGGCTGATTGTTGTGTCTTTTGGCTTGATGGCAAATTCCTATACATGCATGTCAACAATATTTATATTTTTAGCAAGGATCCCAATCACTTTGTCAAGCTAATATCTGCCTGCTTTCAAATTAAGGATCTAGGGTCTGCTTCCTTACTACTGGGGATGAACTTAGTCCACCTAGACAATGGCTTCAAGATCCACCAGCAATCCTACATTGAGCACATATGTGCTCATTATCCGCTTCCCACTCACCAAACATTCTCCACTTCTTTTAAGCCAAACTGTAAGCTGTTCCCCTCCAGCAAAGAAGATCATCAGGAATTCATTTTTTCAGGTGCCAATTACAGAAAGATCATTGGCAAGCTCAACCATATCAGCATATGCATGCATCCAGACATCACCTTTGCTGTAAACTACCTGGTGGGGTTACTTCTCAAGCCAAATATCCACCACTACAAGGCAGCTTTGCATGTCCCCAACTATCTGCAACACATCAGTTCCACAGGCGTGGTTTTCTCCTCAGCTGACAGCCAGGGCGTGGTGGCTCACCTGGATGCCAACTGGGCCACGTGCCCAAGCTCACGTTGCTCAACATCAGGCCTGGTGATTCAATGGATGGGTTGTGTTTTGGTCTGGAAATGCAAAAAGCAGCACAAGCTATCTCTTACCAAAACCAAAGCTAAGTACAAGGATCCTGGAGACGCAGTGAAAGAAATAAGGTGGATAAAATTGTTTCTTCAAGACATCTGTCCCAAAGAAGCCACAAAACCAAACACCGCCTTTGAAGAAAATGAGGGTGCCATCAAATTGGCCCTAAATCAGGCCAACCACTCTAATTTACATACTAAACATATGGAACTACAATTCAACTTCATTCAAAGTGAAATACTCAAAAACAAAATCAAATTGCAGAAGTTGTTGTCAAAGAGAAATCTAGCTGACTTTCTTACCAAGCCGGTGGCCTGGATAGCTGTGATTAACTCACTCAGTAGTATAAATGTAAAGGCATGATTTGAGCAAGGGAGGATGTTGGAACTTCTGTGTTCTATGCTCTGAACATCATGCTCAAATCTTTCTTCTTACTTCATAAATTTTCCCTCATTTTCATGTTTCTTATTTATCTACTTTTCTCATTTTCTATTTTACCAATCTACCACACTCTTCTCTGGACCACCCTCTGCTGCTCCTCTATAGAACACTTTTGCCTTCACCTCACCTGCAACACTGCACAAACTCTATAAGAAATCAAGCGTCTCTATATAGCTGCACTCCTGACTCAGATTCTGGGGAAGGTCTTCTTTGTGCAAACACAAGATTACACCACCAACCCTAGACATCTGAGTCAGGTAAGTTTCTCATTTATCTTTTCATGCATCAATGATGCTCTCCGGCTGATACAACCTTTTCATCAAATCATCACCACACCAGAACTAATCCTGTCCCGCTAACCACAATCAACAAAGCTTTGCAGCTCCAACTCTACCGCTATAAAAGAATCACATTTTTCATCATCAGTCTCTATATTCTGCTCCTTTTTCCTCTATACCAGTCTGTCTGGTCCTTTTAGGTAAACCCCACTATCCCATTGTTCCCACTAAGCTTTGGTTGTATTTTTCTTATAAATGTTTAAATAAATTTTCCTTTTAGTCTCTCATTCTCACACTGAGTACCATCCAGCTCTTCCAAAACATAAGATCCACCTCTAACTTGGCAAACCACCCAATAAGGACCATTCCAGCGGTTTGAGAAAAGCTTTCCCCACTGATTCTCCCAGGATCAATTATAAGCTAGAATAGATCACCAGGATTTAAGGGATCCCTGATTTGATTTAATTGCTTCTCTTCCCAAAACCGGACCAATTTTTCTCTTGATTCCATCATCTTCTGATAAGCTTCATCCCAAATATCTTCAATTTTTTCCGGTTGCTTGGATCTAGCCACTCAGAGATCAGTGGTTGAGGACACCCCTCCCCATGAAATGCCCAAGAAGGATTTCATTTCCAGATCCAAAGGAAGAACTGATCTTTGACAAAAGACGATTTCATAAGATGATTAGGCAGTGGTCCATTTGGTTTAGATTTGATCAGAGAAGAGAACAAGAGGAAGAAATTTGCAACAATTCTTGCAACTTTCACCAGCCAGTTTAACAAGTGCAGCCTTCAACGGAGCATGGTTGTGTTTCACCATGCCTTGGCCTTTGGGATAATAAGGAGTAGTAACCCTTTTTTGTCCAAGAGAAATTGGATCATTTCAGCAAGTTTACCACAAAATTAAGAGCCGCCATCAGTAGAGTACAATTGGGCTAAGCTGTAATACATTGTCCAAATCTCATAGAGGAAGGCTGCCATTGATTAAGAGCTAAGATTCCTAAGAAATTTTGCTTCAACCCATCCAGAAAAATCATCTCTAGCCACAATGAGGTACTCAGAACCACCTTTCCTAATATGAACCACATCCATAGCAATCCTTCCAAAGACAGTGGACTCCCCAGTAGGATAAAAGATTTCCACTGGATGCCTAAGATCTTGTTTTTGAAAAAAATTCACAACTCTTGCACCATTGAGAGACAGATTTATTCAGAGATGGCCACCAGAATTGTTTGGATAATTGTTGATAAGTTTTTGTTTCCCCACAATGAGCAAGAATTTCATGGAGAATTTCAAGGATAGAATCTTGTTTAGAAGGGATATTAAAAAAAATAAGAGCACAAGGGTTCCCTATTTTCATAGCCCCAGAACCTTGTACAAAGAAATTAGATGACTTTCTTTTAAGGGATCAAAATTCTCTAGCAGAGAGATCAGGAGGTTTTTGAAGAGTTAAAAGATAATGCTCTAGTTTAAGCCAGAAACCTTTCTGAAAGCCAGAATAATCCTGAGAGGAGAAGGGAAAAAAATGTTGAATCAAAGGTTCTTCCTCATCAAAATCAATTACAAAATCAGATTTTTCATCAGAAAGAGGAAGTTGCAATAAACCATCAGGCATAGTGAAAGATTTTCAAGGCCTGTGAACAATATAAAAAGAGAAAATATGGATAAAGGCCACCAAATGAGTCATAGGAGCATTAGATAGGCTGGGAGAATTGATCATTTCAATGATGGATCAAAATTTGAATTGTAATTTGAAATGTTTACCCCAGAGGACAGTTTGGGGCTTCTTCATTGTTTGAGCCACACCACAGAGCTCCCGTTTTGGTTGAGAGTATCTGGATTCCAAATCTGAAAATAACAAAGACTCATAGAAAGAAGGATGGCCCCAACCATTTTCATCTTCCTGAGTAAGGACAGCCCCAACAGATTGATAACTAGAATTGACAGCCATCTTGGTCTTGCCCACTCCAGGTCCATAAGCAATCTTTTTTGAAACTATGTCTTTACCAAAAATCATTTTAAGCAACTAAAACAAATGTTAAAACTCTTGGGTCCAACTCCATTCAGTATATTTCCTGGTTAGACAATGCAAGGGTGCACAGATTTTGGATAAAGATGGGATAAAGATTCAAAAATAAGTCACAACACCTAGGAAACCTCTAACTTCAGTGGGATTGATTGCAGTGGGCCAAGAGATGATCTTGTTGACTTTGGCTGGGGCTATCCTTCTTTCTTCCTTGCAGACCACATGACAAAAAATTTCCAGAGCAGGGACACAAGCAGCCAATTTGAATCCACAGACAGTAAGGCCAGATTCCTTGATTCAAAAAAAAAATCTTTTCCAAAGTAGTAGCATACTCCCAGATAAATTGAAAAATTCCTGAATGCCAGGGTAAGAGCTCATTATCATAGTCAGAAACTGGACCTTTAATTCTGCCATTGTCAATAAAGATACCAGAATGATCAGTGATTTTTTCCTGCAGGATCCACATCATCTGAGCCTGATAGACTGCAACCAAATTAGTGGCACCTTCAGGCAATTGAGTAAGCTGAAATCAACCAAGAGGTGTATTGAAAGTAGTAAGAGGTCAAAGATAGGATGTAGGGATTGTTCTTCATAACCACCCATAATTTACCATAGACCATTGCAAGCTCTCCCAGAGAAGGATTCAAAAAATTATTCAGTGGCAGGAGGAATAAAAGAATCTTTAATAGTTAATTTGTTACAAGGTTGAAGATCATGAACTATTCTAAGTTTAAAATTAATCTTGAGGACACAGAAGGCAGGGCTGGAATAACTAGGAGTTGACTGTTCATGTAGACCAGTAAAAACTTGTTTGCAGAAAAACTTGATAAATTCATCAACTTTAGCAGCTGGGATTGGGATATTTTTCTTTTGCCAAGGATCATTCTCAACTAAAGGTATGTTATAGGGAATACAATAGGATTCTTTCAAGAGACCCCTATCTTCTTCACAGAAAGCACTAGATTTTTCCCTTAGAGAAAGGAAATTTATGATAAAGTTTAACTCATCAGGAAGAAGCCATCAATCTGGACCAAAATTTACCACTTTCAGAAGTTCTTCAGTGACACAACCATGGGGCACAAAGGGATCAGTAAGAGATTTAGATAAACCACAGTAAGGATTGTGAGATAAGGGAGGACGCATAAGAGGAGGATTAAGGTTGAGAGGCATAGGCTGGTTGACTGGTTGGACCTTTTTTGCAACTGGCTTATAATTGGTAGCAAAAGAGAGAATTTCTTGTTTACTCCAAGATTTGACCAGAAAAACTTGATTACAAAAACTGAGACCAAGTTCCAACATTTTCCATGTCCAATGTTCTGCAATATCCTTGAAGGGTGCATTTTCCATAAAGGGAGAACCAGGAGATAATATGTTGCTCACATTTATGACACTAGGCATGGTCTTGAAAACAATGGTAGAAGATTGAACTGGTGGTGCACAATTGGGAGGACTTAATTCTAACCCAAATTGCCTCCACTGAAGCCCATATTTCTCCATACCAAACCCACCAAGAATAGAATTGAGATCAGGATCTAGTTTATACCCATTGCGGAGATTCAAAACAGAAATGAGATTAGATTGATACAACCTAAGAGTACAAGGAAAAGAAGACATAACAGATCCAGAGAGAGAAGAAATATTTTTGATTTTTTTTTATTTTAACATGTTTTTGATTTTTAATAATTTCCAGATTAGAAGAATATGATGAGAAAAAATATAAATAAGCCTCAGGGATGAGAGTTGATCCTTGATTTAAATTCCAAGTCTGAGAAGAACTAAAAATATCAGTAGGATCAAATATTCCCATAAAAAATGAGAGGAATTAGAATTATCCTTCTGCTTCCCCTTTAAATAAAATTTAGGAGGATGACCAGGGAAATTTCTTTCCCAACAACCAGAATCCAAAGAACAAAGAGGAACTTCAATCTTTCTACCATAAGTATCAGCAAGGAGAATTCTCTCCCCAACTTGATCAGAAAACATCAGAGTAGAACCAAAATTCATTAAGAAGGGTTGACCCAACATCATTGGGCCTTCCAAACGTGTGATTCAAAAATGACAAGTTTCAACAATATTTTGACCAATTCTAGCTGGGAAATCCTCAGAAATACCAAAAAATTCACAAGATTGATTCCCTATCCCACAAACTACAGGATTGAAGCTGACCCTAGGACTGAGTTTGAGTTTGCAGGCCATAGCATCCAAAATTAAGTGGAGCTGAGATCCAGAATCAAAAAGAGGAGAAAATGTTTTAGCTGAATAACCAAGATAAAAAGAAAGAAAAACAAAAAGAAAGGAGTAAAGGTTGGACTCTGAGGAGGGATTTGTTCAGCCAGAGTCCTCCATCAAAGTTCCAGAGGAGACCTTCAATTTTTCAGGACCAATCTCCACACATTGAAAAGAGACTCATTTCTTCATTCCTTCATAAACAGATGGAGAGATTGACAGTAGTTCAGCCACAGATAGATCAGGAATTTTGAGATCAGAAATTTGCTTCAATACACCTTCTGCAGCATTGGGGTGGTCCTTTGAAATTCCCCTTTCAGACCAAAATTTGGGCTGGGTGGAGGGAGGAAGTTCAGGTGAAGCAGGAACTAAGATGGGATCAGAAGGTTGAGGCAATTCTGATGAAGGCGTAGGATCAGAGTGATCTTGGAACCTTTCCATGAGTGGCTACTTTTCCACCCCAATGTATTCTACATCAGAAAAATGAGGCTTGGGTGAGGATCAAAATTTAACCGGTTTTTGAAGGATTGAAGTTGGCAAAGAAGGAGCTTTATGAGATTTGAGTTCCTCATGTTGTTTCATAGCTGGATTGGATTGATAAGCCCCAGAAAGAGAAGAGGAGGAGATGCCTGGAGGATAACAAGGCTGAAGAGTACCACAGGAAGATTGGAAATTGAAAGAAGCCAAGGATGCCTTCATAGGAGGTGGTGGCTGATAAGAGGCCACCACCTGGAAAATAGGGCAAGATGAAGCAAAATGGATGAAAGAACCATTAGGAAGAAAGAAATTGTTCCCCTTCTGCTCCACCAAATTTTATTCTTTATCCTTCTGGAGTTAAAGACATTTTCCAGTTCCATGGCCTTCCCTATGAAAGTAGTAACAGAAAAGAGTGGATTTGGGAACAGAGTTAGAAGGTTTGGGAGTAGCAAGAGAAGAAATCTTTTGATCAAATTTTTTCTCAAAGGCTTGAAGTAGCTTAGAAATTTCATTGATAGTGGTTGTTTCCTTTTTGGAATGAGGATTAGGTTTTGGCCTACAATTTGCCTCCATCTTATTCATGATTTTTTTGGATTCTTTGAAAGAAGGAGCATGTACTAGTTCAGTGGTTTAATGTTTTTCAAAAGTTAAAGCAGTTTTAACTTTCATAACTTCATCCAAAGTACCCCTAAGGACAAGGAAAACAGGGAGCTTGAATCAATTATCCCTGGTGGTGATTATTGATCCAGACTTGAACAATCAATTGCTAATCCTTTGCTGCACTGCTAAGGAAAAAGATTGGAAAAATCACACTCAAAATTTGTCCACCGCATTGATGTGATTGTTTTGGATAAGATAATTTTGGATTGGGTCCCAAGACTTCCTAAAAGACTGATACTCAGAGGCTGAAGAGATACCACCATTTGAGATCCATTGAGATACAAGATCATCCAAGTCCTGCACAGTAAATCAAGCTACATCTATTTTAACCCAATATTCCAACGTTGCTTCGTTTAGAATCTTCCTGTTGTGGGACTTCAATCCCTCAAACAACTCAATTACTTCCATGACTTAATTGGAGAAGATAAAGAATTGTAATTGATAGGCCATATTGTATTCAACTGCCCAATCCAATTCAGAATCTATTTTGTAAGAGTCCAAGAAACATTCAAAATTTACCCTATTGAAACCTAAGTTCTTGTTCTGAGGTTTGATCTTGACTATCCTAGGTCAGAAAGAGGCGGTGGGAGTACCAGAGAATGCCATTTTGAATGATGGAGTTCCTATAGGATCCACAGAGCAGAATTCAAAAGTGGCTGACAAGTGTGGCAAGAGTGGAGTTTCATGGAAAAAAAACAAAAAGAATCTTGCCCTAGCGGTGCAAAATTGCGTGGAATTACTTTTTGGATAAGTTGCCACCAAGGGTAAGATCCAAGAAAAGGGAAAAAAAGAAACCTAAGAAAAAAAAAGATTGGATTTCAAAGTTTATTTCCAATGTATGGGGACTGTAAATCCCAAGTTTAATGGTTTGATCCTGGCCCAGGGGACCAAATGTAAGACTCCAAATGGTTCTGAGCCTCAGGCAGTTCTGTGGAGGGTAAAAGGTGCTTTTTAGGCTGCACTCCTGAGTGTTACAAAAATATTTAAATGTAAATGGGATGAAGGTCCAGAACCTTGTGAATTAGAAATCAATGGAATGGGATAAATTTGATGTTAATTGGCAGAAATGAAAAAAACACTATCTGAGGCAAGATGATGTGGGAAAGACTTGAAAAAAATAAGTTAAAGTTTTTTCAGAGTTCAATAGAACAAGGAAGTTGTAATTAACAACACCCACAAGCTAATAACTCTGGTTGTGAGAAGAAGATTGGGAAAAATCAACTCAATCCCAACCAACCTCCAGGTTCTTCATGAACCTGCCCATTTATCCACAATCAAGTTTGTGAAGGGTACTGCATAACTTTGGGTGGCCATACAAAACAAAGCAATTTGTTTTATGAAGCTCTAGAAGAAAGGCAATAACTAATTTTAACAAGAATCACCCAACACTTCTCAAGGGACTCAAGAGTAGTGTGGAAAAAAAATTCAACTTCAAAGAAAATAAGGGAGGTTTAACACTTCAGGTTTCAAGCTTAAAGGAACCTCTCAGTAAAAAATGACTAGTTCCAGAAGGACAATCAAAGAATGATTGAGACCAGTATTTTCCAAAAAAGGGATTGAGGAGTGGTATAACACACTCAAGAATCCAACCAAATGAATTCTTATTCAACCAGAAAGGCTATTGTTTGGTGATACAAATAAGGACACAAATGGGGGGATCAAGGATTTGAGTATGGAGGCTCAAGGATCAAAGGGAAATCATAGCTATACCCTGGATAAGATTCTCAGATAAAGGGAAAGGGCCCACAGATTATTTATTTCTCCAAAATGATGGATGAGTTGATTGATGGATTATGGGTGATGGGGAAAAAAGGCAGGCGAGAGACCCTCCTTTCATGGGAAAAAGACCCTGTAAACTATTTAAAATGGGATAACACAAATGAGAGTGGATTTTTTTTTGAAAATCAAAGATGGATGAGGGAAATTAATAATCAAAATAACAAATAGTAGCAACAGGATTGATTAGGACATGTGAAAAACAGATGAAAAAGAAGAAAACCAGCCTGGTTCAAGGATTAAAAACACGGGAAGTGGATGAGCATCCGCGCAATGGCGGATGAGAATAGGCGGCTGTTTCATGAAAGAGGCAGGAGGATTGAGTGATTGGCAGTGTAAGGAAGGCAGGTGATTGGTGGGATAGGTGGATGGCTGGAAAAAGGAGGCTCAAGATTGATGTGTGTAAGCAAGTTTGCAAGCAGCAGCAACCACCACTTTCAATGGCAATGCTAAGGAGGGGGGATGATTTATGGGATGAGATGGGGGGTTGTTGACAGGCTGGCAGGCAATGGTGGAAATGCTAATAGGTTCCAGAGGATGAGGTAGTTTAGCCGTACCCGCATTTGCTGGTGATGGATGAAGGAGGATAGAGGGGGGGATGTTTGCAAGCTGGCAGGCAACGGTGGCAATGCTAATGGGGGAATGATTGTCGGCAGCAGTCAAAAAAGATGACAATGGAAATAGGCTCCAATTGCCACAAGAAACTGCTTGCTGGTATTTCTTATGCAAAAATTGGTGGTGATTTGAATAAGGTTGATGATGATGTTGGTTGTTGTACCCAAGCATCCGCGTGCGCTTGGCCAAAGAAATTGGGCGCTGTGGAGACTCCTTTGGGATTGGGTAAAGTTTAGAAAATAGCTTGCTGGCAGTCACTTGAGGGGGAATTTAGTACTACAACTACTGATATGATAGAGGAATACCAAGGGTGGTTTTTAATTTACTTCCCCTCTAAGTACTATAGTAGTCTCACAAAAATAAAATAAAAGAGATTGGTGGCTGATTTTCAGATAGAGTTGCTACTATAGTAGTCTCTATCAGACCTAGGATCAAATTTTTCAAGCTTGATAGGAATAAATGGTGGAACCAATGGGTGACTTGGAGGATAGAAGCTGAGTAAGGGAAGAATCCTTTATCCAGTCTTAATCCCTTATGTATTTTATCTTGTTTTATTGGTTACTGATTGATACTACTTTGATGTTACAGGTCATGACTGAATAAGGCTGAAATGGTTGAGACTATACTTGATAACTAATGGTGATGGAGGTGGATAATGATAGGTGATGATGATGGTTGATGATGGTCAAGGTAGGTGATGATGATGGATGATGATGATGTTGTATGGTGATGATGATGGTTGATGAGGTTCAAGGTAGGTGATGATGATGATGATGGATGATGATGTTGTATGGTGATGATGATGGTTGATGAGGTTCAAGGTAGGTGATGATGATGATGGATGATGATGATGATGGATGATGGTGATGATGATGATGATGGTCAAGGTAGGTGATGATGATGATGGATGATGATGATTTTGACAGATGGTGATGATGATGATGGATGATGATGATTTTGATGGATGGTGATGATGATTGATGGTGATGATGATTGATGCTGGTCAAGGTATGTGGTGATGTTTGGTGATGTTCAAGTTATGGGGACATGGTGATGATGTCCAAAGGTATGGGGTATTGGGTAAATAATGGTGGTGGTGGATGGTCAAAAGTATGGGTTATTGGGTTGGTTCATGGTTAAAAGTATGTGTTGATGGTGGTGAATGGTCCAGGGTAATGGTGGTGATTGATGATGATGATGATGGTGATGGTGATGGTGATTGTATGGGATATGAGATTTTTTATGGTCACAGTATGGTTTATGGGATAATGGTTGAGGATGGTAAAAGTATGGTTTAAGGGTGCCTAGGAGGCATGGTGATCCCTGGAGGGAAGGATTGGGGGATCTGATGGGGGAGAGAGCCCCTCTATTTATAGAAAATCCTGCCCTCAGGGCTGCCCCTGAGGGTCTCCCTGGTACAGTGAATACAGTTCATGAGGCATTTTGGCTGGTCAGAGGAGGAGGCTGTGCAGGATATACATGCATGTGCACCCTTGCATGCATTACTGTGCTGCATTGATACAGGTCCCCCCTGCATACATTATTTCTGTATAGTGGTGGTTGGTCATTTGTTTGGCCCTTCATGCAGTGCCTTGAATATATTTCTTCTATATACAGCTGCAGGTTTGTTGCTGCATGCAGTGCCTTGCATACATTTCTTTTGTATACTGCTGCAGGTTTTTTTGTTGCTGCATGCAGGTTCTTGCATATATTGATTAGTTATATTGCTGAAGGTTTGTTTGGTTCTGCATGCAGGGTCTTGCATATATTTCTGTGTATAAAGGTGTGGTGATTTGTTTGGTGCTGTATGGGTTGTAATGTATGGTGTATTTACTTGAAGGAATCCAGGTTATGTACATGAAATTTCACTGATCTGTGACACCTGGTAGGGGGATGGGTAGGCCAGGGTTGATTTGATCTGTATCTTCTAAACCATGAGAGATAGAGGGTTACTTTGGCTGAGTGACTAGGGGTTATTTTTGGTGGAGAATTAAATTTAGAGGTATGTTTGATGATTGGAGCTGTCATTATACTAGAAAAGTGAGTCTGATGTCTATAGGTTAGGTTTTGGAGCACCACAGCGCCAGGTGCAAAGATGAGGAATTGAATGCATGACCAGGGGACTTGAACACCCCAGGGGTACCCTTTCCTAGACTGCTAGGATAGGGAGAAGGTTGAGGAACAGAAAAAAGAATGTAATAGTTCCCAATGGAGATTTTTTTTTGATAGATAGAAAAAAATCATGAAAATGTTTTTTAAAAATTTCCCTGTTAAATGCGGTTTTCCAAATTGGTAACAACACCACACCTTGCCATCATTGCTGAGCTATAAATTCTCAAATTGTTCCTCAATGAGTTTGATTGCCTCAATTGAAAATTTATAACCCAAATTTCAAAGTTCTTTTGGAAGAATGGTTCCTAAATTCTTTTGAGAGTTTTTAAGTGACACATGCACTGATTGGATTTGGATTTTAATTGTTCCTTTGAGGTGTTTCAACAAATCCAAAATATTCCCCAAAGATCCCTCAAGTACTTGTTTGAAAGTAGCATGGGCCCCTTCTACCCAAGATGATATTTTCTTTCCAAAGTCTGGTTTGAAACAAGTCCACACTGTTAAAAATGTCTCTTTTATAGGGAAAATGTTATTTTATATATAACTGAGAACATCCTCACAGTCTTTCAAGAAAAACTGTATACAATTTTAAACATAAGCATTCCAAGAAGATACAAACAGAAGAAAAAACAGATTGGCCTACTCTGAGTTCCACATCATTTAATTCTGCCTCCCCCTTGGTTTTAAAGACCCCAAAGTTTTCCCACAGAGTCATAAAACATTTCCATTCTTAATTGTCATTGCTGAAGCAAACTTTAAAATTTGGTTGAAATTTTTATACAAGTTCCAGGAGAAAAACTGTCTGGATGACTCAGGAAAACCATGTTCAATGGCACAAATCAGAGCTTTTTCATGGTTTTTCACAAAGAATTTGGGAAGCCTCTCTGGATCTTAAGCCAACTCATTTAATTCATTAAAAACCCAAATGCAGAACTCATAAATTTATTTTGTTATAAAAACAAAAGCCTTTTTAAATGTTTTAATGTTGGCTGTCATTCCTACAACATGCAATATAGGGATGTTGTACCTATTTTCTTATAAGTAAAATACAACAAAGCAATATGATGGTATTTCTTGCAAAGTTTTATAGACTCAGGATGAGCCAAGAAAAGGGCCTCTAAGTGACACTCTCCACCAAATTTCAACCTGGAAACCCACTGGTTTTCCTGGAGCATTTTTAATAGAACATCCGTAACACCTTTCTCATTCAGTTCTTCTAGCTTTACCTTCCACTTGGTGTTAAAGATTGTTCTATTGTCAATCTATTATCAACCCTCAATTTTGCTCAATTTAATTTTGATTTGAATTTTATTGAGCCCACCTTCCATGCCTTCTTTAATTTTATCCAAGGCTACAGCAGCAATTCTCCTCAGTTGAGCATGCACTGAGGGGTTTTCAGATGTTTGATGATTGTGTTGGCAATTTCTAATGGAGAGATACCAAGTGGTATCTTCTCCTGAAAAACTTTCACAGATCATGAATTGAAAACCAAGATTCCTTGTGTGAGTTTGACTTTTCCCTTTTTTGAGGCACAGCCCTTCATATTCCCAAAATCTGTAACATGCTAGGTCAACATATTTTTCCTTTTTTGAATTCAATGTTGTCAATTTGTAGCCATGCATGGCTGCCCATTTTTGAAAAAAAATATTTGTTTCTTTCCTACTAGGAAAGGCTCTCACAGGAGGAGGGCCAAGGGGTTCTGTAACCTCTTAGTTCACCATGGTTAACTTAGTGTTTGTCAAGCCAAATCATTCTAAGTCAGATTGCATATGAAATGTGACCAACCACCTTTAGTCAATTCCAGCTGTGAAGAAATATATTGTTCCTTAATTTTAAACCTAGATGAGGATTCAATTAGGGCTTCCACTGTTTTATTTTGAAACTCCCTACCCAAAAACATATAATACAAAGCTTTGTTAACAATACTTTAAATTAAGTCTGTTAACAAGGAATCTTTAAACCAGGGGGGCTAGGGATTGCCACTGTTCACATAATCCCCAAAAAAAAAACAAGTCATTTTAATTTTCAATCAAACTTTTCACAACAAATCCACAGTGCACTCAATTGTGGTTGAGAGAAAAATTATTCAATGGGTGAGTATTGTTTTGTGACAAGTATTTTTTGTGCCAATAGGCAGAATGATTGATTTCAAAAGTTTCTTTTTGTGGTCAAATAGTCCCACATAGTATTCCAAATAGCCAAATTTGGGTTAGGGGAACTCAAATGTGGTCTAGGGTTGTCTAGGTACCCCAATTCCCCCCTCAAAAGGTCAATATGGGGTTATTATTCCCCAAATGGTCCAGGAAAACAGGCACAACCCCCGCTCACAGCTTGCGCATCCCCAATTGGAATTCAAAAAGGCTTGCGAATCCCCAATCCAAACTTAAAAAGGGTTGCAATTGGGTATTTGAAATCTGCTGGGCTATGACCAAGTTGCAAAAAAATTTGCTTGATTCTTGTTGAGTTGTAAATTTATGTTCAAAACACATGGATTGTGGAGGAAAATTCATGCCTGTTTACAACACCAGGGTTGTGAATATAATATTTCCCTTTTTGAAATTCTCTTAACTTAGTCAAATATTTCTATTAAAATTATCCTTGCAAAAACTTTCAATCTCAGCCAACCACATCCAATCCCATTCAATATTTCTCCTCCTCAGTTTTAATTTTATTCCATTTTATCCCTTATGTTTGTTAATATTTAGATATTTCTATCTTATTTTGAAATGAATCAATAATCAAATTAAAAAATATCCATTTTTTACAATTAAAAAAGAAACAATTAGTGCTTATATTATATTTACTTTATATTTTCATCAAAATTTTCTTCCCACTAACTTAATTCCTCTGTTATTTTAAAAGTTCCCCCAATTTCTTAATTATCCATCAATTTCAGAATTCTCTTCATGATCTTCACCTGTTCCAAAAAAAACCGTTTGAAGATTTCCTTGCACTTTGCAATTTGAGATTATTTAAATTTTACTTTGCCTCCAATTCTATCCATCTCCAATTCATATGGCCCCTTCTTTCAAACTTGTTTTCAAGACACCTTGAAAAACTATCATTTGAATATCCTTGAATAATTTTATTTCAGTGCAAAATAATTGTCATTTCCTTGGCCTCCTTCAACTTGGCCTTCCAATGAATTTTAACCCAATCTAGTTCCAACTCCTGCTCAAACTTCCATCCCATTACCTTCATCTTGCTTACCTCCAACTAATTCCCTTCCACTTACTTATCAATTTCTTTTCCCACTTCTCCCTCCTCTGTCCTTGGCCCCAGCTCCTTGAATTGGTTACACTCTCAAAATTTCTATTACTCCAATTTTCACCTCCTTGTACGTTTGTTGAATCATTTGCTTGATTTTTAGACAAAGATATGGTGGTGGTGTTGGTGGAGGTTCCATGGGGTATTTCCAAAAGTTTGCAAATACTAGCATACCTCTATATAAGTTCCATTCAGTTTTTTTTATCTAATTATAGTCACTTAATAGTGGTGTGTGTTGATTTCAGAATTTAAAGAGAGAAAGCGTAAAACTTGGCAATCAGGAAAAAGAGAAGGAGAAGGCATAGAAATTGAGGAATAATATATATACAAGAATCAGACAGAGGATGAAATTACCTTTAAAGAAAGACCCAGCACGGTAAACAGTGGATGAGTTGAGAATCTTTTGTAAAGTAGCACCAGGGGATAAATGGAGACACATTCAAGCATTTGAAACCCTGTAAAAATTTTAAAATTGGTTAAAACTGTGTTTTAAATATTTGCTAATTCAGGAAATCTATCCAAACAAATCCCAAATACCCACACAAAAAATTCTGTTGAAATACTCTATAACCAATTTGCAATCAAGTTTCATTGGTTCTTGAAAGGAGTTTCAATTGTAAGTCAAGTTTTCTTTAAAATTGCTAATATATTTTGGTGATGTATGGTCAAAAACCAATTTGATATAGGTTATACCAACATTTTGAAATTTTTCCTTTCTTGGAAATTCATTATAAAATTTGAAGTACTTTCTCAAAAACATTCAAAGTTAAATAAATAAATCAATCTTGCAAGAATTGGAATGCTTTAAACCTGGAAGTTGGACTTTGGAAAACAACCCCAGTCAAGCTGATTCCTCATTCATCTATAAAAAAGAAAATATATCCTTTTTTCAAACATGTTCTTTGAACTAACATACTCAGAAGGATGGGCTGGTATGTGCATCAAAAATTTGACAAAAAATGCAGAATTGAAAGAGTGTTTTCTGAATGCTTTAAGCTTTGAAAAATTTTCTCATTAGTTTACTATTTCCAAGAAAAAACAATTTTAATTAGCTATTTCATTCATACTGCAAGAATATTCCTCAAATTTTATAAATTTTTCAGGGCCTTTTTACCCATGTTTTTGGTTGATAATGAATAGGACCATCAGTCTTGTTGCTGATTTTCCATCATGTCCAGGACTTTAAAGATTGAATTCCTGAAAAAAAATCAAATAAGTTCATTATTTAACTGAAAAACACATTTTAATAGCTAAACTTCATAACAAGCACAATTTTTTCAAGTTAAAAAAAACAGTAGTGGTTACTCTTTTTGGCTTATTATTCAAAGATGAATCATTAGCTTCATCAATTTCTCAAAAGGAGTGGACTAAAATAATCAGTGATTCAGTAAGATGAAACCAATCTATAATGTCTTTTCAATTTTTTTTACCCTTGCAGATATTCCAGTTTGTTGATACCATTGTAGAAAATCAATTTATTAGGACATTTTGAAAGGTTTTATTGTGTACCTGCCCTCCTGATTCCCCCGCAGCTTTCTTTGTTTGATATATTTTAATTCTGGGGTTTAATCTGGTGTTGAGTTTTTTCATTGACTCCCCAGCATCTGCTTTGTACCAAATAAATTTTAAAATATCTTTCACAGGGTTTTTTTGGACTAAAGTATTTCTAAATGTTTCAAATAGCATTTTTAACTATTCAACTATTCAAACGTTCTGTAAGTTACTATTTAAAAAAAACTTGGTCAATTTCTTTCCAAATGATGAATTGTCTATAAGTTTTTATGAGTGAAATTTGGTTGGTTTAGTATGCACCCATCAATTTTCTTGTAATGTCTCTCAAAATTTTTACAGGTAGAAAAAATTCAGACAAAAAATTGCGGTTTTTCTCTTGGAAAAGGCAGGAAACAGATTCAAGGTATTTAAAATTGTGTCAATTGAGTTGCAGCCCCTTCAAGATATAAGTACAACCCATGGTTGATGGAGTTATCCATGTTGAAAATATGGGATTTGGTATTTAATTTTCAGTTGAAATGATGCCCAATATTAATTAATTCCACAAAAACTTCAAAATTGAGACAGAAATGTCCCCCAGACCTTTGGGAAAAGGTCTGGGGGACACTATGCATTGAGGATTGAAAAAAAGGCATGCATATAAACAGTTTCCTTTTTGATGGCTCAAAGACCTTCTTTGAATTGTATTAAATTTTTTTTCTTCCAATAAATCATACTCCAGTTCAATCAAAATTATTTGTAAATACTGTGGCAGTCATAAAAACAAAAAATATCCCCAAAAATTTGATATTGAACAATCCACCATCTGAAATTCTTTTGGGATGTGGTATTCCAAATGAATTCAAGTTTTTTCAAAAACTTGCTCATTAATTGCTGTTTGATTGTTTCATGTTAAAATTTTTAATTGATCTGGTATGGTCAATTCATTCAAAAAATGAAGCTCTGAAGATCTCTCCCATTTTCAATCAGCATAACTAATAACTAAGATTTTTCCTGTCTGAAAAAGACTCCAAATAAATTAAATTTTTAGTTTTGGGATAAAATCTTATTCCAACAGTGTTTTTGGTTGGTTTGGTTCAAGCCAGTGCCCTGCTGCAAATAGTTTTTTGTTTTATGAAGCCTTGGCATGCGGAAACCTTCATTTAAAGAGCTCAATGTAAAATTTTATGAATTGTTTCAGAGAAAAATGAAAAAAAGATCTGACAGACAAATAAAAAAAATAGAAATGATCAAATAGGCCCAGGATGAAACTCAAATTGTATTGAGGTTGTACAACCATTAAAAAAAATTCCACTGGTTGAGAGTCAGTTTGATTTTTTTATTTTTCCGTTGGACTTTTCTTGTCAAAAATCTTTAAGCTTGGTGAAATTATTAATAAGTGAGCAAGTTAAAATGAATTTTTTAATTTTTTCATCTGGAATATATTTTTGATAAATGATAGTTTCCATGAAGAATTTTGAATCAAAAATTTCAAATTAATCTTACTTTCTCAATTGAATCATTCCATTGATGCCCCCATCTGGTCTTGTAAATTCTAAAATTGAGTAATTGGTGAGTAAATCCAAAGAACAGGATAAATTAAAAAACAAGTAATATTTTGTTGCCATTATAGAAGAAATTGAAGGCCTGGTTGTGGGCAAAAAAAAAACTATCAGCTGTCATAATTATGCTTAATTTTTTATAATCTGAATTTTGAATAGTTTAAATTTGATTGCTATGAAATTTGAAGCTAATGTCATCTGTTGAACCTGGGATGCATGTGCATTGTATCAGAGTTAGAAATGAATTTTCTGTTGGTTTGAAAAGAGTTAAATTTTTATTTATTTTGGAGATATGGTTATATTAACCTCAATTTACACCAGAGTTATAAATTTCAGTAACACCAAAATAACAGGCAGGCACATGCTAACATGTGCCTTTGTTTTTCCCCTGGTGTAGCTGGAGTGGTTGGAGTGGAGAAGTTGGAAGCAGGACTGAGGCATAATTAAATGAAAGGTGGTGGTGTGAGATGAGAATTATGAAATAAGCAAATAGAGGAGCAAGGAAAACATTGTACTCACCAGACTCAGATCCCAGGATGCAGGTGGTGCAGAGTGGAAGTTGCACATGCAGGGGAATCACAGGTGCTGATCCAGTGCCTGCATTTAAAGGTGAGATTTGGCCAAAAATGAAGTGTTCCCACTGGGAACTTGGGAGGCAAATGCTTCTAAGTTGGGTTTCTAAATGTGCTTGTTTGAAGTATTTGAAGGAGAAAAACTTAGGAATCTTAAGTATCTATAATATGTCAAATAGAAAAAGGAGGAAGGCCAAATATCAACAGTATTCTCTAAAATTAATTCAATTTTATGTGCAGGCAATGTTTCATAATTCACATAAGGAATGTTGCAAAAAATTTGAGATCAATTGGTTGATTCTACTGGTACTCCGGGCTCCCTAATTAAGAGATAAAATAGGATAAATTTACATGCCACAACCCATAGTCTGCACAGCTTGAAATTTGAGTAATTAACAAAAGAAACTGTACTTGGAAAACAGAAATTGTCCCTCTTGACACAGTTTTCAAATTGGCAAGTAGTAGAAGAAATATTAATTAGAGTAGTTTTATATTAAATTTATTAGGTTGTTATGGGTAGAGGAATTATTAATAAAGTATTGATCTGAGAAAATTTAGCTATTAGAAATTTTTATTGGAATTTTCAGGAGCTTGCAGGTTTTATAACCAGGAACCTGTCATGCTCCAAACATTGGTTTTATTATTAAACATAATTTAAAAATATCTCCCTCTCCTAAGTATCATCTTTCTCAGTCAAATAGAATGCAACAACAGCATTCTAAAAACCAAATGAAATCTGCTACTAATTTTGGAATTACATTGGACCTTCTATCTACTGTAAATCAGCCATCACTTGCAATTGCAGTTGCATTTTTCAGTTTCATCTATGACTACTTTCATTTCAACTCTGGAATTGGCTTTACAGCCTTACACTTCCATCTATGGTTAGCTAAAAAACTTTTGAAAAACTAGCCTCCATTTTCAATCCAATTCCAGTCATTTTCAAGCAATATATTTTCAAGTTTTATTGTAAATAATCTAATTATTTGTCAACTTCACCAAGCCTTCCCATGCCAATGACTCAGTGTTCCTTTTCACCTCAATTAAAGTTCCTACTCTGAAATTTGATTTTGATTATAAAATCATTTTCTCCTTGCATTTGACTTTAATAATCTCTGGCTCTCCACTTGTAAATTGGATGAAATCATTCAATATAGCCTTGCAATTCCTCAAATTTTGTGCATCCTTTCTATCCCTATCTGGAGAGGAAATTTATCAGGGTTTAAATATTCATTCTCTTCAAAATTTATATTAATTTAAACATGAAAGGCCTTCAGCTGAATATTATTTCATCAGCTATTTAATGTCATATTTTATTAAAATTTTCCAAGCCTAAGTATTTACATCAACATTTGCCTGGGTTAAATCAGTGAAAAATTTCTACTTGAACCTTGAACTTTAATTCAAACATCTAATTTGAATTTCAAAGGATAGCCCTACTAAATTTGAGAATTCTCATAGAATTTTTCATTCTCATTTGTGCCATTTCCACCTAATCCTTCCCCCTCTTAGTACATGGTGCTGGAAGGTGATATTTTCCTTCTAAGTTAATATATATTTTGATGAGTATGAATAGATAAAAACTGAGATATCACACCTCTAGCTATGAATAGAAATAATTCAATTAATTGATGGATATGCAAGACTAAATAAAATTATTTCATTGGTTTACAAGCAGAAAATCAAGTGATGATGGAATTCAATTGAAAGGATACAATTGAATGGCAAGACAAGTTGACAATGATTTAAGTGTAAGTTCAAATGAAAAATGCAGGCAAAAGTCCTGAGAATGAAAGGGCTTGTTTATTAAGAAAAATAAATAAAATTTTGCTGGCTATAAAATGTGAAAACTGATTGTTAAAATTTGACTTCAAATGGATTGGAGTGGAAGATAGATAAAAAATACATAGTTCATTGGAATGAGAAGTCTAAGGGTGCAATCCCAAGCAAACAGCAATTTGGGGATCATTTTAGGTGATACTGCAGGACAAATTAATTAATCTTTTGGGTATGTAAATTGAAACTTTACATTGAAAATACCCCCCAATGAGTACAAGTATCCTTTTTCTCATTGGGTATAATTTAATGGGGTCTTGGCGCCCTTGGGTACAAAACTAGGGAGAGCCTGGAACCCCCCTGATGATCCCTTGAGTCCCCCAAGGGCTCCTGTTACCTTAAAAGACAAGGTTATTTACCCTATAGCCCCTTCCTTGGTTATTTATGATTTATTATTGATCCAGTATACAGCAAGAGTTAACAAGCCCACTCACCTCATTTTGAAGAAGAAGATTGAGTGGGGCCTTAAAATTTAGTATACAATTCATCAAATAATCAACTCCTGAACTTCAAGTTTCTGTGGGAAGTCCTTTGGAGTGGTAAAATTTATTGTTGCTTCAAAGGGTGTAAGTTTATTGTTATAAACAAGGCTCCTTTGGAATTTTTTCAATAAAGACAGGTCCCTTATCTATTCATAGGGATTAAGGTGTGGACGTTTACTCATAATAATCTAGCATTATTCAAGTTGTGTTTTTTTGTAACAGTATTACTGTTTGAATAAGTCATTGACTGATTTAATCATTGGTTTTGACTTGTTTTTGCAGGTTTAGCCATGGCCCAAGTGTAGCAATAGAAATTTAATCTCTGAAAACCCTCCTGGTCCCCAAGGCTGGCCCCTGGTGTTCTGCTTTTTGGTACCCACATTCCACTTGAGTTGCCCTACTGCCACCTGATACCAAGTGACAAGGAATCCAAAAACAACCCACTTGATCTTCCAGAATCCACTCTCAAAAATTATCTCCACAACATCAATTCCCACTTCTTGTTGGTGCTTTGTTTTTGAAACAATATCCTGGCCTGGAAACCAAGGGAATTGCTTTGGGAACATCATTGGGCCAACAGAGAATTTCAAAGTTTATTGCAGAGAGACTGCTTCCTGCAAAAACCTGAAAATGTCTTTCTCCCTCCCTCTCTCTTTTTTTTATTTAATTTAATTTAATTTCATTTCATTTCATTTCATTTCATTTCATTTCATTTCATTTCATTTCATTTCATTTCATTTCATTTCCTTTAATTTCATTTAATTTAATTTCATTTCATTTCATTTCATTTCATTTTTTTACCCCAACTGCATTTTTTTATTTTTTATTTTTATTTTTTTATTTTTTTTTTCAAAAAAATAACAATAAGGAAAAAATCCTGCCACTGACCCCATTTTGATGATATGCTGTGATCTAGAATAAAAACAGAAAAAAATCATGGATGCCTGGACCTGCCCAGAAAAGTTTACTTGTAGAACCGCAAACAACCCCATAATATAACAAAAGGAAAACATGTAAATTTCTGCTGTTTGAGATGGCTGACAAAAACAGTTCAAGCAATCTTAGCAGTTGGCTAAGATTAGTTTGATAACTCCCAATGATGCTTCTGAGGTATTTGATTGCCCAAAATGATGATTTGAAGTGATTTTAGTTGCTTCATTTAAGTGTTAAAGTAAATACATATAACTAACACCTGAAAACAACATTTCAAGTAATTTTAGCAGTTGGCTAAGATTGGTTTGATCAATCTAAATGATGCTCCTGACTGATATTTGAAATGGATGAATAATGATGAGATTTGTTTAAGAGTATTTTGGTTGATTTAAGGGAATGAAGAATGAGATGCACTTATGGTATTAGATCCCTCAAAATGATAATTGAAAGTTATGGAGGATCTAATACATTGGAGAAGGGCTCTCTTATTTATATTATAGGTGATCTCACTTTCCCTCTTGGCTGCAGTTTGAGTCAGTCTCTATCTCATCTCAGGTGGTGACTTCACAGTGCTCAGACTTTTATGACTTCAGTTGGTGTGCCCATACTAAGCCTACCCTTTTCCTACTTGTTGTAGAGGTCTGTGAGTAAGAATTCCAAAAAACAGACCACATAAACCCCCCCAAAAAAATCAGACACCAAAAAACCTTCCCCCCAAATTTTAGCCTTTCCCCCAACATTTATCCTCAAACAAGAGCTCCTCCAAAGGGCCGGTCCTTCAAGTCTGAAGGTGTTTCTGTTTCTAATTGATTGGTATTCCACAGCATCCCCCAAAGCCTCTGAAATGTCCTCAGCCTACACCATTTTCACCCTGAAGCCCTCTATGTCCCCTTCCTCCTCTGTCTTGTAAAAATTGGTGGAAAAACAAGCATAGAACCTCTTCACATGCACCACTGCCAACTTGCATTTAAAGAGAGCCACATCTAACTCCTCCAGCTGATAATACCCCTGGAGATTGCTTGACCACTTGATATGGCCTGTTCCATTGATCTAAAAAAGCCTTTCTCCACTGAGTTTCCAAACTTTGATTATACATCAGAAAAAGGTCCCCTTTCCGCAATAGATCCTGCAGCCTATTAGTGCACCTCTTATCCTAGTTATCCACCAAATTAGCCCAAGCTTCCTTGAGTCTCTCAGACACCTTCCACATCCACTCTGCATTCCATAACAACTGTTTTTTATGCGCCACAACCAGCCTCACCAAAAATTTGACCTTCCACCAGTCAAAAAATAGATAGGTAAAAATCTTGATATAAACTGGTAAAACTGCCTTTTTCCCAAACAAAATTTCATATTCCAAAATTCCTGTCCTGCGCTTCACCAAAATCTGGTCCTCCAATAAAACTGCAAGAAATTTTAGCTTCCACTTTTTGTCATATTCCATGCATATCTTTACCAGTGTGTCCTTAATTGGCTGATGACCACCTTCTAGATAGTGCTCTGTTAATCTCCCAAATTTTGCACCAGAAGCTTCCCAATCTCATGCAAGCCACTCAAAAACTCTGCACCTCCATCAAATGTGATCAACTCTAAAAAGCCAAAGCATGCAAAACAGTCTTCCTGAGATAATGAACCTACCTTATCCACAGAAATCTTAACTAATAGTTTCACCTCCACCCACCCCAAAAGATCATCCCTTTCCACCAACAAGTATGTGTAATTTCCTGCCTCAATGTGGATCATGTAAAGTGAAACTCTCCAAAAAAAGAGTCTTCCCCTGTGGGAATAAATATTTTTCTAGGAATTCAAGTAATAAAATTCTGGAACATTTTGCAACTCCAAACACAATCCCACATCATCCTAGAGATTCCTGGAAACCAAAAACAAATCCTAACCCACATATTTGTCTTGGATTTGCCCCTGTTATCCAGGCCATTGTGAATACTCAGAAGAAACATTTTCTGGTCCTCCACTTGCATGACCACGGTCCTCCCCCCCTTCCATGACCACAACCCACAGAAGCAGAGAAGCTTGCTTCCATATTTCCAGTCCTGCAAGAGAAATTTTAGCATCTCATGCCAAACCCATTGCATGAAATTCTCTGGCAAGGAATTTGAAAAGTTAAGAGTCCACAAATAGTCCTCAAGTTCTAAAAAACTCCCAAATTTTTGAAGATTTTATTTTCCTTTCCCTGCCATATTCACCCCTACCATCAAACACCAATTTTCAAGATCAAAATCTTCCCCTTCCTCTCCTCCTTGAATCTGTTGGTACTGAAAAAAATCATTTTTAAATGTAAATTCTTTCCCTAGGACACATCTTACTGCAAAGAAAAAAAATTTCAGGTAAGCCACCCATCTGGTCATTGGCCTGTTGGGTAACAAAGGGGAATTAATAATCCGCACCAGAGCCTCCCTTTCCACAAAAAAATCAAAATCTACTCCCCAAACCGCATGCTGGAGTTTTTTTGCAATATTTTTTGCCCCACACAGTTAAAGTTTGGGCTGCAAAGAATGCAATCCTACTTCCAAAAAGGTCATTGAATTTTAAAGCACAGGGTGATCCTTCCCCTTTTCTTCCTGGGTCAACACCCCTCCTTACCCAAAATCACTAGAGTAAACCTCCAGTCTAATACCACCTTTCAAGTAGCCTAGGCCCTTAAGAAGAATTAAATTCCCCAAAATATCCTTTAACTTTTTAAATTCCCAATTTCATTCCCAATCCCAAACCCATTCCACCACTTTTTGCACTAGCTGCCACAGAGAACTAGCCTTTTCCGCAAACCATTAAATAAAAATCTAGAAAAAAATCACACAGACCCCAATATTGCAAGAAATGAGAAGTAGTCTGTGGTAAGAGCCAGTTGAGAACTGTGTTAAAATTGACGCGCATGACCCATTGTCCCACTGCAGACACCTGGTGCCCAAGTATCTCAATGGCAGGAACACAAAAAGAAAATTTATTCCCTGAAAATTTCAAGAACAGAATTTTGAATTTGAAAAGGGATTCTTTCCAGGGTCTGGGCATATTGCCAGACATGGCAAAAAATTCCTCAGTTCTCCATAAGCTCTCCCCATAGTTGCTCATGGGCCCCTTTATTCCCACATCATCCATGAGCATTCAAACTGATTGGGGGATATTTTGCGCAAGCAGCCAAGGAATTTGTGACTGGTACACTGCTACAGAGTTTGGTGATCCCTGGGTAAACTTTGTTAGCTTCAAAAACCTCAATGTGGTCTCAAAGGCGATCAAAATTCTCAAATTGGGTGGGATTTAACTTTGGTTCTATCTCTCCATCACATGCACTCCCCATCATTTTTTACACAGATTCCTCTACTGTGGTTGTTAATTCTGCATCTCAAATAGTAGCCAAATTGAGGTGCTGGAGGTTGTGCAAAATACCAAATCTCTTGCAATAATTTTTTAGCATGGAAAAAATGGGGCTAAAACAAATAGAACAAAATTGCTTGTATAACCCCCTCCACAAATGCTATCTGACTAACTTTGTGAATGAATACCGCACTAGCACTGATACTAGAATAGGGATTGGATTGAATTGCCAAGGGCCATGATCAACCTTTGGAATTTGATAAGGGTTCCAAATTCCTTTCTTAGGAAGTCCTTTTTGCTCTGGCTTGAAAGAAAAAGCCTAATTACATAACACTACCACAACTTTAAAAGCTTCTGTTCTTCATTTGGTAACCAACCTTCCAGACCAAAATTAAGTTCTACCATTTTTTCCTCTGTATTGGTCTCTTTAGTTTTGGATTCTCTGGGAAAGAAGATGAGAAGTGTTTGGTAAGGATGCAAACACCACTCCATGGCTGACAACCTTTGGTTTAAAACCTGAGGTAATGGCAGATTTCTAGGCCAAACTTTCTTGGCACCCAGTTTGTACTTCCTGCCACAGCTCCACACTTTTTGTAAGAACCGCTGTGGTGAACAATTTGGGACACCTCATATGAAAAGGGAAATATTTTAAATTAAAAAAAAAATTGACCCTTCAAGCTTGCCCTCCCATCCGTTGGTTGTCATCAAACTCCCCTCCAAGCATCTAAAATTGGCGCTTCCAACCTTTCAAAACCAGAATTTGGACTTCTTCCATCACCCATTGTCATGAGCACTCCTTCTGCTTTGCCTGCTGGTGCAACCACTCATCACATGTCCGACTCAGATCCTGAAATCTCCAATAAGAGCTCATCTTCCCATACCATCCACCAATAATTCATCACCCTTGCGCGCCATCTTGATCATCACCCTTGCGCGCCATCTTGATCATCATCCCGCGCCGTTTTCTGTTTTTTTGTGCGGCTCATCATTGCGCAGTCTTCACTAGTTACAATCCTCATCATCCTCTGTATGGTCATCCGGCTCATCTGGTTTTCATCCTTATCATCCTCTCCCGCTGGTAATCCATGCGGTTTTTTTGGTTCTTGCATGCGGTTGTCTGCTTTTGTTCTGCTGTAGCTTAGTGTCATCTCATCTGTGCCCCCCAATGATAAAACTAACCAATCATCTCCCACCAACTTTGGACCCATCATTGATCTCTCCCTTCTTCATCCGTCCGGCCAACAGCCATAAACATCTATTTCCCACCCAGTCACCTCCACTTCACTCATCTGAAAGACCACAGGATATTGCTTGCAGCTGTGAGTGTCATCACCTGTTGCTCTCAATTCATCATGGCCAATGCACATTGTCCGCGGTGCTCATTGTTAGCAAAAATTCATGATGATGCCACCCACCTCACTCTTTTTGCATCCAGCTGCTGACCATTCAAACTCCTCTTCCCGCAGTTGCAACCTCTTGTATTCAAAGCCGCAGATGTTCATTTGCTGCCGCTAAGTTTCTGCATTCATCTGTGTCATCCTCTTTTAAGTAGTCTGCAGGGTCTCTTGCCTATAATAAGAGGGGCTCTCCCCCACCTTTTACAAGGGTTTCCTATCATCATAAGCACTATAATCAATCAATAAAATCTGTGGGCCCTTCCCCTTTATCTGAGAATCCTTATCCTGGGTATATCTGTGATTACCCTTTGATATTTGAGCCTCCATACTCAAATCTTTTATCTTTCCTCTGTGACTCTATCCATTATCACCAAACAATAGACTTTCTGGTTGAAGAATAATCCATTTGGTTGGGTTCTTTAGTGTGTAATACCACTCCTTGATACTTTTTTTGACTATAGTTGTCTGATCATTCTTTTTTAATCATCCTTCCAAAACAGTCACTTTTGAATGAGAGGTTTCTTTAATCTTGAAAACCTTAGTTTTAAACTTTCCTTTATTTCTTTAAAAGTTGAATTCCACCATGCTATTCTTGAGTCCCTTGAGAAGTGCTGGGTTATTCTTGTTTGAATTTATTACTGCTTTGCTTCTAGAGCTTCATAAAACAAATTGCATTTTTTTTACAGCCACCCACAGTTATCTGGCACCCTTCAACTGCTTGATTGCGCAGAGTTGGGCAGGTTTATTGAGAGCCTGGAGTTTGTTTGGGATTCATTTGATCTTTCCTAATCTTCTGCTGACAACAAGACTTATTATCTTGTGGGTGTTGTTACTTACAACTGCCTTTTTCTATTGAACCCTGAAAAAACTTTAAATTATCTTTTTCAAGTCTTTTCCTTCACCATCTTACCTCAGAAAGTGTTGTTCCATTGCTACCAACTACTATCAAATTCATCCCTTCCATTAATTCCTTATTTACAAAGTTCTGGAACTTCATCCTGGTTACATTTAAATATTTTTGTAATGCTCAGACAGGCAGCCTAAACAGCACCTTTCCCCTCCACAGAACTGCCTGTGGCTCAGCACCATTTGGAGTCTTACATTTGGTCCCCCAGGGCTTGAACCTGCAACCTTGGGATTTACAATCCTAAATATGTTTGGAATGAACTTTGAAATCTGATCCTTTTTGTTTCTTTTCTGTTTCTATTTTCTCAGATCTGATCTGTGGAGGCAGCTTATCTCACAAGGAATTCCTCCCAATTGTGAACTGCTTGGGCAAGATTCTTGTCATTTTTTGTGAAAGGGTAATGTTAAATTCATGGCTCATTGAGCCGTGCACATGGTTTGAAATGGGCTGTGTGGCACGGCAAACGGTCCAATTTGAGCTGTGTACAGCCCCCCATGGCTCATGGAGTCCTGCGCCCACCCGACCCGGTCTGTGGCTGTGTGGATTTCCAAACGACTAAATTTGAGCCGTGTGGAGTTGTACACAGCTCAAATGTAGTTGTGTGGCATTCCACACAGCACCAGACCGTGGCAAGCAAAAAAAAACAAAAATGAATGAAAGGGTACTAACACAACCCATAAACTAAATAAACCTTCCAAAAAAACAGAAATCAACCAAAAAATCAAAGAATGTTCATTTTTTGGTTAAAAAAAACAAAGAAATTAATAAATAAATCAAAATCAATAAAAACTGGTACTATCCAATGGACTAGCCCTAAAGTAAAAAGACCCAAAAAACACAAGTAACTGGACTAGCCCTAAATTAAAAACACCAAAAAAAGACAAGTAAATTGACAAGCCCTAAAGTAAAAACACCAAAAAAAATACAACTAACCTGACAAGCCCTAAAGTCATTTCAACTTGACTAGACCTAATGTAAAAGGGCCCAAAAATTAAAGAAGTCTTTTGACAAGCCCTAAAGTAAAAGTGCACAAAAACATACAAGTCTTTTGACAAGCCCTAAATTAAAAGTTCCCAAAAAAATACAAGTCTTTTGACAAGCCCTCAAGTAAAAAAACCAAAAAAAAAACAAGTTCAACTTGTGTTAAGCTGATCCCATCCCAAGCTTAACATAAGTTAAGCTGGTGATGGAATCAGAACAACACAAGTTGAACTGACTTAACATTAAACTCTCATTCAAAACACTCAATAAAATGATGTTAACTAAAAACACTCAACATAATGATGTTCAAAATGTGATACCCCTTTATATTAATAGAACTTGTTAGCTGGATTGGAATTACAATTTATATGAAACCCAATGATGAAATGAATTCAAAGTCTATTAAAATCTGGAATAAATTTGCAGTTGATCTTTGAGATGATCAAACCAACCAGAGGCTTTTTTGGAAATTAAGGAATGTGGTTTTCCTACCATGGGCGGGATTGGAATCATTTCTCCCTCAAGCAATAATAGAACCCAGTTGTTATTGTTTACAAAGGAAATGAAAATTGGATCTGATTGATCAGTAACACCATTTTTCATTGGAGTAAAAGTATCACATGACTCTTGGAATATGTGTCTGCTATGATTTGAACCATGTCCAATTTAGCCAGCCGTTTTGAGGAGGGAATCTTTTCATTGATTTCTTCAACATCAAGTCTTTGTTTAATATTTTTAACCTCCTTTGCACCACCAAGCATCTTAATGTAGCATGCTTTATGTTTCTCTAATGTTTCAATCATTTCCTTCCTAACTTTAAACCAACCATGTTCAACATAACCTAGAGATTTAGAAATTACTCTAAATCCACCATTCCCATCTCCAATTGGATCCCAAACCTCACCCAAGAAATTATGGAATTTCTAGGGTATGTGATTGAGGTATTTCACCTTTGTTTCCTATCATTAAGACTAACTTGGTATTCATTTCTTTAATTGGATCAATGAAATGAAAACTCACCAAATATGAGCTTCTGGTTGAGCTTTGCTGAACGTTCTCTTCCTCTGAAGAGGATTCTGATTTGAAATTAGTCTTTTCTTGTTTTGAGCCCTTCTTTTTCTTTTTTTTCCCCTTGAGTTGTTTTTCAAAAATCTCAAACCAAGATGGTTCTTGCTGCGTGCCTGTCAATTTTGGTCTGCCCCTACTTGATTGTAAGACTTTAGGTTCAAGTCTTGGCTTGGATCAATATTTTGTAATCTTATGAATGATATACTTCAATAGTCTGCTTTGCTCATGATCTGGAGATTCCAAGATCATTGCATTGAACTTTTCATGAAACTGAGTAATGCTTAGCTTTTCATCAACAGTGCACTTGAAAAATTCAAAAGCATCAACCATTAGTGAATTAGTTAATCAAAAAGCATTAATCACATAGTGATTTGAACAATCCAAATTGAACAATCCAACTTAAGCCAACTTACAGAACTAGAACTTCAAGGGTCATAGTCCAAAATCCACTGAGGATGAACATCTTCAGGTACCATGGATCCCCTGAATGCTAGAAGGTCACCTATTTGGTGGGAACAGGGCAAACCCATAGTCTTGAAATATGACTTGGTGCAGACTTTGCCATCATGATGAATTTTGAACTCCTTGAATTGTTCCCTAACAAGATGGATTGTCCCTAAATACAATTTTTAACCCAATGGGAACAGTTCAGGGGGAAGAACTGTCCCTAACTTAATTCAAGAGTTATAAAGTGATGCATGAACTGAATTAATTTGATTTGAAAAAGTTCCTTCAAGGCTTTTCCAAACATCCAACAGGTTTCCCAAAGAGTTTAAGAGTTGCATGGGCCCCTTAAACCCAAGATGCTGTTTTGTTTCCAAAATCTGGGTTTATACAAGTCCACGCTGTTACAAACGTCTCTTTGATAGGGAAAATGTTATTTTCCATATACTTGAGTACATCCTCATAGTCTTTCAAGAAACACTATACAAGTCAAAAGGTCAGAACCCAAAACTAGGAAGAATAAGAAGCAGTAATTTGGACCTACTCTGAGTTCAGCATCATTGAACTCTGCCTCCTCCTTGGTCTTTGAGGCCCCATACTTTTCCCACAGATTCATAAAGCTTTTCCATCCTTCAATGTCATTAACAAAGCACACTTTACAGTTTTCTTGTATTTTTTTAGACAAGTGCCAAGTGCAACATTGTCTTGATGACTCTGGGAAACTAGTTTCAATTGCACAAATCAGAGCTTTTTCACGGTCCGTCACAAAGACTTTTGGAAGTCTCTCAGGATCATAATCCAACTACTTTAATGCATTTACAGAACAACTTGAGAAATCAAAAATTTCTTTTGTTATAAAAAAAAGGGCTTTTGTGAAAGTTTTCCAATTGGCTGTCATTCCTACAACATGCAATAGTGGGGTTTTGTACTTATTTGTTTTATAAGTACAATCCAAAATAGCAATATGATGGAATTTTTTTCGAAAGATTTACTGCCTCTGGATTTTCAAAGTACAGGGCCTCCAAGTGACCCTCTCCACTAAAATTTGACTGGTGAATCCAACTTGTTTCTTCAAGCTGTTAATATAGTACCTCCATAACACTTTTTCCCTTTAGTTCTGCAAGTGTGACCTTCCGCTTAGTGTTATAGATTGTTTGGTCATCAACATAATCCTGCCCATCAATCTTGCTCAATTTTCTCTTCATTTTTAATGTATTGAGCCCATCATTCATGACTTCTACTAGATTGTCTAAGGCTGCCCCCAAGATTCTCCTCAGTTGAGGATGCACAGAGGGATGTTCAGGTGGTTGATGGTTATGTTGGGTTTCTTTTTAGGAGAGGCGCCAGAAGGGGTCTGCCTTTGTTTGAATTGCATGGATTAAAAACTTGCACCCAACCTTCCTTGTGTGAGTTTGTCTAGACCATTTGGTAACAAGACTTCCTGAATAGGAACCATGTCTATCACAGGATAAATCCACATATTGGTCACGCTTTGAGTTGAAAACTGTTCAAGCGTAACAATGCTTCATTGCCCATGTTTGAAAATAGTTTTGTGCCTCTTCCCTAGTAGGAAAAGCACTCAAGGGATGTGGTTTAAGTGGATCTAGTAAAAATTCATTGGTTAAGTCATAGTTTCTGTCAGCTTGCTACTATTGCAGAGAAAGCTGCAAAAGTAACTAAAATAACATAAAAATAATAATAATAAAACTAACCTAAGAAGGAGTAGGAAAACCATAAATATTATTACAGAAATGAATTTTCCACCCAAAATTAGGTAGGGTCACTCACTGATCCCACCCTTGAAATCCAACTCCTTATATTTTTAAATAATTAAGGAAAAAAGAACCAAAATACTACGGCTCCAGTATTGAGCTTTTTGGCCAATTAAATATTTTGCACACATTGTCACGTATAGGTTTCACACCTAAAATTCAGTCAGAATTGAGGTGTTGTGTACATTTTAGGAGTTACGGGAGGAAATGTGTTTTGTCACAATTCCCGCACGCAGCCGCGGCAGCCAAAGCACCCACGCGCAGCTGAGATACAGCCGTGTCAACCCGTCGAGGTCGTGTACGCAGCCCCAGGCCTCTGACAAGTACGCAGCCGCGGGACTACGGGCTGACATAGTTGCAGGCGGACCAGGTACCGCGTAAACAGGCTACAACATACACGGGAACTTGTTACATATGTAATAAAGGTTTCCGTGAATAGTAGACTGTCTCAATATACATAATATTATATAAAAATACCTAAATAATCCTTACACGTATTTTTTTAATATAATGCAAAGTATCAAGAATGTCGAAAATAAGACAATGACAGCTTCAAAAAATATATTGAAATACTTTAATATACTTTTATGAGAATTGCTATACATCAATATATTCGTGACATACTAAGGAAGATAATGATTTAATAATATTACATGAATTCTCATGACTTATATTTTTAAGTAATTATCTTAACAAATCAACTGGAACTCATAAATAAAGAGTAAAATCAATATTATGACTTTTACTCCAGTTATATGATACATAATGAGAACTTACCTGACATCAAAATGTCCGTAGAGATGTCTAATAATATAATTATTAGATTATTGGGAACATATACTAAGTATAATTAATTAAATAATACATAAATGGGGCAGATTAGTGTTATTCACACGTCCTAATGTCCATTATAAGGTAGAATAATTCCCATACCCTAAGGAATTAGATGCTACCCGGGCTATAGCACCAAGAGCACATGACAGGCTACCCCTGGTTACCCTGCTAGCCTTAGTGTCCGTCCCTCTGAGCACCTACAACCCTCAGAAGGACCATATTGGGACTCCAAAAACTATAAATACAGAGCTCTTTTGAGGATGTTGATGGGCAGAGACCCAGTAATATTCATATCCAGACGCCATGACAAGGTAATCAAATACTTATAAGAGATAAGTAAGTGATTTATGGCAATGTCTGATCAGTAATATCCGTCTTCAAACCTCTTTTTATCAATTAAAACTTCTGAACAACCTTATAACCCCAGTATACAGGTTTAACCCATCAGTACACATCTCAAACAGATACCCAAAGGATTTAATAATATACCAGTGAGTCTTATTATCCTTTCTCTGTCATGGTAGCTTGGCTACAAGGCCCTACCACTCCATTGTGTATTTTATATACATATTATCTTTGGGTATAATAATCTTTAAACTAAAGAACCCAAAGTAACCAGGACTACGTGTTTTCATACTGAAATCCCTGAAGAGAGGTGTTAAAGATCCCCAATATAATAGTGGCCCCTCTATAAATATTTAATAATCAATCTTGATTCAAAACATTAAACAATAACCAAACCATTTAACCTTGCAATAAGCTTAATCCAAGTATTCTACGGATTTTTGCTGCATTTATTAAATAATATATTTATTTTTTACAATATCACCTCTGGTAGCTAAAGGATAGCAAGGGCCTTGGCATCTAGGAGGCTGACAGTTTCATAGTTACATGAAACCATCAGTTTCAATAAAATTAAATATGGCAAAGAACAGTAACATAAAATGTTACTCACCACCAGCGTTCATTTCCATTTGTGAAACATTTTGTTCCTCAATTGTCACCCTTGATGAGGATGCAATACGGGCTTCCAATGTTTCATTACCCAAATCCTTTTCTTCTTTTTCCAAAGCTTTGTTGATGTCACTATCAATGTAGACCTTCCACGTAGCCATTTCAGAAGAAGGAGGGCTTGCCACTGTTCCCATGCACAAAACTGAAATGGTATTCTTCAGTATTCAATCCAACTTTCAATTGAGCAAACAAAGTTTGCTCACTTTCAAGTTGAGAAATTTTTTTTTGCAGATTTTTATATGATTTATGATTATTCACTTTAATTTCACTTGGGTTTCACTTTAATGTCTGTTTGGGATTGCTAGGTGTGGAACAAAAGTCCCAAAAAGTATGCGTTAATCCCAAATTTGGGTTGACAGAACCCAAGTGTGGTCCAGGGGGTGCCCAAAATTAGGGCATGGCTTCCGGGGGGTTGTCACCCCCCAACACGGCCAATTTGAGCCGTGTACGGGGGTTACACAACTCATTTGAGCCGTGTACAGGGGTTACACAGCTCATTTGAGCAGTGTACAGGGGTTACAGGGCTTCTACACAACCCCCCGGGGGTTGCGCCTGTTTGAAACGGCCCTTTGTAGTTGTCTTTGGGCCCCCACGGCTCATTTGAGCCATGTAGGGCCCTACACAACTACCACATGGTTGGAGCCCCAAATTTAACATCACCCTTTGTGAAACCCTACTCTTGCCACACTTGTCAGCCACTTTGGAATTCTGCCCTTTGGATCCTCTAGGAACTCTGTTATTTCAAATGGCATCCAATGGTACTCCCACCACCTCTGTGTGACCTAGGATGGTCAAGATCAAACCTCAGAACAAGAACTTAGGGTTCAACCGGGTAAATGTTGAATGGTTCTTGGACTCATTCAAAATAGCTGCTGAAGTGGATGGGTCAAGTGAATACAAAATGGCCTATCATTAATGATTCTTTATCTCCTCTGATGAAGTCATGGAAGTAATTGAATCTTTTGATGGATTTCAATCCCATAAATGGACACTTCTAAGGGAAGAAATGTTTGAATATTGGGGTAAAATAGATGTATCCCTGTTTAATTTACAGGACCTGAGTGATCTTGTATCTCAGTGGATCTCAAATGGTGGTGCCTCTTCAGCCTCTGACTATCAGTCTTTTAGAAATTCATGGGATTCAACCCAATCTTATCTTATCTGAAACTACCACGTTGATATGATGGAAAAAGTTTGAGTTTTATTTTTTCAATATTTTTTGCTAGGAGTGCAGGAAAGGATTAGGGATGAATTGGTCAAGTCTGGATCCATGATCACCACCAGAGATAATCAATTCAAGCTCCCTGTTTTACCATCTTTTAGGAGTGCTGCGGATAAAGTAATGAAAGGTCAAACTGCTTTAACTTTTGAAAAACCTAGAGCCACCAAAACATTCCATTCTCCTTCCTTCAAAGAATCTAACGCAATTATGGATAAGATAGAGGCAAACTGCAGGCCCAAAACAAATCCTCAGTCCAAAAAGGAAACTTCTACTATTGATGAGATCACCAAGATAATCCAAGTTTTCAAGAAAGAAATAGATCAAAAAATTTCTTCTCTTGCTACTCCTAAGCCCTCTAATTATGTACCTAAATCTACTCTAGTCTACTACTACTGTCATAGGGAAGGTCATGGAACCAGATGACGCCCTGAGCTCCAGAAGGATAAAGATGTTGGTGGAACAGAAGGGGGAAAATCTCCTTATTCCTAATAGTGCCTTGATCCCCTTTGAATCATCTCACCCTATTGGACATGTAGTAGCCTCTTATCAGGAAAAACCTCCTATGAAGGCATCTTTGGCTTCTTTCAATTTCCAATCTTCTTATGGTAACCTTCAACCTAGGTATCCTCCAGCTATCTCCTCCTCCAGTCTTGTTTGAGCTTATCAATTTGATACAGCTAGGAAACAACATGAGGAACCCAAAACTCACAATGATCCTTCCTTGCCCTCATCAATCCTTTGGAAACCGGTTAAACTTTGATGTTTGGCTGACCTTCCTTCCTCTGATGTAGAAGACATGGATGTGGAAAAGGAGCCACTCATGGAAAGTTTTCCAGACCACTCTGATACTCCTCCCTCATAGAAATCACCTCAAACTTCTGATCCCATATTAGTTCCTGCTTCAGCTGAACTCCTTCCCTCCACCCAGCCCAAAGTTTGGTTTTTGAGGGGAATTTCAAAGGACCACCCCAATTCTGTGGAAGGGATATTAAAGAAAATTTCTGATCTCAAATTTCCTGATCTATCTGTGGCTGAACTACTGTCAATGTCTTGATATTTTGCTGAAGGAATGAAGAAATGGGTCTCTTGTCAACTTGTGAAGATTGGTCCGGACAAATTAAAAGTCTCCTCTGGAACTTTGATGGAGGACTCTGGTGGAACAAATCAATTTTAAGATTCAAAAATTTACTCCAGTCCTATTGGTTTTCTTCCTTGGTATATTGGTGATTCAGTTAAAACTGTTTCTCTCCTTGTTGATTATAGATCTCAGCTCAACTTAGTTTTGGATGCTATGGCCTGCAAACTAAAACACAGCCCTAGGGTCAGCTTCAATTCTGTGGTTTATGGGATAGGGAATCAATCTTTTGAATTTGTTAGCATTTCTGAAGATGTCCCATTTAGGATTGGTCAAAATATTGTTGGAACTTGTCACTTTTGGATAACTCATTTGGAGAGTCCTATGATCTTGGGTCAACCTTTCTTAATGTATTTTGGTGCTACCCTGATGTTTTCTGATCAAGTTGGGGAGAAAATTCTTCTCCCTGATACTGATGGTAGAAAAATTGAAGTTCCTTTCTGTTCTTTGGATTCTGGTTGTTGGGAAAGAAATTTCCCTGGTCATACTCCTACATTTTCTTTGAAGGGGAATCAGAAGGATAATTCCAATTCCTCTTGTTTTTTATGGGAATAGTTGATCCTACTAATAGTCTTAGTTATTCTCAGCCTGGGACTTCAACTCAAGGGTCTAATCTCATCCCTGAGGATTATTTCTATTTTTTTTCATCATTTTCTTCAGATCTGGAAATTATTACAACCCAAAAACATGCCAAAATAGAAAATTCCAACAATATTTCTTCTTTTTCTGGATCTGTTATGTCTTCTTTTACTTGTACTCTTAAGCCTGATCAATCTTCTCTAAGTTCAGGTTTGAATCTCTGCAGTGAGTACAAACCAGATCCTGATCATTATTCTATTCTTGGTGGCTTTGGTATGGGGGAATATGGGCTTCAGTGGAGGTAACTTGGGGTACAAGTAAGTACTCCCAATTGTGCACTGCTAGGGAAATCTTCTACCCTCATTTTTAAACCCTACCTAGTGCCACAATGTGATCACCAGGGAAACTTTCTTTGCTTTATCTCTGCTGCTTCCAAGACTCTTTTGGATGGGTTAAGATATTTCCGAATATTCAATATCTCTCAATATCAAGAGATGGCCATTGTTCTGTTTCAATTTCTTTGCATTTGTCCTTTTATTAATACCTTCAGAATCAAGATGCAGAATAGGAAAGGTCCTTAATTTGAATAGAGATGTGGTGACCAATTTGGGACAACTCATAAGAAAAGGGAAAATTTTAAATTAAAAACAAAAGAATTGTTGACCCTTCAAGCTTTCCCTCCCATGCATTGGTTGGCATCAAACTACCCTCCAAGCATCTCCAATTGGCGCTTCCAATATTTTAAAACCATCATTTGGACTTCTTCCGTCACCCATTTTCATGAGCACTCCTTTTGCTCCGCCTGCCAGTCCACCCACTCATCACGCGTCTGCCTTGGATCCTGAAATCTCCAATAAGAGCTCAGCTTCCCATACCATCCACTAATCATTCATCACCCTTGCGCATCATCTTTCTCATCATACCGCGCGGTTTGCTGTTGTCTGCGGGGTCTTCACTAGTTACAATCCTCATCATCCTCCGCGCAGTAATCCCGCTCATCCAGTTGTCATCCTTGTCATCCTCTCCCGCCGGTCAACCACGCAGTTTTTTTGGTTCTTGCATGCAGTTGTCCGCTTTTGTTCCGCTGTGGCTTGTTGTAATCTGATCTGGGCCCCCCAATGATCAAACTCAACAATCATCTCCCACCAACTTTAGACCCATCATTGATCTCTCCCTCCTTCATCTGGCTGGCCAACGGCAAACATCATATATTTCCCACCCAGTCACCTCAGCTTTGCTCATCTGACAGACCACAAGCTATTGCTTGCAGCCGCCAGTATCATCACCTGTTGACCTCAACTCATCATTGCCAACGCACAATGTTGGTGGTGCTCATTTTTGGCAAAATTGCATGATTATGCCACGCACCTTTCTCTTTTCGCGTCTGGCTGCTTCCCATTAAAATTCCTCTGCCTGCAGTTGCAGCATCTTGCCTGCAGTTGCAGCATCTTGCCTGCAGTTGCAGCATCTTGTCTGCAAAGCCGCGGAGGTTCATTTGCTTCCACTCAGTTCCTGCTGTCATCTGTGTCATCCTCTTGTAAGTAGTCTGCAGGGCCTCTTGCCCATAAAAGGAGGGGCTCTCCCCTACCTTTTGCAAGGGTGTCCTATCATCATCAGGACTGCAATCAATAAATAAAATATGAGGGGCCCTTTGCCTTTATCTGAGCATCCTTATCCTGGGTAAATCTATGATTTCCCTTTGATATTTGAGCCTCCATACTCAAATATTTTATCTGTCCCCTGTGACCTTATCCATTATCAACAACCAATAGACTTTCTGGTTGAAGAAGAATCCGTTTGGTTTGGTTCTTGAGTGTTTTATACCACTCCTTGATCCTTTGTTTTGACTATACTGGTCTGACCATTCTTTTTTGATCATCCTTCCAGAACCAGTCATGTTTGAATGAGAGGTTTCTTTAAGCTTGAAATATGGAGTGTTAAACCTCCCTCTTTTTCTTCAAAATTTCAATTCCACCACACTATTCATGAGTCCTCAAGGAGTTCTGGTTTGTTCTTTTTTGAATTTGTTACTTCTTTGCTTCTATAGATTCATAAAAAAAATTGCCTTGTTTTTTACAGCCACCCACAGTTATCTGGTACCCTTCAAGAGCTTGATTGCCAACAGTTGGGAAGGTTCATTGAGAACCTGGAGGTTGGTTGGGATTGAGTTGATCTTTCCTAATCTTCTGCTGAAAACAAGAGTTATTAGCTTGTGGGTTTTGTTACTTACAATTGCCTTGTTCTATTGAACTCTGAAAAAACTTTAATTTATTTTTTTCAAGTCTTTTCCAACACCATCTTGCCTCAGAAAGTCTTGTTCCATGGCTACCAAAACTATCATATTCATCCCTTAAATTGATTTCTTATTTAAAAATTTCTGGATCTTGATTCTGGTTACATTTAAATATTTTTTTAACACTCAGGAGGGCAGCCTAAACAGCACCTTTTTCCTCCACAGAAATCCATCGGGCTCAGCAACTGTTGGAGGCTTACACCAAAAACTAAATCCTCTGTGATCCCCCAAAATCTGACCTGAAATGGTTTCCATGTTTCTCACAAATGTGAAAAAAGGGAAGATGTTTCCCCAAAAACTACTGGAAATTCATTCATCAAAGGAATCAATTCCACTGGCTTCTTCATAATTCCTATTCTCAAAAATCCCTTAATTGCCAGCCCCCATTCCTTAATTCTGTACTTCTCCACTACCCTCTGTTCTTTTTACTCTCCATTCAATCAACTGCAAGGAAATGGAGCTGCTCCCACATGGTTTATATGGCCAAACTTCAATAATCCCTCTCCTTTTCTCGGTTGCAGAATATTGAGGTTTCAAATTTTTGACCTCATCTGTCTGCAACCATTAAGAATTCTTCACCAGTAGCATCATTTTATTCCAAGGAAGGTGAATGGAAACAGTTGTACCATGATAATTCCCTTTACTTGTGAAAACAAATAGGAGAGCGGCTGAAATAACCTTGCTACCTTGGACAGTTTGTGCTCAACAACACCCTCCATCTTGCACATATACCCTCCCAAGGTCCCCACATCAATTTGTGTCTTTTTACAGGTCATCCCTGCATGTCTTGCTAATTTAGAAGGGATGATGTTAACTATTGAGCCACTATTGAAAATTTCCCAATACCCAGATGTATGTACCCCAGCAGGCACATAACAGGACTGACCACTTCTAACGCTTCTTTTTTGACAGAAACTGCCAAAACATGAGTGGCCTTTGGCTCTTTCTCTCCATTATTCCCAGGATATTTTTGAAACATGGTAAGCATTCCTTCCGCCATGATGGGGGAGATAACAGCTAATTACTGTATGATGAGGCTTACTGGAGTGTCTGGGCCACAGATATGTCTTTCTATATTAATTTTATTGCCCCTGACTTCCCCCCTATTTCCATTGATCAAGGCTGTGGATCTACCTCCATCCTATATTCAATTGGAAATTTCTGCTCATCAATCTGGAAAATTTGTACCTTGGCCACCACTTTAGTTGGCTCCCAGTGAATTTTGCAGAACAGCAATTTCAAGGATGCCATAGCTTCCTTCTGCTATTTCTGAAAAGGTATTCCAGCTACCTCTCTTGTCTGATTTAATGGGGATGGGTCCCCGCTGCCTTTCTTGCATTTTTTTATGTTTAACATGTAGAAGTCAAAATAATTTCAAAATTTGGCTTCTCATATCCATGTTTAGATCTTTTCAATTCTTTCTTGCATGGCCTGTTTCCAGGAAGTAATGGCATTCCAGAGGTCACAGAGGCTCCATCATTTTTTGCATTGGTTGTGGATGCATTTCCATAGGAAAGTTGGTCTTCCCTCCTGCACTCCTAGAGGTTATCTGTGTAAGGAAAAGCTTTAGCTGCTCCATCATGTCTTGGAACTGCAAGGTTTTGGCCTTGGTTACAGGGGCTGCTTGCATATATTCCTTCCACAGCATGTTGTTAGTAGTATATGCAGCCCAGAGGGTTAGTGCCTCACTCATGAGGTCCTTCAGCTTGAGCTCCCCATTAATAGTTATCTGAAAGGTCCAATTTTCTGGTAGGAGAGCTATGCCTCCATCTTATCATCTCCATGATATATTCTGATTTTAAAGGTGACTCTGAGTTTTGGTCCTTCATTCCTTGTGTAAGCCTGCAAGAAAAATTCTTCTCACTGAGCCCATTTTTTTGGAAAAACTAGCTCATTGTGGACTAGGTACCTTAAAGCCCTATCAAATTTAATGGAGTAGGCAGTTAAATCTTTCCTCAAACCAACTCCTCCTTTCCCAAGTGCATTAGGGGCTATTTCTTCTAGATTTCTCTCTTGGAACCAATTCTCCTGATTTCCCCATTTCTCAAACATCCCTTCCTTCAATTTCTCCCAAGTTGACCCTTGATACCCCCCACATCCTCCAAATCCTCCAGATCTTCTTACTCTGGTTTAAAGTTGCCTATTTACCACACTTTTTCTATGTCCATGGTTCCCTCACTGGATGCCACATTCCTTGAAATGGTACAGGAATTGGAAAGTTCTTTTGGTCTGGAACCAAAAAAAGGGGTGATCCCTTGGTTGAATATTTTCCCCCACTCCATTTTGAATTTTCCGCGCGCGCCCTGGGCTTTCTGTTTGTACCCCATAATTATTTGTTGCTCTTGATGGGTGTGGGGGTAATATTCCCCTGTTACAAGCCCTGGACCCTGAACCTGCAGGTGAATTGAGAAGGGTGTTGTGATCTGTCTAAAGGAGGGAAAAATCTTGTGCATGAAAAAAGACCAAGGAATTTCTATGATTCAGTGGTGAATAAAGTAGTTGGGTGGAAATTAGGCATAAGGAATAATGATTGTTTAAAAAGATGAGTTTACCAATCAGGCCCCTAAATATGCGGTGCAGAAAAACAGGATCAAGAATGAAGTAGGTGTGATCCATAGTTTTTGTTAAAATCCTCTGCAATATTCCCTTTTGCCTCCAAAGCTTGGTAGGCAAGAAGGTAGTAATAGGAAGATTTATTGTTCTGCAAGACACTAAAAAAATACTTCTCTGCAAACTTTTAGAACATAATTTTAATCTTTTGATTCCCCTACATCAAACCCTTGTTTGTTTGATCTATGTTTGATGAATTTTGTCCTCTCAAATGCTGGTGCTTTATTTAGAAAATAAAACAGATATCAATACAAAACCCCATTTTAATCTCAGCCACCTGTCTTAAGGTTCAGGATGTGCACCTGTCACAACTGCCCAATTGTTTGGATTTCAACAAGACAGTCTAATTAGTTTGCCTCACTGGGGAACACCCTATTTCAACTTACCTCTCCAGTGCCTTTTGGAATTCACTTTGGCTCAACCTCTCAAGGATTTGTTTTATTCTGATTTTGCCACCCCAAATCACTGACTCTGTCACGTTTGGACCCAATTGACATCAACCCTACATGGTCCCACTCCCATTTCTTAATTGTAAATTACATCTTGGTTGATTGCTTTTGTTTTCCACATGGTGGAATCCCTTTCCAGCCAACTTTCCCACTGGCTCTGCTTCCCCATATGGTAGCTTGGTGTTATTTTGTATTCCTACCAATCAGCTCCCCCCATATGGTAATTTGAGGCAACACACTTTTCTACTTTTTAATTACACACTTGATTACTGTTGAGGGGAATGATAATACTCATTTTATGCTAGCTGCAGTTCAATTCTGAATTGTTTCTATAAAACACAACCACAATGGTCAGATTCTTTGATTTAACTCTCAATAAAGCACAATTTACTTTCATGTTAAAAATATTTTTTTTAGCCTACATCCATCTGTTTGAAATTTCTGTGGCAATGGCCTCCTTCTGGGATTTTGGTTTAGAAACATGGGTTGTGATGTATTAAACTGGATGGTGGGGTCTCTTTTGGACCAGGCTGCAATCCTTCCAAAGATATTACTTAAGTCATGTCAATGAAACCTTCTGGAGTTGTTTTAGAAAATTAAATTACTAAAATGATTCCAACAGGTGTCATTGGCATGATTATTGTTATTGTTTTTACTATAATCATGCCAATTGGCATGCTTTTCCATACCAGGAAGGCGTGCACACCTTTTAAGATTGATAGAGTTGCCTGGGGTGGTAGAAAAAACCATTTGATGGTTGTTTGGGCCCTCAGAGGCCTTTAACCATTAATCAAGGCTTTGTGGAGCTGAACTAAGGCCTCCAGACCCTCGATGGGTCTGTCTGGGGTAGAATTCCTTTGATAGTTTAATAATCAAAAAAATTGAGTTAATTTAATCTTTAAAAATGCCATAAATATCAATTTTTTTCAAGAAAGTCAAATATGAACTCTTATTTGGAAAAGAAACTTCATCAAATGTGAAAAACTTAAGAAAATTGATAAAAAATCAATTTCCTTGCAAAAATTGAGATATATACTGTGGAATATAGATAAATTTTTACCAAACATGAAAAAAAATTAAAAAATTCAAAATATAACTATTTAATTCAGGGAGTGCAAATATTTTGAAATATTCAAAAAAAATATAATTCAGTACATAAATAATTGTAAAAAAAATTTTCTTTGAACAAAATAAAGTATTTTTGAGGGAATTTAAATAACTTTGTATCAAGCATAAAAACTAATAGAAAAAAAACCAATATATCTATTTCACAAGGAGGACTCAAATATTTCGGAATTTTTCAAGAAAAATTTCAATAAGTAAAAAAAGAAAAGCACCAGATGTAAAAATTTTATTATTGAAAAAAAATCAACTTTTGATATTTCTTTGATAATTCATGCACTTGATGAAGTGTATTGTGTAATTTTTTATCATATTTAAATTTATCTCATTAAATAGGTTCCTGTGGAATTTTATATATTTTTTATTTTTGGTAATATCTATATTAAATTGCAGATGATAATTTCTATTCAAAGAATTCAACTTTTTGTTTCATCATTCTCATTATGTGTTACTCAATGAATTATTTTTTTGGAATAATTCAAAATATTTGAATGCACTTTGGATTATAGGTGTATATAGAATTTTTCTATTTTATTTTATTTTTGTTGTAAGGTGTTTAAATCTCACTGAAAATCTAAATTATCATCAAAAGAAATCAATCTTTTAAATTCAATTTTTATATTTCTGTACTTGATGAAAATTTTGTTTTAATATTTCAAAATATTTGAATGTTTTCTGGTGAAATACATATTTTCATTTTTTTATATAATTTTTTATGCTTGGTAAATAATTTTTTACATTCCGTCAAACACCTTGAATCTTATTCAAAGTAGTCTGTTTTTTATATTTTTCATAATTCTTTATGCCAAGGTTGCTATTTCTTTTTCATATTGCATGAAATAGATATATGTAGAATTTTTGTATGGTTTTTCATTTTTAGTACATAGGTATTTATATCCCACTGGATATATCTTCCTGTTTGTTGAAATCAAATCATTTCTCTTAGTTATGTTCCATTGGATGAAGTTTTTTTCCAAAGATGGGTGAATATTTGAATTCCTTGAAAAAGATTGATATTAGGGGGTATCAAAGTTAAAATTTTTAAAAATTCAAATTTCTTATTTCATGAAAATATGAATTTTTTCAAAAAATGGTTTTTTATCAAAAGAAACAATGAACCAATGGGTTTAGCTCAAAAAAATAAAATTTTCAAAAAATAGAATATAAAAGCCTGAAATCAGCCATTTCATTTTTTGAAAGTTTTAACTTTGATACACCCTATTTACAGAATTTTTACACTTTAAATTGAATCAATTGGTGTGCATTATTTAATTATTCCAAATTTTATACCCCCAACAGACCCCTAGCGGATCTTTAAGCATAAGGTTAGCCCCTTACAATATGAAGAATTTATTTTTACTTGCTAGTATGTTCCATCAAGAAACATCCGGTCAAAGCTCTGTCACATCTCTAGTTGAAGCTATTCCCATGCTCCAACCAAGTTTTTTGGGCACAGTCACTTTCCAAAATGCAGATTGTCAAACAGAGATAACTTTGGAAACACAGATGGGGGTTTGGAACCAGAGGACAGGGGGTGGCAGCACAACAAAAGGGCCTAGCAAGTTTGGACAAGCACAAGGTAATAGGATTACAAGGGTTTGGTCAAAGTGGAGAAACAGATAAATAAAGATGAGATGGAGGGAGAAGAGAAGAGGGGATAGGCACCTTTGCAAACACTGATGGGGAGGAGCAGCATGGAAAACAGCCCTAGCAATTTTGGCAAGGCACAAGGTGGGGAGGCAATGGTTATTTAGGTTGAGGGGAAGAAGGGGGGGGAGAGGGAGGCATGGGGTTTGTACAAGGAGAGTAAGGTGGTAAAACACAAGTGAATTTGATAAAATGGGAAGACATGATTCACAAAGAAAATTAAATGGGAGATATGGATGAGGCAGAAAAAGTGAAAGTTGGGTGAGATAGAAACAAAATAGTGACAGGCAGGTATGGACAGGAAAAATGGGTGACATAGTAAAAATGGGTGACATGTGCAGGGGTGTTTAAAATTTAATGAGAGAAAGTCTTTATTTCCAATACTCCTCCTCACTTTAATCAAACAGTATTCTCAGGGGTGCTGTTGAAGATGGAATTGATATGAAGCTGGATTTTATGGCCAGTGAGGTTTTTTGTTAGGGAATCAGCAGGAAGTTGATGGGTGGGGGATTATTTGAGTGAAAGATTCTGGGAGAGGACCAATTATTGAAAAAAGTACAGGAAGAATTTCATGTGGCAGGTACCATGGTGGTAGACCAGGTTTGAGGCAATGGCCTGGGCACTATTGTTGTTGGTGTGCAGGGTGGGAATTGGGCAAGATCCCAGGGACTCCTCCATTAAGTTTGCACCACAGAGTAGGTCCTGGAAGCAGTTGGTGAGGGAATCAAATCCTGCCTTGGAAGAAAAGAGGGCCAATAATTTCTGTTTGTGGCTCCTCCACCCTTTGGTTCCATTTTATTGGACCAAGGACCCAGAGAAAGACTTAAAATGGTTGGTGCCACCATGGTTGGCATCACAGCAGTCAAATAGCTTATGTGGGGGGGAAGGTGAGGGGGAGTCTTCCCTAGGATGAGGTGGTGGGATCTGGTGTGCTCTACGTACCAGATAAGATGTTTGATGGCCTGGAAGGGAGGGGTCTTGGGTGGCTCCAGGAACTGCAACACAAGAGTATATGCAAAGAAGAGATCAGGGCAAATGCATAGTGCCATGTACCAATTGCACATTGATAGTTGAAGAGGCAATGGGTGGGAGGGTCTGGGATTTTGTTTTTGAGGGACTTGTGGTTATTTGGCAGGGGGGTGGGGGTGTTTCAATGGTTTTTCTGCCCAAATTCCGGAAGGATTTCTTTGATTTGTTTGTCTTGGAGAAGGCATGCATAGCCTTTTTTTTGTTGGTACCATATGCCCAGTTCATGCTTTGCCGGTCCCAGGTCTTCCATATTGAACTTGGTGTGGATCCCAGCTATGAAGAAATCCAACCAGGAGCCCCAAAATACAAGATTGTCCATGTGGTCATATAGCCAGAATGGGTTCTCTCTGTTTGGGGAATAATTGAAGCATGGGTGAGTTTGGGAGGGGGAAGGACCTAGACCTTTCAGGGTATTTGTTAAAGAGGCATTCCAGAAAAGGAGGCTTTACTTGAGGCTGTACAGGGATTTTTTGAGGATCAAGGTGTTTCTGTTAGGGGAAGAGTATCCTTTTGGGCAGGAAAGAAAAATTTTCTCCTTGGGGGTACCATTAATGAGGACGGTGAATTGCACATACATTTGGTGGATGCAGAATTGAAACAAGGATCCAGAGAGAGGAAATTTGGCTGAGATGTTGTCAGATGGAGTGGAGAGGGTGGATGTTGATGGGGGTGGATTGGATGGGGGTGGAAATGCGGGGAGAGAGAGACAGATGGGAGGGATCTTCAGATACTTGGGAGGTGGTGAGGAGGAGGACATTGGAAATATAGAATTTCCAAATTTGATGTGGTTGGTGATAATGATGCTACCCATTTCTGTGTCAAAAACTCTATAGGTGCAATTTCTGTTTCTGTAACCCAGAAATACCCCTGCTTCTCCTTTCTCCCCAAAAATTTCATCCGGTTTGTTGAGGTTTTAGATGGCCTGGCAGCCAAAGGGATGGATTTGGGATTGGGGTGGAGGGTTTACAAACCACCTTTTGTGGGGGTAAATGAACCCTATGGCTCTACAGGGGGTGAAATATTCTAGGTAGACCATGGTAGATGAGGCTCTGGCCAAGTAGGATGATTTTAGAATGAATTCCTTGAGGATAAATCTGGCTTTAAAGACAGTGGTCCAATTTCTGCGCTCTACCAGGGGATTCCTTTCAGGATGGTACAATGCAGTGGTCAGGTGTTGGATTCCCAGTTCAAAGTAGAATTTGGAGAGAGCTGAGTTCTTAAATTTTTTGATGTTATTGGAGAAAAGGTATGTGATTTTTTCCTTTGCTTCTAACTGGAATTTTTTGAAGACGCCCTGCAGGATTGCAGCTTTTTCTGATTTGAGGTTTAGGAATTTGAACCAGAAGTAATGGGAAAAACTGTTGACAATCTTTAAGAAGTATTTTTCTCCAAAATGGGAGGAAAGGGAGGAGATGGGGCCCCAAAGGTTTTTTTGGATAAATTTGAGTTTTTCAGAGGGGCCTGCAAGGCTCCTAAGGAAGGGATTCTTGTGGCCTTTGGTGATGTTGCAAGTGGTGCAGGTTATGGAGGGGTTTTTAATCAGAGGGTACATTCTTTTTAAATATTTGAGGGAGTTATGACAAGAGGCCTGATGGAGTATCATGTTTTTGGATTGAAAGGTGGAGAGGGTGAACCTTTGTCCTTGATGGAGAAAACAGTTTCCCAATTGGAAATATCTGGTCATTATGGTGTGATTCTGGTTTTCTTTGACAAGGAAATCCTTGTTTCCCCCAAGTATATGGAGTTTTTGGATTGGAGCAGGTTTCCCATGCAGATGAGATTGGTGGCTAGTCCTGGAACCAAGAGGAAATTTCTTAGGCGGAGGGTCATGAGTGGAAGGTTGAGCGACAACTTTCCCTTGCCTTAGGCTAGGATTGATTTACCGTTGGCTGGTTACACATTTTTCCTGATGGAGAAAAGGTTGGAGAAGAAGTGTGGGGAGTTAAAAATTCAAGCCAAGGCTCCTCATTCAAGGATGATTTTGGAGAGGGAATTGGAGAAAGAAGTGACCAGTTATTTGACCAAATTTGCTTCATGTTTCTTCCTGAGTTGACTAAATTTGGATTTGGGGTGTTTATTAAGGGGGTTGTGGATTCTGTTGGAGCCTCTAGGAATTTCAGGGCAGTAGAATTTGCGTTGAGCTTCCAAGGCTCTGGATTATTTTTTGATTTTGGATCTGTGTTGAATTTAAAATCTGAGTTCTTCCGGAATTTCTTTGAGGGAAGGGGATCCCTTTCTGATTTGGCATTTCTTATTGATTAATTTTCCAGCAATCTGATACTCCCAGGGGAGGTTACCAATTTCCAATAGAGAAATAGTTGAGTCTAGGAGAGAGGAGGGTTTGGTGGTTTTATTTTTGATGAGGCTGAAGAGAAGTTTGGTTTCTCAAGAAATAGTTTGGGGTTGTCTTTGACTTTTTCCAGTGGAGAGGTAGCAGGTGAAGACTTGATTGAAATAGATGGTTTGTTTTTGGAAGGTTTTGGGTTGGTAGTAGTTGTTGAGGAGGTTCCATAGTGTGGGTGGATTGCCCTGGTAGTCAGAGCCAAATTTGGAGATCATCCTTGTGTTGCAATTGAGGCTGATTATGGTTTAGGAGTTGACGGCTTGTTTGAGTCTAGGGTATTAAGGCAATTGCTTTACTTGGGTTTTCCAGTTTTGATGAATAGATGGTAGAGGTTTTTGAGTTGAAGGATGGATTATATCCATATTTTCCAGTCAAAGTAGTTCATACCCAAGGGTTTTTCATCTTTGGAGAGTTCAACAGAAGATTTTAACATTTTGGGTTAGGGGATCATTTGTGGGTGATTGTTATTCTTTTCTGGAGGTCTTTGAATTTATTCAAGCTCAACCAGTCTCATAATATGTGGAACAGAGATAAATTTGGAAAAACAGATGGGGGGTAGGAAACAGGGGATGGGGGGAGCAGAACAGAAAACAGACCTAGAAATTTTGAACAAGCACAAGGTGATATAATTGCAAGTGTTTGTTTAAAGTGGAGAATTTCATAAAATAAACTTGAATCAGTCTCCTCAGCCATCTGCAATCCTAAGTACAATAAACCTTCTACCCCTCAATCTACCAGCTGCAACTCCTGAAGTATATACCTGCATACCTGCAGGTCAAAGGAAATATCCCAGGCTCTCCCTCTCTCTCTATGGCTTGGTGAATCCTTCATCTCCCCTAAAAACTAATTGGTATGAGAACTACATATGGGTCCCATACTGTAAATAAATATTACCTAATATTAGATGGACAACTCACACTTCCAGTTCAGTACATGCTCTACCTTTCTGGATGGGCCTATCACCCAATCTTTTAAGCCACTGCCTCCAGTTCAATTGGTCAACATTCAATTCCATGGAGAATTTTAGCCCAGAACCAGTCATCCCTGCTCAAGGCCCGCTCTTATTTCCCAGATATAATGGCCTCTCTTCCCTTCCTGGACTGATTTCACTCAAGGAATTAGTATAATACTTCTTCTTGGTTATTCACTTCCAATAGGTGTAATCACAGAAAAATAAAGCCATCAAGCCTACCCTACTAATATAACCTATACATCTGGTGTTAATCTTATAGGATTAAGTCATCAGCCTTCCTCAAGATCCTTACCCCTGGATTCTTCTCAACCTTTTTCTTCCTTCATCCTTTTGATTACTCTGCCTATCTTCATTCCACCTATCTTCATGGCAATCAATATCATCTCTCTATCCTGAGTTCTGCGAGCATTAGTTCCTGTTAACTCCTCCCCTTGCAAGCCAGGGGCAGTTTTGACAAATAAACAGATAAATAAGCAAAAGATAGAAGGGTAAGAGAAAAGAGGTTAGAAAAATTTGGAAACACAGATGGGGGTTAGGAAATAGTGGATGAGGGGACAGCTCAACATCAAATGGACCTAGAAATTTTGGAAAAGCACAAGGTGGGGAGAGTTCTGGGGGTGTGGGGAGGCAATGGTTATTTATGTTGAGGGGAAGAGGTGGGGGGGAAGGATGGGGTTGGTACAAGGAGAGTGAGGTGGTCAAACATAACTGAATTTTAGAAAAGGGAAAGAAATGAGTCACAAATAAAATCAAAATGGGGAGACAAATGAGGAAGAAAAAGTGAAAGGCAGGTGAGACCAAAATAAAACAGTGACTGGCAGGTATGGAAAGGAAAAATGGGTGAAAATTGAAGGGGTATTTACAATAGGGCATATCAGAGTGAAAATTCTCAAAAAATTTGAACGCCTGATTTCAGGCTTATAATTTTTTTTTCAAAGTCTTATTTTTTTCAGTTAAAACCATTTGGCCATTGGTTACTTTTATAAAAAAATATTTTTGAAAAATTCATATTTTTCTGCCAATAATCAATTTAAATTTTCAAAAATTTTAACTCTAATACGCCCTAATTTATTGAGAGACAGTCTTTATTTCCAATAAAGAGTACCTGTGCATTTTATCTTGGATAAAGCTGGAACTGAGCTTGGCTGGAGCTTGGAATCACCTTGGTTGTAGATTTTTCCTTCCCTTTTTGATGGCATTTTCTAGCCAGTGAAATGAAGTTTTTTTGTGGTTTCAGGGCTTCAATTAATGTTTAAATGCCTTTGGTGGCCCAAAATTCCATCAAATGCTGTGTTTTCCTACCCCAGGAACCCCTTTAAGCCTTAAAAAGGCTGCATGCATTCCTGGAGTGGGAATGCACACCAATTGGCATGATTATAGTAAAAAAATTACTAATATCATGCCAATGATACCTTTTTGTTTTGTTGGTGTTTGTTCAAAATTCTGGTTTGCACAAAATATCCTTCAATGAGTGTTGGCTTCCTCAGAAACTTAAAAATTAGCCTTCTTCCACTGGGTATTGATGGGAAATTATCCAACTCTCTGTCATCATTTGTGGGGGATGGACAGGGACCAGTGGTTTATCATTAATTTTTTTCAAGGAAAAAACCTGTGGAGAGAAGGCCTTTATAGGCATAGGAATTCTGATCCTCAGATTATTCAATCAAATTTTTTTTGATGATGAGGCTTGATTCATACACTGGAAGAAAATGGTCCTTCCCAAAAATTGGAAAGGTAAAAATTGATGGAAAATTAAGGCATCCAGAAGATTCTTGCAGGGAATGAAACATTCTTTTTAAAAGAAGTTTTTTTGCTGAATATAAACTACAGGAAATCCTTCTTGTTGATGCAATAGCTTTGAATTTTTTGGTACATAAAAAAAAATTCATTAAATTTGGCCTATTGATTCTGTTTGATTTTGGGGACCCAAGCAATGCATCCAAAGGCTTGAAAATTTCAATTGTGGACTACCAATTTTAAACAATTCTCAGAGGGAAAATGGTGTTCTCAGATTAGAAAGGTAATTTCTTGGTGATTTTGGAAGACATGAAAAAAACCCTCCCCACCGCTCTGGCCAAAACATTGACTGAATAATCATAAAACAGGCCATCTTTATGAGGGTCCTATTTTCCCTTGCATAAAATATGTTGTACCAAGGGGTTTAGGTTGGCTCAAAATTTTGAAAAATGCCATGGTTTTGGGGGGATGCATAGAGATATCTGTTGAAGAATTATCCCCCTTCATCTGTGAAGAGCTTCTTGATGTCAAAACCCCTTTTCTTCTTGAAGAAGCACTTGAATTTGATGAATGAATAACCTTCTATGGTGGCTATTTTTAGACATTAAATCAAGACAAAAAATATGAAAAATCTGTGGAAAGTAAAATTTTACAGATTTAAAAAAGGAGGGAGATATGGATCCACCAAAATTCAGCAGGTTATAAAAAAGGAACAAAACAACACTAGGGGGATATTTTCTATTTCCTCAAATTGAATATAAGATAAAATTTCACTGTTTGGGCTTGAAGACAAGTTTTTATGGATGAAAAAATTCAGTTCACTAAAGGCTAAAGATAAGCAGGGAGTGACAATCAATAAAAAAGCACAGGACCCAATTAAGCAATTAATTGTTTGGATGGAAGGCAGTAGAAATTGAGGGATAACAGGGAAAATGGAGTCTCCAGGACTACTTCAAAAGAAACACTGGAGGGGATCAATAAGTAAAGCATCTATGACAAAAACTTGAAGAGGTTATACCTCAATACCTGGGAAATTGGTTGGATTGAATGTTGGATGCACAAAAATTTCTCCAAAGATGGAAAGAGGGATCATCCTACCTTTCCAAAAACTTGGATTAATTTTGAATACACTAATAGGCCAAAAATGGGTGTGGGAAAGTAGACAGGACAAGTGCAGGAGAATTTGACATGTTTTGTCCTTCATGTTCTGTTGTTTTTAATATTGAAGGAGGGATGCTATGAGGAGATATTGAAGGAGGAATGCTTTGAGAATAAATGAAGAAGGAATGCTATGAGGAGATAGTGAAAGAGGGATTCACTGAGGAGAGGAGAGAAGAATTATCAAATAATCAGATTTTTTTACAAAAGGGATATTGTTGAAGAGATTACTACAAGGGATATATATCAATTTTGGATATTTTACTAGGAATTTTCTGTTACTAAATTCATTACAGAGGGGCTTAAAAGCTTTCAGAGGGTATAAAAAAATATCCAAAGACAAAACTAGATTAATTTCTGGCTCAAATTATTGTCCTCTCTGCATTCTTAAATCACATTTCTGCATTGTTTCTTTTGAATAGTAAGATGCTGATGTAGCTAGAGTAATTTTCTACAGATGTGAGGGAGTACCTCATCCCCACATTTGTTCTGGGGAAAATTGGACCACCTAGATCACTGTGTACTGATTCTAAAGGAATGTACATATATTCAAGATGGAATTTTTGATTGAATGTTTTCCTGATAATCTTCCCTGTCATGCATGTGCTGCATGGAGACTTTCCCCTTTTTTAAATTCCTGGGAGAAGGGGTATTATCCTTGAGAAACTTGCATGGAAAAGCCACCAATACAATAAGATGAATATTTCCTACATACTTTGAGAAGCAAGGGAATGACATGGGATTGGGTGGCTTGGTTTCAAAATGATTTCCAGGAAACCATGGCTTATGTTGCATAGGAGCTCAAGGTAATTTTTGATTCAGATTGTTGCTTCATGACCATTGACTACACAGCTGCTTGTTTTCTTATTATTTTTCAATTGGGAAGTAATTTTCTTCTGATATTGGGGATATATTAGCAATTGTCTGTTTTGACTTCAACACCATTTCCAAGGTGGATGGTGAAATGCCCCTTGTGAGTTGCTTTGAGTGCAACTCCTGTCTTTCAAGTGATAATTTTCATACAACTTTGACAGAAATTGTTAAAAAAAAATCAGTCATTTATAATATGATGACTGTCTCCTGAGTCAAGCAACATTCAAATATTGCCAAGGCTATGGAATTGAAGAATATTTTCTCCAAATCTGGTTGGTAGATATGAGTGGTAATTGTTGGTCTTGGAAGCCATAAAAATTTCTTGAGGATGTTTGATTGGCTTCAACTCAGGGCGGAGTATCCAACATTTTTTTCAGTGTGGCCAGGCCATGGGTTCCACTTTCCTCATTTGAATCTTGGTCTGTATTCTTTGTCTTTATCCATCCTTTTATTTTGACAAGGGGAGTGGCATTGTTAAGGGGGGGGGGGGAGGGTATGTACGTGTTGGGAACGGCGTTGTGATTGGCAGTATTCTTTAGTGTTGATATCATTTTCTCCGGGTTGTTCAACAGAAGCTTGTCGCATAGTAATGTTTGCATCAGAGATGATCTTCTATTGGTGACCCTCGGTATGATACAGCAAAATATTTGAGGTGGCATGGTCAGTCCTATCATGATTGCATTTTCCACGGCTTATTTTGTCTTGGAGATGAAAGTTGGGATGATTTGTTCATACTATATGTTGACAGTGGCATAGGTCTGTCGTATTTTATTCCAAATAGCGTTTGCGTTCAATTCCGTTCCCGGCGTTATTATTTCAGGCAGGATGATCAGATTCACGTTGGGTGTTAAGGTTTTGAAAAGATGGGAATGTCATCGCCCAGAATCGAACCTGGGTTCGGCTAACTCTAGGTGCCTGCTTGACCACTTATAAGCTACGACGACGGTGTGCAGGTGTGTAAATCTAACAAAGGTGAGTGCAGCGTCTTTGTATTTTTGTACGTCTTCATCCGTTGGGTTGTCTGGTGGTGGGTTTACTGTGATGTTAGGGAGTCCTTTGAATCTGAGGAAACCGCGCATTCTGTGGATCCAGAAGGAATAGTTGCCCTCTTCCAGATTTATTGGTTTGTTTTTTGTTTAATGGCTTGTGTGGAGATGGCAGACAGTCAGTGCCCTTGGTCTGGCTGGCCTGTCTTCGTGGTTTTTGAGACCAGGCATGAGTCCGCGAGCTAGTCCAGTTTTGGCATGACTTCTTGGGGGTGACTCACCTTTGTCTTCGTGCGTCGTGGCACGGTCTGATCTGGTTCTCTTCCCGTTGGTCTTATTGCAAGGTTGATCAGCTGCGATGCCAATGGGGCCGTTGTTCAAATATTCCAATGCTATATTAAGTGTAACCTCCAAAAACAGAAGAGGTTGAACAGCGTTCCGATTCACGCACATTTAAGGATGCGATGAGCAAATCGAGATAGAACCACTGCTGTTATTGATTCAAATAAAGACCCAGAGTCGATGGGTTGTTTTGGTAGTCAAGACTGACACTCAAAAGTTCTCCTTGTGGAACTGTTGACCTCGCCATCTACATGTAGCTATCACATCCGCCTTGCCAGTTGGACCCATCGATTGCCGCCTCGCATCGAAGGCTGAACTCTCCGAGACCGATCGAGCGCGCACCAGTCCCAAAAGATTAAGCACGAAGGCTGACACTTACTTCCACCCAAGTTCATAACGCCCGACTACGAAGGCTGACCTATTCCCATGTAACATCATAACGCCCAACTGTGGCACAGACCACGAGTCCTGAATTGAATGAGAAAATCGCGAACTCAGTCTCAAAGTATGCGACCATAGTCTTTGAGAGACTTAGTAATATTGATCCACCCGATTTATATAAAAAGAAGCTCCTTGTCTGACGAAGGTTTGACTGTGTCGTATCTGCAGGAGATTTTTTCAAGATGCTGATCCCAAGCTCCTCGGGCGTTCAGCTTCCTGACTTGATTCAGCTTATAGATTCACTATCTTCGTCCCTCAATCCATATTCCCTCATACTAAATAGCATCAGCACAGCAAAAGCCGATCTCGATCAAAGTCTCACAAATTACACTCACTTCCTCCTTGTGCTACTGATCGTCCACTCTGTGCTTGGTATCATTGCACTGATTTCTCTATATGTCAAAATTTTCAAGAAGAATCAGGATGGAGAACGTCGAAAGCTTTGGCTGTGGCGAAAACACTATTTCTCACCTGAGGGTCGACCGCATTACGTACCGAATGGTCATTTCATAATCGAATGCATGCAGTTACTAGGATGTAGTTTGCTGTGGCTGTTTTCTCTTGTCACGCTCAGATTTTGCCAATCACCTGAACCTTCATCTCCTGGTGTTTATTCGATTATGGTTTTTTTGATGGTCACGGCTTTCGTACCGGGTGAGTAGAAATTGTGCATGATTTCCTGAGGGAGCCCAATTGGACGCGATAGTTAAATGTTACTATATTAAGGCTTCATCGGGTTTTGGTTTAATGGTTGGAGTGCATTTTATGCTGCGTAAGTTCTGTTCCGATATGGATCGAACCGGCGCGCAAAATCGACAGGTTGAGGTTAATTTTCGGCTGAGCTCAAATTCCTTTTTGAAAATTCCACCGAAGAGTTTCAATTCTCCGGAGGCTCGAAGTAAAAAAACGGGGGGCAGGCATATTTTGGACACTTATCCAAATATTATAAATACCCTCTGCATTGGGGCGCCAGCGTTCCTTGTTATATTTTATGGCGGCATCGGAATACGGCAGGCGGTGATCCACCATAAACTTTTCAACAATTTCGTGATTCTCGGAAAGACTCTCACTGATCTATCGGCTTCATGGAGGCCTGATAACCCTATGAACTCCGCTAATAATCAGCTTGTCTTTGGCATTCTCCAAACTCTTGCGGCCGAGGGGACCAGCACTCTTTTTTCATTTCGATTGGTCGGCTTCACATGGACTGCTTGGTCTATGGTTATCATATTAGTAAATATTCAACTTCCACTCCCAATATCTCCGCCACCCTTGTTGGATGAAAAACTTTCTCACTGACGATTTATCGCCTGAAAAAATCTCTACTTGTGAAAGTTTTACACGGTTTCGACGGCTGCAATTTCCAAAATGTTTTCAAGCACGATCGCCACAGCTCGGGGCCCCTCAATTATTCTGAAGACTCGAGTGCCCGAGAAGCATCACGAGTCGCCTTTCGCCTGCTCGACTGAGGAAAGTAGTCAAGAAGCAAGCCGAGTATCCACAGCTGCGAAAACCCCGTTTCTGAGAAATGGATTAGCCCCAAGTAACTCGAGATTGCTCAAACTCTTGAAGAGGAATTACTGTCAGTTGTTTAAACCGTCTTGAAAACCTCAAAATTTTTTGCTGATGTAGTACCTCCCCATCGACGGTAATCATGACCATACTCCAGTCTTGCTATGCACGAATTGGTTGACTGTGACTATAGCAATGGGCTTCTTGGGGTCTTTCGGTATACTTTTCGGACTGAAAGTCGGAACGTTTTTGTCGGGGTGAGCAAACCCACGACTCTACCCGCGGATTCTATATCAAATTTGACCTAACTTCACCCCACCAAGACAGAGATCGCCCGCTACTGCTTGTCGCGATGCTTACTGCCAGTGCGGTAACCTTATCATTAGGAATCCTTCTGTCAACCGTGAGTATAGGCTTTAAGGCCATCATGGCATAAAAGAAGTACTAATTGATGTTTCATTTATTCTTCTTATTAGGTTTTAACTACAATCCCCCTGTAAATCAGTTTCACTTGAGTGTTTTGGCACTATTTTTTCTTTGATCATTTTCATTTCAAAACCTTCCTCATGAAAAGGAATATTATACATTTAAGGGGTGTACTGTGCTAGTTTCGTACATTTTTTGATGCTTTAATTTATTTAATCCTGAACTTGATTGAGAAACCAAAGCATGATGCAAAATTTTGGCTTCAAGGGAGAATTCCATTTTATTTGATGATTTTCTCATCAAGATTAGACATTGAACAAGTCATTGAAGCTTAACAGAAGAAAAATTTGAAATCGTTAGGATTTTGGGAAAAACACATGCCTACTAGTACTTGTTCCATAACTGGCCTTGTTTCCAGGTTTCATTATTCAAAGGAATGAAATAATATTAAGTGTTTGGAATTGAAAGATTAGGAAAATAGCTGCATTTTTGAGAAAAGAAAATTATTTAGAAGATATGATTTAGGAACAGAAAGAATAAAAAATGAACTAAATTTAAAAAACTGACTTTATTTTTTTGAATTAACTCATAAAAAAGAAGTTTAAAAGCAATAAAATCTACAAAAAACTACACTGATAGATGGGTATCCAAAATTGAGGAAAATGAACCTATAAAAATGTTTTCCCAACTCAGAATTTTGAGTTATTTCAGGAAGCCTCTCCAGAAGTATTTGGAGTTGAGTGCTGATTTGGTCAATATATTTTGAAATTAATACTTGAGATTTTAAGGATAATTTATTTGAAATTGATTGAGGGATCAATTGATTCATCTTCAGAGATGATTAATTTAGCAATTATCAAAGTTTATCAAATTTTATCAAAGCAAGAAAACCAAACTTTACAAAACTGTAACCTTTTGACCAAATAAACAATCCAAAATTTGATGCCTCAACAAGAAAGTTATGCCTTAAGACTTATTTTCCAAAAATAAAAGTAACCATTTATGAAGCATAATACATTTAAATTAAATACACATGAATTTGATTGGATTTTGTTGTAGTAAGCCCAATAGAAATACACTGAGGAAGGGTCATGCATTTCACTCAAGGGTCTAATTTTTGAAGAAAACCTTTGACAGATTTCCATCAAAATCAGCATGTGATTTTCAAAAAAAAAATAGCAAAACCTACTCAAAATCATTGTAAGAACTTAGTGCTTCCCCCTTAATACTTTTTGACATCAAAAAAAAATTCATAAAACATATCAAGTGATCACCTGAGATTTATCTTTAAATCTTGCATTTCAAATTTGAATCAGTCCGAAATTTCAATTGATATTTTAATCTTTATTTTCAACCTTTGATATGCTGTTAATCTTAAATTCAATCTTAGAATAAATTGCATTTCCATCAATGATTAAACATGGAATTTGAGAATAATTAATTACTCCATTTAATCATTCTCTGGCAATCTTGAAATTTATTTTGAACCTTTATTTTTCTCATGCATTACCAATTTATTATTTGATTTAGTTCAAGACTCAAAAAGTTGAAATCATTTTTAAGAACCTTCTCCGATTTTCAAGGATTGATCTAGATTTATTTTCTCAAAGATGCCAACTCAAAATAGAATATAGCTCCAAACTCGATTTATTCTTCCCACAACTTTCTTACCTTTGGTTCTGAAAATCTCTCTTCCAAAACTAGCAAATATTGGATTCATACTCATCAAACCTGTTCTCCAAGAAAAATTAATATTAGAATTAATTTGATTTCAAACTCTGTGCTATTTTAGATTTTAAAACCCTGTTAAAAATGAAGAATCTACCTAATATTTTGAACTCTTTTTTGATATTATATTGTTTAAAAAAAATGATTAGATAATATAACTCTATATTCACAAGATTTTTTCATTCATTTTTGTAGTGTTTTGACAAACCCAAATATGGAATATCACGGTTTGACCTATCACAGGATATGTGACAGATTTAAACAGTATATAACTACAAAAAAAGTGCACTGGCAAAATATAATCAAGGAGTCTCTGTTTCACATGTTTTATATCATTTGAGCTATCTGTCTCTAAAATTGTATACTAAATACAATGGAGGAAAAAAAGACAAGATACATGAAAAAATAATTTTCTCCACCTGACCCCACCATGCATTTCCAATTTCCCACATGGAAAATTTCAAAAATACTAGCAAAATATCTATAGAACCCAGCTTTATTCAAACAAACACCATAAAAATATTCATGAATCATAAATTATATTTTCAATCAAGGGTGGCCCATTATTTTTGGCCATCTCTAACATCTTATTATCAAATCAACCTACATGATCAATACCCAGATTTAATAATTGCCTAATCCAGAATCATATTCATCCTCAGCTTTTGATTTCCAATTTTCCCAACAATGAAATTCACAATCCAATCACCAACCTTTCCCATACCTGTTAATATCCATGAATACCTTCATTCTATGTTGTTTTATAATTTTTCAATTCCCTCATTTTTTATCCTGTTCTCCCTGTTTTTCTGTAAAATCATAGCTTATTATTTTTTTGATTATAAAAAGTACTGTATGTGTAGCACCTCTCATCTAAATAAAATTGAAAAAACTTGTGGAAGACTTTTATCTGAATCCAATTTTCACATTTCAGAATCCTCATTGCTTATTGTTGAATCAGCACATTCCTTTGTGGCTCCAGAAACAATTTTCCAAATCTTTGTCTGGTATGTTGAAAGTTCAAATTGAGCCTCTAAATATTCAACATTCCACAGAAATGAATCATCTCCAGGATCTTATTTTATACCTTGCATCTCTTACTTGGCTTATTTTTTTGTATCATTTTCATTACTTCTAACTCCTTCATCTGTCATCTTCATGTTGTAATTGGCCTGTAAATTAATGAAAAAATTGATTTAAATCCCACATTTTTAGTACATTGGGTATCTCCTTTGATGAATTTTTGAACTAGAGTGGGAATTCCTCAGGTTTTATCTCATCCCTAAACTAGGCTTTCTATTAAATTAAAATTAGAAAAAATTGTATGTACATTGTTTCCTCAGTTAGTTGATTTCATATTTTCTCCCAAGTTTCTAAGGAATTAGTGTTCAATCAAGATTTTGCCAGTTTTTAAATTGGAATATTTCATGAAAATATTGCCATAGTTCAAACCATCAAATTTGAAATTTGAATATAGGCTTCTAAATTGCAGATTCATTAAAGTTTTTCTCTTCACTTTTACCATTTAAGCCTGATTCTATGATTTAAGGTGAAATGAGGATGTTTTGAGGCAATAGGGGAATAGTTTTGGATTTTAAAGTTGGCATTTGGATGAAAATCAACAATAAATTCAACACAGTAGTTTAGGTTTGTAAAAATTTAAGCTTTTGTGTATGATGGATAAGGTTTTTTGGCACAAGCATCATTAATTTTGATTTTTGAGGAGTCAAGTATCAAGAACAAAAGAGATATATTTCATATACCAAAAAGAATGGAACCAAGTGAGGGAGTTATGTGTTACCAAAGGTGCAAAAAATTGTGGAATGACTTCTTAAATGATAGGCAATAAAATGTTTAAAAGTTTTCCGCTGGGGAATGTGTGTATAGATAAAAAGACTGAGGAGACAAAGTGTTCTCCAATTATTTGCGGAAGCTGGGGTAGAGGTCCATGCTCACATAAATAAAATGATTAGTGCTTTTGAAGTAATGGGTCTGGAATAGCATTGATTATAAGATATGTTAATATTCATAGAAAAAAGGGATAAATGGAGTATGGATTTAATTGAAAAGTAATGGTACTCATTATAAAGAAATGTTTTAGAAATCTGATACTCAATTTTGAAGGCAAAAATTGGTTACATGGAACTTGATTCTAAGTGGAAATTTGGGTTTGTTTCTGAGGAAATTATATTTGAAATCAAGGAGCAATTTCTCATAATCATTTGATGAAACTAATAATATTGTGGGTTTTTTGGCCTGATTTTCAGAAAATTTGGTGCAAACTAATAACTGTGGATGATATTGATAATTAGTTTCTAATTTAGTAATTGGGTATGAGATGGTAAATTTGGTTTTAAGATAGTAATTAGGCATGATATATGGCAGTCTAATGCGTATAAAGAAAATGAAAAACTTTATGAATTTATTTCTTTCCAAATAATAATCTCAAATTCAAAATTAATTTTCAAATTGAAAAATTAGATATATTTCAAAAGAAAGTATAAGTTCTGGAAATGTTTTTTTGCCACAATACTATCTAGTAAATAAATAAAAATCTCAAATCAAATCATTATATATACCCTTGATGTACAACATTAATTTTTTCAAGGCCTCTTTTATCCATTCAGAATGATTGAAAATATTTACCCAGATACAAGAAATTCTTTTTCAAAGAAGTGAATCCTAAAATGTGACTCTTACTTAAAATAGCCTTTTTTTCCTCAATGGGCCTACATCCTCTCACATAAAAACTCAAAATTTTATTATAGGATTCTGAAAAATTCAGGTAATTCATCAATATGGTGTACCATGAGAAATTGGATGTCATTTGCTACCAATTTCCATCAAGTAATCTCTGTTTCAAAGCTATTTCCAATCTCTAGTTGAGGCAATGCTAATGCTCAAACAAAGTTTTTGGTGCACAGTCACTGTCAAAAATGCAGAGTGACTGTGCATTGGAGGTGGAGAAAGCTGGAATGGGGCTTGGCTGGAGCTTGACCTGAGAATGTTTTATATTGGGCTGGAGGTCATTGATGGGACTTGCTAGCAAGGGAAAAGAATTTGTTTTGTTGTCCAGTATTTCATTTAAAATTTCTTCAGATAAGAATCTCATTTTGTGATAAATCTACAAGATAACCTTTTAAGGAACAATCTAGAGTTATTGATAAATACTTTGTGTTTCCTGAAATTTTCAAGGGAATTCTCCAAAATTTCAGTCAAGTTCAACAATGCTATTGTGAAGAAACAATATATGGAAGTGAATCTCCCTGAAGGATTTTTATTTTTAAAATAATGCATTTTAAGGCTCTCTGATACATCCAACAGAAAATTATAATTGAGGAACTCAGAAATGAATATATTTAAAGTCATAAGGTGAATTTATATGATTTTATATCCCATAAGTAATAATCTGGTGTTCCTACAACCCATTCTTCCGGTTGCAGACTATCAATATTTATAATAATTAAAAGAGAAAACAAGCATAAATCTTCTTCTATCCATCCTCCTTCCACAATTTCACATCCTCCTTCTGCTTTCATATTTCTCAATCCATACCAGAATATTGAAAAGATTTTTTTCAATTTCCAATCCCTCCTACAAATTTCCACAATCCACATACTCTAGCTAAAATCAACCCTCATAATTGGCTTTGAAAGGTTCCCTTCTCATCATCAATTTTTGGAAAAAATCCCAATTATTCAACCCTCTGAAATGTCATCTTCAAATTTCCTTTTCTCTAAATTGATTTCTGGATTCATAACCTAAATCCTTGGTTCAAGAATCTAGAAATTTTTGAATATATTTCAGGGAGTAATAATTCAATTGTTCAAATTTTGTGATTATCTGAAATATTTCCTACAACTGATTCACACCCCTGCAATTCTGAAGAACTTTTGAACATAAAAATTCCACACTATCAGACACAGATCATTTGGATGTATGCATAAACTCTACAAAATTTATTCAAAAAATCACAAAAAAATACAAATATGGATACAAATATTAAACCTTATTCAAATATGATTGTTATTAATATTTCTACTTGATTTTCTAGGAGGGAATAGAACCTAATTACCAAGCTAGAAATTTCCATGAATAATGTTTTTCCAAGATTTGGAATCCTTGGTCACAAAGACTTTCTTAACTGGATCTAAACTGGGAGATGGCCAATGATCAGATTTGAACTTGAATGAGACTATATGTTTTAAATATTCTAAAAGAATGCAGCAAATAGGAAAAAATTTGGAATTTGGAGTAGGAGGGGAATTCAGAGGAAGATAAGTGCAATGAATTCAAGAAGAAAACAGAACCACTGTGCACTTATATTTTTCAACAAGAAGGAAACCATGGCATGGAAATTTCTTCTGCATATTCATGGGAGCTGGGTCAGAAAGTTGGTTCAGTTGCCTCCTTGATTCTTGGAAAGTTTCACCCCAGATATCACGTGTAATCATTGGTCCTTGAAGATTGGGTTTGAATCAAGCTCTTTCACCATTTTTTTCCGGAATTTGATTGAGTATTCTGAGTTCCTCCCCAAAAAAATTGATGCCCCTCTAAAGCCACAGTTCCCATCTCCAAGACATCTTGAAAATGTGATATATGTCAAATGAATGTTTTTGTGGAAACAAAAGATTTTTATGGGAACTAAAACCCAAAATCAGACTTTTTTATAAAAGGAAATATGGACTCAAGATAATAATAAATTCTTCAATTGAGACTTGGTCAAAGATTCCAGAAGAAGAATAAGATAATGTGCAGGAAACCTTGAGGAAAAACCCAAACAAAATCAGAAAAATTTTTAAAAAGGGGAAAATTTTAAAGTTACTCAAAAATGTTAAATTTAATCACTTTATTTTGAGTCTTTGGATTCTATTCTTCAGTTTTTTAAAAAGTTTTTTTGCAGAAATCTTGATGCCAGATTCTAAAAAAAAACATTGCAATAGATGTGCTAATTTGAAGTTTTTTTACATTGGATTGAATTTTTGGATGCTCAAGATACATCCAAAAATTCTGAAAAAAATATTAGAATTTAAGAATTTTTTCTCTAAAGCTGGTTGGTAGATATGAGTTGCAATTGTTGGTCTTGGAAGCCATAAACATTCCTTGAGGATGTTTGATTTGCTTCAACTCAGGGCGGAGTATCCAAAATTTTCTTTCAGTGTGGCCAGGCCATGGTTTCCGCTTTGATCCTTTGAATCTTGTTATGTATTCTTTGTCTTTATTCATCCTTTTATTTTGAAAAAGGAAGTGGAATTGTTAAGGGGGGGAGTGTATGTACATGTTTGGAAAGGTGTTGTGATTGGCAGTTTTCTTCTTTCTTGATATCAGTTTCTCCTGGTTGTTCAACAGAAGTTTGTTGCATAGTAATGTTTGCACCAGAGCTGATCTTCTATTGGTGATCCTTGGTATGATACAGAAAGCTCATATTTGAGGTGTAATGGTCAGTCCTGTCATGATTGCATTTTCCAAGGATTTTTTTATCTTGGAGATAAAAGCTGGGATGCTTTGTTCATAGCTGGGATGCTTTGTTCATAGCTGGGATGCTTTGTTCATAGCTGGGATGCTTTGTTCATAGCTGGGATGCTTTGTTCATAGCTGGGATGCTTTGTTCATAGCTGGGATGCTTTGTTCATACTTGATCATTTCAAACTGTTTCCAGACCCTAAAAATGGAATAAACGTTGGAAGTGGCATAGGTCTGTCATATTTTATTCCAGATAGCGTATTTGTTCAATTCTGTTCCCATTGTTATCGTTTTTTGCACCATGATCATATTAAATTTGGGGTTTAAGGTTATGAAAATATGGGAATGCCATTGCCGGGAATCAAACCTGGACTGGGCTAACTCTAGGTGCTGCATTACCACTAAGCTACAACTACGGTGTGCAGGTTGGTGAATCAAAAAAATTTTATTGCAGGGTCTTTGTATTCTTGTATGTCTTCATCCATTGGATTTCCTGGTGGTGGGTTTACTGTGATGTTAGAGAGTCCTTTGAATGTGAGGAAACTTCATGTTAAAATGCGGATGCACTCAGGTAATGTGCATAGGAGTGTGTAATCCAAACGGGATGCAAAAATGGGCCTCCACGGCCCATTGGACATCAGGTGGGCCACGTGGGCCTACGTGGGTGTTATTGGTTTTGGGCATTTGGGCACCAAAACACGTTTTTATGGTCTTTTGGGACACGGGCCCTCACGGGCCCGCCAGGTTGGATGGGCCACCCAAGCCAGATGGGCTTATTTGGGTATAAAAGGGCCCAAGCTTTATTATGGACATACTTGGCCAGACGGGCTGGCCGGCCAAAGTATGTAATTCTCACGATTTGGGCTTGGGGCGGCCTGCTAGGGGCTGCCGCCTGCGTCGCGGCCTGTTTGGGGCCACCTGTGTTTCTTGGTACGGCCCATGCGGGGCCCGACGGCCCGCGCGGGGCTGTTGCATGGCCAAGGGATCCCACCCGGTGGGATGCGGCGCAGACTCGGCTGGTCACGCTAGGCGACCAGCGCCAAGGAGCCGGGGCTTGTGGCCCTGGCTTGCTCCCCCTCCCCTTGCTTGCCATTGCAAGGGGGATGGGGGCGAGCTGGCTGGGTTGAACCAGCCAGCGACCAACCGCTACAGTGCGGTTGGTCAGGGCAGGGGGGACCTGACCACCCCCTTGCCCAAGGAGGTGGCGGCGCCGGCCGCAAGGGTAGCGACCGGCAAGTGGGGGGGAATTCATCACCCCCCCACCATTGATTGGTTGAGGCGACCAAGCAGGACAGGGACGCTCTCCCCCCCCCCCTTTAATGAGGGGGAGGAGCGATGGGCCTGGGGGGACCTGATCACCTCCCAGGCCAACCTACTTGACAACGCCCTGGGGGTATTGACCCCCAGGGCCCCTGGTGAGGGGATTTGACTGCCCCCACCAGGGATTTGAGAGAAAGAGGGGGGGGACAGCATGTCCGCTGGTCACACCCCCCCCCCCCCCATGTGAGTCTGAGACTGGACCCAGGTGTGCCCTGGGTCCCACCTGGCCCATTTGGGGGGCCAGGGGCTGGCTGCATGAGGCAAAAAACCAGTAAACAAGGCAATGAGGTCATAATGACTGCTTTTAACGGACAACCAGCCAAGGGGATTGAACAGTTAAGGGGCTGGTTCAGCCCCATTCAGGTGGAAACACCAGTAATAACCGCCATAGGCTGGTTGTAAGGGTACAGGGACTGATGCCATGTGGGCTGATGTAGTCCAAACCAAGTAACAAGGCCAGTAGAGCCTGTAGAGCTCTTTTGGGCGGAAAATTTGCCTTTTGGCTTTTTGTATCATGGGCTCACAAGAGGCCAATCTTTTGTACTTAAGGAGCTCTTCTCCCTGCTGTTTTCCATCCATTCATTCATCATTCTAATCAAATTCATCCAACATATTGCCCCATTGTGAGAGCCCCATTAGAAAATATTGACACCCAGTGTCCAGAATTTCTTTTGCTTTAAATACTGCTCATTTGCCTAAGCTAATTGCTGGCCATAATACTAACACATTATCAGTACCATCATCATCATTATTTCCAAGCAAGATAGACCCTTATACCTTACTTTGGACAACCTCAAGGACCTCAAGTTTTCCAAGAAGATGTCTTATATCCCAGAGTCCAGCTCCACCAAGATAGTTTTGAATAGTCAGAACTATAATGCTTGGGCTGTCCTTATGGACAGTGAGTTGGATAACATCTGTTGTGGGGATATTATGAAAGGAGATCATACTTTGATCAGTTCAGAGGTGGAGAAGAAGGCCTATCATCTTATTCTTAGAAACTTGGATGAGCATCATGTAACATGGGATGCTGATACTCTGTTGGAGGAACAGAAGAGGAAGGGGAGTGTTTTATGGAAAATGCTCAAGTCAAAGTATGCTTGTGACTCTGTTTATCAAAAGGGGATTGCTTTCAATAGATTTTTTAAGTTGAAATTTGGCAACTGTAATCAATTTGTGGGGGAAGCTAGATCTAGTATTGCTAAGTTCAAGTCATCTGGGCTGAGCATGGATCCTGAGTGTTTGTCACCATTAATTCTTCAAAAGCTGCCAAAAGAATATGAGTCCTTGGTCAGGATCATATCTCAGTTGGATCCCCTTCCAGGAGAAGAGGATGTGCTTAGAAGGATTGAAAAGGATGATCTTCAATTCAAGATGAAGGAGAGCACAGGAACTGCTCTGGTGGGCAAGACAGGAAAATCTGGGAAGAAGGCAAAGGCCAAAAAGGAATACCAAAGGTCTTGTATTATAATTGTCAGAAGAAGGGGCACTATGCAAAGGATTGCAAGGAGGCCAAGAAGAGGAAGAAATCTGAGGAAAGTGAAAAGTAACACAAAGAGGTCAACCTTATCATGGAAAATGTTGCTATGGTGGCAGTGGATGTTCCAATGGAACAAGCTGTTGTGGAACAAGTCCCCAACAAGAAGGCTAAAATCAAAGAGGATCAAGAGATGAAATTGATTGATTATGAAGTGTGTAATCTTAAACTTGAAAATGAGAACTTATCAGTGGCTGATAATTCTTCATTCCTTACAGGAGGATTGTTGAAGGAGGATGTTCTTGTTTTGATTGATTCTGGTTGTACAGACCACATTTTTTTTGAGCCAAATTTGTTTTCAAATCTTAGAGATTTTGATGGTGTTGTAAATATTGGCCAAAAAGGAAGAACAATCCAGATTAAGGGGATTGGAAAAGTTATTCTTGCAAATCACATGGGTTTCAAAATAATTTTTGAGAAAGTGTTCTATGTACCAGATTTGCCTTATAACCTTGTGTCTCTTGGAGTGCTCTGGAAAAAGGGTTTCCAGATTTGTTATCTTAAAGAAGATAAGTTTGTTATTGATTTGAATGGGAGAACTATCCTGAGTGGACAAGTTCGGAATAAGTTTCTCTGTGCTGACTTGTTCAAGATTTCAGCTCTGAGCCCTGTTGCTCACAATAGAAGTGGGCATAAGGTAAAGGAAAGCAACTGTGAGAGTTGTAACTTAGGGGCCAAGACCAGGAATGTGTTCTCAAAGAGTAGATACCACACAGAAGTTCCTAGAGAGGAATTCTTGATTGATTTGGCAGGGCCATTTTCACCAGTGTCTCTTGGAGGGGCAAGATACTTCATCAATTTGGTTGATACAGCAACTAATTTTGTTTGGGTAAAACCAATAAGATCAAAGTATCAAACCACAGAGGAGGTTTCAGTAATTTTCAAAGTCTGGAAACAGAATGGTTTGATGAGGGAGATCAAGAGGGTTATTACTGATGGAGGGGGTGAGTTTGTGAGTAAAGATTTTGAGAAACTATTGAATGATTATGGTATCACTCAAATAGTTACTACTGCTAGTACTCCACAAAACAATGGAATAGTTGAGAGGATGAATAGGACTTTATTGGACAAAGTCAGAACTATTATGGCTCAATCTGGTCTACCAAAGTTTTTATGGGCTGAGTTGGTGTGCACAGTGTGTCTGTTGCACAATATTGTAAGTGTTAATGGGAAGTGTCCTCATTATCAGCTTTGGAAGTTGTACCCCAAAACATCACACCTAAGAACAATTGGTTGCTTGGTGTATTATAGTGTCCACCATAATGAGATGGTTGGAAAGTTAGATCCTAGAGCCAGAAAAGGGGCACTTTTTGGCTATGACTTAATAAGTAAGTCATACAGGATTTATTGTCCAGGGAAAAGAAAGTTTATCTGTAGTAGGGATGTAAAATTTGAAGAAAGTACCTTTCCACTCAAAAGGGGTGAACCTAGTGCTGTTCAGGAATCACAGCAGGAAATAGCATTGGAGCCTATTTCCCCAGCAGAGGCTGGAGAGAATATCATTAGTGATGATATTGAGGTGGCAGACGTGCCACAGGAGGGTTTAGTACCCACTTCAGGGGAGTCTGTGGAATCAGAACCGGATTAGCCTCCACCTCCAGTTAGAAGGAGTGGCAGGATGAGAATGCCTGTTGATAGGTATGGGGAATGGAAGTCCCATTATGCTTCTGCGGAATATGTGGAAGATACACTTCAGGAACAGTGTATGCTTAATGAGACTCTACATTTGAGTTCAGAAATGGGTAATAGAGTTAACCCAAATAGCTTTGGTCAAGCTATGAATTCTGATGAGAGAGCCAATTGGAAGACAGCTATTTTTGAGGAATTTGATTCTTTAGAGAATAATAGTGTGTTTGAAGTGGTTAAGCGGGATTTAGTTCCAAAAGGAAAGACCATTGTTGGGTCTAGATTAGTGTTAAAAAAGAAGTTTGATACTAATGGAGTTTTGAAGAGGTTCAAGGCTAGATGCGTTGCACAGGGCTTCAAACAGAGAGAGGGTATTGATTACCAGGAGACTTTCTCGCCAACTGGAAGGCTGTCCACCTTCAGGTACATCATTGCTTTGGTAGTGGAGTTGGGTGAAGAAATCAGACAGGCTGATTTCGTGACTGCATACTTGAATGCAAAACTTGGAGAGGAAGATACTGTTTATATGTCAATTCCTGATGTTTTCAAGGAATGGCTGGTTGAGACCAAGCCAGAAACTATGAAGAAAATCTGTGTGAGAAGTTTCCTCTCAGCAGATAAAGGGGAGTATGTCCTCAAGCTGTGAAGATCCCTGTATGGATTGAAGCAATCAGCTAGGTCATGGTATAATACTATGAGCATGAAACTGATAGAGATTGGTTTCAAAAAAAGTTTGGCTGACCCTTGTCTCTTTGTGAGAAAGGATGCAATTTTGTTTGTATGGGTCAATGACATTATCATTATTGGGAATAGTAAGGAGAGAGTCATGGAGACACTCAAAAAGGAGTTCAAGATAAAAGATCTTGGTCTGGCACAGCAGGTGCTGGGAATGAAAGTTAGTAAAAGCAAGAATGGGATCAGGTTGGATCAGAACCATTATGTGTCAGCTCTACTTAAGCAGTATGGCTTAGAAGATGCAAAGGAGTTTGGTACTCCAATGCAGTCTAACATTCAGTTAGAAAAGTCTACAGATGAAGAGCATCTAGAGTTTGGTCAATCTGGGAATGATTATAGATCAGCTATTGGATCTTTGAATTATTTGGGGCAGTGTACAAGGCCAGATATTACTTATGCAATTGGGATTTTGTCACAACACTTAGAGAAACCATGCATGAGGCATTGGTCAGCGTTTAAGAGAGTTATGAGGTATCTTAAAGGAACAAGCAGTCTGGGACTGCAGTTTTCAAAGTCATCAAACTTTGACTTGGTTGGTTATTCTGATGCAAGTTGGGCAGATGGTAACACTAGGGAATCAACAAGTGGTTTTTTATTCTTCTTAGGAAAGAATCTAGTGTCTTGGATGTCTAAAAAGGTGTCAGCAATAAGTCTTTTGTAAACAGAAGCAGAGTACAGAGCCTACTTGTCAGCTTCACAGGAAGAAAAATGGTTGAGAAAGGTATTAGGGGATACTCATAAACCACAAGGGTTTGCATTGTTGTATTCTGATAACCAGAGTGCCATTGCGTTGGCAGAAAATCAAGTGTTACATTCTAGAACAAAACATATTGATGTTCATTATAACTATATACGGGATGCAGTTAACTGCAAAGAGATAGTGTTACGGTACGTGCCTACTGGGGCAATGATTGCGGATATCTTAACTAAGGCATTAGATAGGAACAAACATGAAGGTTTTGTGTCTAGTATGCGCATGACATCCGTTTTGGATTAAGGGGGTGTGTTAAAATGCGGATGCACTCAGGTAATGTGCATAGGAGTGTGTAATCCAAATGGGATGCAAAAATGGGCCTCCATGGTCCATTGGACATCACGTGGGCCACGTGGGCCTATGTGGGTGTTATTGGTTTTGGGCATTTGGGCGCAAAAACACGTTTTTATGGTCTTTTGGGACACGGGCCCTCACGGGCCCGCCAGGGTGGATTGGCCACCCAAGCCAGATGCGCTTATTTGGGCATAAAAGGGCCCAAGCTTCATTATGGACATACTTGGCCAGACAGGCTGGCCCGCCAAAGTATGTAATTATCACGATTTGGGCTTGGGGCGGCCCATTGGGGCCGCCGCCCCTGTTGCAGCCCTCTAGGGGCCTACTCCCGTGTCGCGGCCCGCTTGGGGCCGCTGCCCGCGTCGCGGCCTGTTTGGGGCCGCCTGTGTTTCTTGGTAGGGCCCACGCGGGGCTGTCACGCAGCCAAGGGATCCCAGGCGGGTATGGCTGGTCGCGCTAGGCAACACGCCCACGGAGCCAGGGCTCACGGCCCCGGCTTGCTCCCCCTCCCCTTTCTCGCCATTGCAAGGGGGATGGGGGCAAGCTGGCTGGGTTGAACCAGCCAGCAACCAACCGCTACAGTGCGGTCAGTCAGGGCAGGGGGGACCTGACCACCCCCTTGCCCAAGGAGTTGGCGGCGCCGGCCGCAAGGGTAGCAACCGGCAGGTGGGGGGGAATTCATCACCCCCCCCACCATCAATTGGTTGAGGCAACCGAGCAGGACAGGGACGCTCTCCCCCCCCCCCTTTACCAAGGGGGAGGAGCGATGGGCCTGGGGGCACCTGATCACCTCCCAGGCCAACCTACTTGACGACGCCCTGGGGTTATTGACCCCCAGGGCCCCTGGTGAGGGGATTTGACCGCCCCCACCAGGGATTTGAGAGAAAGAGGGGGGGGACAGCATGTCCGCTGGTCACCCCCCCCCCCCCCATGTGAGTCTGAGACCGGACCCAGGTGTGCCCTGGGTCCCACCTGGCCCATTTGGGGGGCCAGGGGCTGGCTGCATGAGGCAAACAGCCAGTAAACAAGGCAATGAGGTCATCATGGCTGGTTGTAACGGAAAACCAGCCAAGTGGATTGAACAGTTAAGGGGCTTGTTCAGCCCCATTGAGGTGGAAACACCAGTAATAACCGGAACAGGCTGGTTGTAAGGGTACAGGGACTGATGCCATGTGGGCTGATGTAGTCCAAACCAAGTAACAAGGCCAGTAGAGTCTGTAGAGCTCTTTTGGGGCGTAAAATTTTCCTTTTGGCTTGTTGTATCATGGGCTCACAAGAGGCCAATCTTTTGTACTTAAGGAGCTCTTCTCCCTGCTGTTTTCCATCCATTCATTCATCATTCCAATCAAATTCATCCAACATATTGCCCCATTGTGAGAGCCCCATTAGACAATGTTGACACCCAGTGTTCAGCATTTCTTTTGCTTTAAATACTGCTCATTTGCCTAAGCTAATTGCTGGCCATAATTCTAACACTTCACATTCTGTGGATCCAGAAGGAATATTTGCCTTCTTCCAGATTTATTGGTTTCTTTTTTTTTTAATGGCTTGTGTGGAGATGGAAGAAAGTGAGTGCCCTTGCTCTGGCTGTCCTGTTATTGTGGTTTTTGAGACCAGGCATGAGTCTGCAAGCCAGTCCGGTGTTGGCGGGACTTCTTGGGAGTTACTCACCTTTTTCTTTGTGCGTTGTGGCATGGTCTGATCTGGTTCTCTTCCCATTGATCTCATTTCAAGATTTATCAGCTGAGATTCTAATGGGGCCTCTGTTAAAATATTCCAATGCTATAAGTGTAGGATTTTAGACAGGGGTAGCAAGATGATGGAAAATGGCAAAAATTTGCACCACAACGCAAGAGTCAAAAGTGAAAAGAAATTGACAGGGCTGATTGAGAGAAGTGAAATCAGGTGATAGAGAAGAGAAAACAGGTGATAGAGAAGATGAAGAGGTTTTATTTTTTGAGGAAGCTGAGATGGCTTCTCAGCACAAGAGTTTGAAAGGTGGCAAATGAGGTGGCTTGGAATGAATGAGCTGAGATTTTGGGAGAGCATTTTTGAGACTTGTTTTATGGAAAGAGGAGATGAGGAAGAACTTTTCAGTGTCAGAAATGCTTTCTTCAGAGGTTGTAGATCTCTTCAAGAGTTTTAATGAGAAGATGAGAGAGGATCAAATTTTTATGAAGCAGATGAAAGTTGGTCCCTAGTGCAAGGGACTCACTGCCTTCATAAATAAGGGAGGACAGACTGGGGATTGATTGGAAGCAGGCTTATGCCGTGTCTCCTGTCTGAGTGTTGGTATTCTGTGTGTTCCTGGCCTTAATGGCTGGTAATTTTAGAAGTATTGATGCCTGGCCTGAATAGAGTAATAGGTGGGTTAGAGTGTTTAAGTAGCTTTGAGTTTGGACTAGACTGGAGGTTTTGGATTTACCTGATCTGGGTCCTTTTCCAGTAGTATTGGTTTTTCCTGGCTCTCTTGGGAGCCGGGAAGAGTGAGAATGATATTGAGGGGTCTTGTGGATAATCTTCACACTCCCCCTTGCTAAGGAGAGTGTTTGCCTTAGCAAATACATATGACCTGTTGAGATTAAGGGCTCAATTGATTTATGCCTTCCCTAGGAGATTGGTTAGGAATTCTGAAAGAGTGTGAGCCATTGGGAGGAGAATAGGAGAAATGAAATTGCTTGATATGAGTTCTCTGACTTAGTGTAAGAGAATATCAAGTTGCTTGCTAAGGAAGCTGTTCTGGCTTGTCCAGCACATTGCAAGATCAACTGCACCTTTTTTTCAACAAGAATGCAAGTTGGTTTCATAATTTTGTTCCAGAAGATCTCTCCAATGAGAATCCTGAGCCATACAACCTCCTTGGATGCATTTGTCAATGCTTTTTACTCCGCCTCAGTGGAGGAGAGAGACACAGCAGGCTGCTGTGCCAAGCTCCAAGAAATGACATGGTTGCCAACCAGTGAGATAACCCCAGTTTGCAATCTGCAAGTGTTGGCACAGTTCCCCAAGTCAGAGTAAACATATACTGATAAGTTGGGCTGGTGTTACCTTCTGTAGATTAGGCCAATGTACCATGTTCTAATTAGTTAGAAAAAGACTTGAGTTTCTTCTTGGTAGTGCTTGATACCAGGCTTTTTGAGGTATTTCCAAAGAATTCCTATGGACAGGGATATGTTGGGCCTTGCAAGTATACTGAGGTAGCTGAGGGAGCCAATGAGTACCTGATAATTGATCCCCATGTCCAGAATTGTTTGATTTTTGGCTTTGTGGAAACTAAAGTGAGAAACCCCCACTTAGTTGTCCCTTGGTTACAGAGCCAATGGTTCTAGTGGCTGTAAGATCTGAGGATGCCCCTTTAAGAGAGAGAAAAGAGAGAGGTGATGATGATGATGATAAATTCCCCCTGAATGTTTTCCAATTTCCCCTCCTCCATCTGTGTTGAGGTAGCTGGCCTTTTATGCCCTCCCCCTTAGCCCTAATCTAGGTACAAAAACAATAACAATCTGATAAAAATTGAAGAAGAAACCCTAGACCCAGAACCCTAACCCCACCTCAATCCATACCACCCTATCCCTTCAGCCCGCCTGCCATTACACACATCCAGTTTGTCCTTCCTGTGGCACGGCCCTCCGCCGGGGGATACTTGAAGTTCAGTGTGCTTGCCCGTATCCAACCAACGTGCCGTTGTGAATATGCCAGTCCCATGGGCTGGCCTGGGCTTGCGCGCGGCCGCCCATGTACATAGCCCTGCGGTTTCCCCACTCCTACTAAAACTAACTTCCTGCAAACTTGGTTGGGCGGCTCCATTACTGAGCCCATAATAATCAAGCAGATTGCAGCCTGCTTCCCCTAAGCCTGGCCCGCAACCGGCGTGCCGCTCCTGCTGCACCTACCGCTGAGCCCTGAAGCAGCCGCTTCTGAGCCCGCAGCAGCCACTGCTGAGAATGCACATACCCCAATTGCTGAGCCTGACCTACCAAATGCTGAGCGCGCAGGCCGCAACGCAGTTCCCAACCCAAAGCTATATGATGACACCACAGTGTCAGTGGCGTGCTGGAGGAGAGTCCCCAGCTGATAGGGTCTCCCAGCTCAAATTTGGCTAGCTTGCGCATGATTTAGTTGGTCTGAGTAAGTAGCACAGTATCTTTTGTTTGGAAGACATTCAGAACTAGGTTGAATGATGTCTCACCAAGATACTTTATGTCAGATTTGGCCAATATTTCATCCTTGAAGCAAAGGGGATTTTTACCAAAGATTACAAGATTGTCAACATAGACAAAAATCCAAGCTGGGGACTGCCCCAGACAGAATAGCAAGGATTTCTTGAGACCATAGATGGCCTTCCTGATCTTGAGGGCGTTTTTGGTATTGCTGAGGTATCCAGGCAATGGTAGCAGAACCACCCGTTCTGGTAGATCCCAGGTGAGGAACGTGCTGCAAACATCAAGCTGGTGAATTTTCAGGTTGAGATTGACAGCATGAGAGATTAGAAGTCAAAGCAAAGCGGGTTTTCCTGATGGAGCATAGCTTTCTTTGAAATTGAGACCATGTGTTTTTCAAAAAACCTGAGTGCATATTCTTGCCTTGCACTCAGTGATGCTGTTGTCTGGTCCAATCTTGGATTAATAGGCCAAGTTAGATGGAATTGGATGGTAATTGTCTTTCCTGGCTTGTTCTACCCAAAAATGTTGATGCTTCATGTTGTCAAATTATGCCTTCTCTGCTTCCAAAAAGTCATCTTGAGCCTTGGAAAAGATTGCCTCCCTGTGATTCCGGGGATCACAGATGGTGAGAAATGATTGTGCAAACTTGGTTCTCCAAGGAAAATTTAAGATGGATTCCTGGGAGATAGATGAGCTTATCAGTGCGGGGTGCCTGTGCCACTTAATGATTAGGCGCCTGGTGCCTGGTGCAGAGGATGCAGGTACTTCTGTTTCTCTTGATTCAAGTTTTTCAAAATTGGATTCTACTGATGCAGAATCAGACATGCTTTTGGCTTTGTACACTGTTTGTCCACTGTTCCCTTTGGATTCTACCACAGCTTGGTCCAAGTTGATGATGTCCTCAAAGAATGGAAACCTTGGCTTTCTTTTGATGACTGGTGCATTGTCTCTGAAGTGGTTAGAAATTGGGTTGATTGTAGAGGAGTGGGTAAATTATTTTTCCTCAAAGAAAACACGGCAAGATTCAAAGACTTGGCAGTCTTTTATTCAAAAAAACCTGTAGCAGAAAAGATCATTAGAGTACCCAGATGGATGCCTTCCCCGGCTATGGAATCAAATTTTCCCAATTGATGAACTGGGGGAATCAGCATCCACCCCTGACAGCCAAAGGGCCTGAAGACCAAAAGGTTTGGACACCTTTTAAAAATGAGTTTAAAAGGAGATTTGTTGGACTTAGCTAATGACAGAAGACAGTTTCTAGTTGTCATAGCTGTTTTGACCGCCTCCCCTCACCACTTGCTTGAGATATTGGACCTCAAAAGCATGCACCTGGTCCTGTTGGCTCTTTTTTCAAACCCATTATGCTGGTGGGTGTATGGCAGTGACAGGTTGTGTTGAATGCCATTTTCCAAGAGGTGGAACTTCATTTTTTTGCTGATGAATTCCCCTCCCCCATCACTTATGATCTTCTTTAGGTGCAAGCCCTTCTGATTTTTGAAGAATGCCTTGAAGATTTTTATGACACTAAATTCCTTGCCTTTGTTCTTGAGAAGGGTTGTGGATATGTACCCAGTTTCCTGTTCCACCAGAGTGAGGAAGTACCTAGCACCACTGTTGGTGGAGGGAGTTATTGGACCACATATGTCAGCATGGATGAATTCTCATGGTGCAAATGATTTGTCAAAGTTTCCAAGGAAGGATAACTGGGTTATTTTTCCTTTCATGCAGGTGGTGCAGGAGTGAAATTTTTCCAGTTTCTAGTTGAGAGCCTTTCCTATGCGTCTTGTTCTGGCATGTCCTAATCACTCATGCCAGATACCAGCGTTTTTGTCTGTAGTAAGTGTGGAAATGGGTGTCCTGGGTGCAGGATGTGCATCCTTGCCAATTTCAAAGAATACCTGGTTAACCCTAAGCTTGAGGCACAGGCCCTCAGGGAATGACAGGTTGAGAGATTTGTCAATGGTGGTTTGAATGTTAGCCCAAGACTTAAAAATTATTCCAAGTGAGATGAGGTTCTGGGTCAATCCTGGAACAAACAAAGCATCAGCTAATTCAAGAACCTTGTTCCTGTTAACTATCAGTTGAGCCTGCCCAATCCCCTTGGAAGTGAGTTGGCCATTGCCTTTGCCCGTTCCAATTGATAAACTGAAATGGGAGAGGTGTTCAAAGAAGGAGTCATTGTTTAAAATGTGGTGGCTAGCACCAATGTCCAGAATAATGAGTTTTGACTTTGTGGTGGTTGTTGCAAATGCAGAAAAAGCCAGGCTGGCAGATTTTTTTTGGGAACATTGTTGACAGCTTGGTCTTCATTGTCTTTGTGAGGTGGTTTAGCAAAATGATGGTAGCTGTTGGGGATCCTTGCTTTCAAGATGGGATATATTTCAGCATTGACTTCCCAGCATTGATGCTTTTTAAGTGAGGTGATTTCTGTGTTGTGTTTGCCATTCTTGCAATGTGGAGGTGGCCTAGATTGGCTGTTTCTGTGGCCGTGGAAAATGCTTGCTGACCTGTTGGGTGTTGAACTGGTTTTTTCTTCTTCATATAGGTGTTTTATCTTGGTGAGGAGATTCCTTTGAGAGGTGTTGGCTGTTAATTCAAGTCTCAGAGGAGCAGCAAGTCCAGTTTTGCGGTCCTCATTGCAAGTTTAAATAGCCAAACATGCTGCTTGATTGCATATATGTAGCCTATTCCTTTGAACTTCATCAAGCAGCTTTCAACCTTGTCTTCAAATCTTGAGAATGATCCATTGAATATAATTGAGTTCCATTTGTTGAGAACTTGATTGATGGCTTGCAGCTTTTACTTCCCAAACTTTTTGCTGATCCTAGCCCAAACTTTGAACACGTTAGTGCAGTTTTCAAGATCAAAAACAGAGTTGTGGAACCTGTTTCTAACCCTGGAGATAATTGTCAGCCAGGAAGCCTCAATAAGATTCTCTTTTACCTTTGGAGTTGGAGTTTTCAATGGTTTGTTGGCAATGACCTCCCAGAGTTTCTTGGTCTGGAGAAGGCAGGTCATTCTTGACTTCCAGATGGGAAAATGGGTGAATCCTTGAAGGACTGTTTAGAGTTGAGCTTCATTTCTTTTGCTGGAGGTAGAAATTTTTTGCTCTTTGACTCTTAATCTTGAGGATTTTGGACAGGTGTAGCAAGATTATGGAAAATGGCAACAATTGAGAAAATAATGCAAGAGAGTCAAAATTGAAAATAACAAGAAAAAAGAAATTGACAGGGTTGATTGAGAGAATATAAAACAAGTGATAGAGAAGAGAAAACAGGTGGTAGAGAAGAGAAAAAAGGTGAAAGAGAGTATAAAGAGGTTTTATTGTGGAAGGAAGCTCAGATGGCTGCTGAGCACTAGAGTTTGAAAGGCTGCCAATGAGGTGGCTTGGACCAAATGGGCTGCAATTGTGGTAGAGCATTTTTGAGACTTGGTTTATGGGAAGAGGAGATGAGGAAGGAGTTTTCAGTGTCAGCACTGACTTCTTAAGAGGTTGTAGACGTCTTTAAGAGTTTCAATTAGAAGATGAGAGAGGATCAGAGTTGTATGAAGCGGATGAAGGTTGGTCCCTAGTGCAAGGGACTCACTTTCTATATAATACATGAGGGAGGACGGACTGGGGATTGATCAGAAGCAGGCTTCAGCCACGTCTACTGTCTGAGTGTTGGTAGTCTATGTGTTCCTGGCCTGAATGTCTGGTAAGTTAAGAAGTATTTATGCCTGGCCTGAATGGAGTAATAGGCAGGTTAGAGTTTTAAGTAGTTTTGAGTTTGGACTACACTGGAGGTTTTCAATTTACCTGGTCTAGTTCCTCTGCCAGTAATATTGGTTTGTGAGGGAATTTGGAGCAGAGAATGGAATTCATATGTTTATTTGAAGAATGGGATGATAACGCAAGGTTTATAGCAGAGAAAAAAAAAGTGTTTTTGATATTTTTGGTTTTCTTGCTTTCAATGCAGTAGCTATAAAAAGGAGGTGAAAAAGGCATTTGTTTGTGTGAGATAAGATGAGGTGAAACAAAATAAAACAACAATAATAGAAAGTTAAAATACTGCTTTTCATCCTCCTGGGATTCTTTATGTATTTTCTAGGCAGCCAATATCAGTGTCAGCAATTCAGCTAGTAGGGGGGTTAATAGTAAAGGTAACTAAAAAAATGATTGATTGATAAATGTTATGAATGAATGTGTATGTATGGATGTGTATGAATGAAAAAAAATTGATGATGGTGGGATGGGTTCTTAAATACTGATGAGCTCCAATCTTCACCATTGGGTACAACTGGAACTTATGCTATTCAACATATAGCATGAGGCTGGATAAAATACAAAAGAAACTATTTACAGCAAGTGCGAAAGTGTGTGAATTCACACCTTCTTTCTTTGTGATATTTGGTTGGTGTGGAGCTTTCTCTTTCTGGGAAAGTTCCACCGTTCTGAGATGAACTTGAAATGCTCAATAGCGTTTATTTTCCTACATCTCTGGCTTTGAAGCCACTTTGAATGCACTTTTCTTTTCTTTGCTTTATTCCATCTTTCAGCTTTAGACTCATATGGATTTCCTTTTGTAAGTTCATTGTGCATTTTATCCTTGATCAACAGATGCATTTTATCTATTCTTTTTCTTTGATTTTCTTCATTGGAGCCATCATCCAGTTCCTCTGCTGGAGTCATTGGACTTAGAATGAGTCTCTGTGATATTCCTGTTTTGTGTTTCACAGTAATAGAATCCTTAATAACATCCATCTTATTAAACATATTTCCATAATTCTTTTTTTCATTATGATTCAAATTTCCTCCACTTTCCTTTGGTATCAGAGTTGGATTGATAAAAAAAATATTTTCTCTTATATTTCCCTCAAGAGGGATTACATCCTCAACACCCCCCCTTAATCCTGTAGGGGGAGGTAAATTCATATCTATGGAAAACTTTATATGTTTTGCTCTATCAAATGATTTAGTCATTATATCTGTAGTCATATGTGTAGTTGGAACATATTCTAGAGCTACTTCTTTATATTTTACTGCTTCTCTGATTCAATTGTAATGAACATCAATGTGCTTTTTTCTGGAGTGAAAGACTGTGTTGCTTGCCAACATTATGGAACCTTGATTATCAGAATAGATTAGAGCATAAGCTTGAGGCTTATAAGTGTCTTCTAATATTTTTCTTATCCATCTTGACTCCTGATCTGCAGAGAGATAAGCTCTTTATTCAGCTTCAGTAGATGATACACTTATTGCTGCTATCTTCTTTGACCTCCAAAAAATCAATCTCTTCCCAAGAAAATAGGTAAAACCACTTGTTGACTGTTTCAAATCATCTTCTGCCCAACTTGATTCAGAATAACTCACAAGGTAAAAATAACCTCCAACAGAATATTCAAGACCTAAGTTTTGAGTTCCTTTCAAGTATCTTACACATCTTTTGAATGCATTCCAATGTTGCATTCCAGGATTCTCCAAATGTTGGGAGAGGATCCCTACAGTATAAGTTATGTCTGGTCTTGTACATTGAGACAAATGATTCAAAGATCCTACAGCTGACCTGTAGTCCAGTACTGAGTTCTTGAATTCTTCAATTTCCTCATCAGTAGCTTTCTACATTTTCACATTAGATTGGAGTGGTGTTCCAAAGACTTTTGCATCTTCCATATTGTACTACTTTATTAATCCTTTAACATAATGCTTGGTCTACTCTGATTGACCCATCTGGTCTGTTGGTTATATTCATTCCTAGAACATGTTGAGCCTTTCCTAGATACTTAATTCTGAAATCCTTCTCAATCTCATTCAACAATTCTTCCTTATTTGGCCCAATGACTACGATGTCATCTACCCACACAAATAATATTGTGCCATTATTAATAAATAAGCATGGGTCTGCTTCACTTTTTTGAAAACCCTTTGAATCTAACGGCTTGGAAATTGTGTTATACCAAGATCTTTCTGCTTGCTTAAGTACATATAGTGAATTCTTGAGTTTGAGTACATACTCATGATTACCCCCCTCAAGAAGGCATATATATGCTTCATTCTCAAATCTTCAGGATTTTTCTCAACAAGCCATTCCTTAAACCCTTCTTTTATTGTCATATAGACTTTCTCATCTTTTTCTAAACTAGCATTCAACTATGCTGTGAAAAAGTCTGCTTGTCTTATCTGCTCACCTCTGTGATCTTCTGATGCAAATAAATATATTAAAGTTGATAATCTTCCAGTTGGGGAGAAGGTTTCCTGATAATCAATTACTTCTTTCTGATTGAATCCTTGAGCTAAGCACCTAGCCTTGTATCTTTGTAGCTGCCCCAACTCATTGAAATTCTGTCTTAAAACCCATCTGGTTCCAACTAAGGTTTTCTCTTTTTCAACCTCTTCTCTTCTTATAACCTTGCAAACTTGTTTATTCTATAATGATTCCAATTCCTCAAATATGGCATGCTTCCACTTTTGCCTATCTGGCAAATTCATAGTTTGCTTAAAGCTATTTGGAACTACATTTTTCTCCATCTCAAATGATGCCTTAAATGGCATTATCTCTTGTTTTTCTTGAACAAATTCTTCAATGTTATCAACAAATTCACATTGTGCCCTCCATTCACCATATCTTTCAGTCTTTCTCTTATTTCTCTGACTCTTCTTCACCGGTTTTTTGACCAAATACTTCTCTTCTGTTTTCTCAATCCCTTCTGGATTCCTATGCACATTTCTGGCTTCTTCTGAATCCCCAATATCTTCTTTCCCCTTAAGGTTATTACTTACTTCTTCTGACTTGGTTTTTTCCAAGTGTTCAATTGGGGGATCAACAAAAGCGCCATGGTTGTTTTCAAGGGAAAAACTTCTTCTTCAAATCTAACATCCCTTGTCCTAATTATCTTCCTGTATTCAATGTCATACAGTCTATAGCAGGTACTCATATAATCATACCCTACTAAAACTCCTTTTCCATATCTGGCATCCAATTTGCCAGAGTGCACATAATGGTGCACACTTTAATAGGCTAGACATCTTATTACCCTTAACTTCTTGGTATTTGGAGCTTCCTCCATAAACCTCTCATATGGGCATCCTTTGCCTTCATCAATAATTTTATGTAAATTAATAACTTTTGAGAGTATTTCAGCCCACAAAAACTTGGGCAAACTTCCATCTATCATGATGGTCCTGACTCTATCAATAAGAGACCTATTCATTCTTTCCACAATTCCATTGTTCTGTGGGGTATGAGGGGTGGTTTTTATATGCTCTATTCCATATTATTTCAGAATATCCCCAAATTCTTTTCCTAAGAATTCACCTCCTCCATCAGTTATTACTCTTCTGAGTTTCTTCAAGACTCCTTGTCTTTCTCATTTCTTAAATAAATACTTCACCTCATCAGCTATTTCAGATTTATTCCTGATGGGCTTCACCCAGGAAAAATTGCTAACAGTGTCTACTAGATTGATGAAATACCTTGAACCTCCCAAAGACATGGGATTGAGTGGTCCAGCCAGATCAATTGAGAATTCTTCTCCTACTACTTCTGTTCTTTCTCTCTTCTTAGAGAACTTGTTTCTGGTCATCTTTCCTAGTTTACAGCTTTCACAGTTCTCATCAGTTCCTTTCTGGCCAGATCTTGTGTGCACCACAGATGAGTAAACACTTATCCCTTCCATATGAAGGTTTTCCTCTAATAACTTTGACTTGACCATACCATCAAACACTATCTTCTTGTCATTCTTGACTTGAAACTTATCACCTAAATTTTCAAAATGACAACCTTTTTTCCATAAAAAACTCAGAGACAACAAGTTATATGGTAAATCAGGAACAAAATTAACTTCTTTAAATTTCACAGGTCCATAATTCTCTGTTTCAAGTTTTAAAGAACCTTTCCCTTGGATGTTTATGCTTCTACCTTTTTCACCAATACTTACAACACCACTATGTGGCACAAAGTTATGAAAGTAGTCTTTCTTGTTGAACATATGATCATGACAGCCAGAGTCCCCTTGTATTCCACTTGATCCTCTATCTTTATTGGAAAACAGACCACATGTCAGGTGCTTCTTCTGCTGACTATCATTGGTAGAAGTTTTACTCACATCAGCAAGGTACCCTCCTTCATTATTCACAAATGGATACTAGGTCAAATCTGCTTCATTGCTATTACTGGGTTCTCTTTTGAACCCTACTTCATCATCCACAAACTGTTCACTGGTGAAGAGGTTTTCAATCTTTGCTCTTTTAGCCATAAGGCTAGTCACTTCTTCTACTTCATCCTTTTTGGAATAGAAGTTTCTCTTTTTTGATCCAAAAACTTCATCAGAATACCCTTGGCCAGACTTAAATTCATTGGCAACATGGTCAATCTTGTTGTACTTGTAACATTTGACATTCTTCTTATTGAATTTCTTCTTACCAAAATTCTTCGTAAACAAAGCTTGGGTATGCTTCTCCTTTCTGTTGAACTGAGTGCTGTCCTTCTCAATTCTGCTCAAGACCTCTTATTCATCCAAAATGGGATTCATTTGAGAAATAATTCTCACAAGGGACTCAAATTCCCTAGGCAGTCTCTGAAGAATGTTCAGAGACAGGCACTCTGAGTCCATCTTGAGACCAGATGACCTAAACCTTGCAATCGCTTTTCACATATCAGCGATAAACTGTTGGGGGCTATGGAAAACTACGTTGTGGAGGTTGTCATAGGCCACATTCTCCGCGTGGCTACTTTTGCCCGCGAATTTGTTCTTTAGGTGCGTCCATAAAATGGATCCCTTTCCCTTCTCCTCGGGCTTGAGGACATCGGCGGCAAACCGAGTAGGTCTTTGTTGAGGTAACGGATGAGGAGATGGTAGCTCTTCCGCTCCATCTCCGCGCTCATCTTTGTCGGGTCGCCGGTCGTTATACCGAGGCACCCAAGATTGTCGAACTCGCTCTCGGTCAGAGTCGACCAAACAAAGTAGTTGTTGCTGTTGAGCAACACCCGCGAGCTCAAACCGTAAGCGGAGCTCGTTCCATCAGCCATGATTTGGCTTCGATCGTTATTCGCGGCGAGAGACAAGCGATATACGAGCTAGATACAAGATGCGAATATTGTCGAAACGGATGCTCCAGTGCTTCGGTGCTCCTTGCTGCCAAGCCAGAGAGTAAACCCAAGCGGAAGTTTGAGAGCACTAACCCCTATTACTGGGTAAGTCACTGAAGCGACGAAACGTTCCCTCTGGCTTGACCAGTAACGCGTACCGCAGAACTGACCAGACATACTCACTCCAGAAAAATAAGCAATCAAGCAGCTGAGTTTGGACAAACCATCCCAGCGCAACGCAGCAATCCCGCCGGTCATGATCCGAACCAAGATGGCAGGGCTCAGTGTGAAGTATAGTGGTAGAGACTCTTTATTTCAATCCGTATGAGTAACCTCTGTAGCAGTATAGGCTGAATCTTGTGAGTTACGAGTCTGCTTGGTTTGACAAATCACAGACAGGAGGTTTGGTTATACTCGCAGATCAGGCTCCACGGATGCTCGTATTGGCTCCTCCTGGTTTCTGTGACGGTGGCCAAGGGTGGGTCGTAACTTCGCGTTGGGTCTAGGCTTGTTGTTGTGACTTCGAGATACGGCTTCAGGGTGTTGAGGCTGATGGTGAGGATGGAGGGAAGACGGAGAAGGGGAACTGAGAGGAATGAGAGAATCGGGAGTTCGAGAGGCTCAGGAGGTCTGGGACGTTAGGGTCGAGACTTCTAGCACCTAGGTCGGGTCAAGAGGCCGGAGGAGGGATCGTGTGGTGTTGCCCGCGCGTGCGCGGCGCCGCGGGGTTGCGGTTGCTCTGGATTGTCAGATAGCTCAAGGGATCTTTGCATGACACTCCTCCTAGATTCCGTAGAGGTGAGATGTAGTTGGGATCTGGCTTGAATTACCTTCACGTAACCTAGGGGTTTGGTTAGTATGTCCGCTATCATTTTGTCCAACGGAGTGTGTTCAATCAATAGTAGGCACTTTGAGATTAGGTCCCATGCATATTGGAATCATATTTTGATGTGTCTAGAGTTGGGGTTGAGCTGCGCCTTGCAACTGATGAAGTTGGCACCCTGATTATTGTTCTTTATCTTTGGTTTAGAGATTGATATCCCAAGACCAAGGACAAGTGTCGAGATCCACCTTATTTGTTTAGCGCATAGATTTATTGCAATAAACTCGGCTTCCGTGGTGGACTGGGCCACGACCGTTTGTTTCTTGGTTGTCCAGCTGATGGGATTGCCGTACAGCGTTATCACATAGCCGGAGGTTGACTTCTGAGTGGTCATGGAGCGTCCGTAATCAGCGTCTGCCCACCCGCATAGTTGGTCCGCTGGATCGTTGGACTTGGTGAACAGGAGTCCCATTGACTTTGTTCCTTGGAGGTATCTGAACAGGTGCTTGATCATCTTCCAGTGAGCTTGCGTAGGTTTGTTTGCAAACTGAGATAGCAAGTTCACCATGAATTGTATGTCGGGCCTGGTGTGGATAGCTAGGTGTATTAACGTTCCCAGAGCCTTCTGCATAGTTTTCATGTCAAAGTTGGGGGATTCCTGGCTGACTACTTCATGTATGTTCATGGGGGCAGGGGCCTTGACCGCGTTGAGGTGTTCAAAGCCAAATTCCCCTAGCGCTTTCTCCGTGAAGTCTTGCTGGTGAAGTTTGAGTGACCCATTGCAATTCCATTCAAGCGTGTATCCCAGGTGTTGAGACGGACGTTCCTCAAGCTTAATTTTGTAGTGCCCCCCCAGAAGTTTTAGGAACCGATTGATCTCGTTCTTGTCGCTACCCACAATCAGACCGTTGTCCACATGGATGTGTAATCGCATGGTTTGTGGCTCGTTGACAAAAATTGACTCGTTGCCCACCAACGGCTTTAGCCCTAGCAAACTCAATGTCTTGGCCAGGTGTGATCTCCAGCACCTTGGTGCCTGTTTTGTACTGTACAGGGACTTGTTCAGCTTCCAAACCCAGTCCTCCTTACCTGGTACCTCAAATCCCGCGACCTGGGCCACGTGAATAACTGCATCAATTTCTCCGTGCAAGAAGGCAGTCTCGACATTGAATTGTGCAATGTGCCAGTTGTGTTGGACAGCTGACGAGAGCAGTGCTCTAAGGGATTCGCTCCGCCCTACAGACAAGTACGTGTTGAGGTAGTGGCGTGGGTACTCTTGGTGATTGCCGAAGCATACCCATCTTGATTTTTGCCTGGTCACTTCTCCGAATTTGTTTTTCTTTTTTACCAATCGCCACATCCCGCCGATCACCTTGTTGTTGTCGGGCCGTGGTACGAGGGTGCCAGTCTCATGCATCAGCAGTGAGTCGTTTTCCGCCGTCATTGACTCGATCCATTTCTCGCGCTTGCTGAGGTCAGACATTGCTTTTTCTACCAACACCACCTCACTGATGAGTGCCTCTTCCACATCATCCTCCTCCTTGTTTTGTGCGCAAGAGCGCCTTGATCCGGTCATGATCGCTGTGACGTTGATGTTGGACGACACATCTTTGGGTGCTTTGTTGTAGTAGGGCATGTATGCATACCCCTTTGGAGGCGCCTTAACCGTTTGGACTGATGTTTTGGAGGCATTGGCAGGAGCTTCCGTATTGGAGGGTGAAGGTTCTGCAATGGGGGTATCAGGAGCTTGCGGGCATGAGACGGTTGGGATGTCCACGGTTGGGGTCAAACTGACTGTGGCGCAGCCATGTTTGTTCCGTGAGTGAGAGACGGGTAGGTTCACCAAGACGGCCCTATTGTACGTCCCTGACGGCAATGATCCAATAGCCACGTCTGTTGGGAGTGATGTTGGAGTCTTCCTCAGTGCGCATTTGGAGTCGTATGGGAATATTAACTTTGTAGGGGAGAAATCCCTGTTTACAACCACACGCCGTTTGTGCAAGTTGAGAAATCTTCCCGCATCTGAGTACGGTTCATAGCCAAGGAATAGCATTGGCTTGGACCTTACCTCAATCTTTGATGTGGGAGCTGAGTGCACGTGCACCTTGAGACCAAAGGGTATGAGAGTCAGCACATCGCGCATGGGTTCTATCGTGGCGTTAACACCAAGCAGTGCGCTAACCGTAGACATCCACTCCAACGCCTTTGACGGGAGTAGGTTGATGAGCATCGAACTGTAGCGGGCGGCCTCATCCCAATAATGGATAGGGACTTTGCATTGGGCCAGGAGACACCTGATCTTGGTGAGGATTGTCTGATTGAACCTCTCGGCGAGACCGTTGGTTTGAGGTGAGTTGGCAGGGCCCTGTTCCAAGACGATTCCCTGAGACGACAAGAATTCCCGCAGTTTAGTTGATCTGAATTCCCCCCCGATTGCAGTGCAGAAAGGCTGGCACAACGTCGAGTTGGTTTTTTAGTTCACGTATGTAACTTACAATTTTGTCCTCCGCGTCGGATTTGTTTCTCAGGATATAGATCCTGTTGAATCAAGAGAAATCGTCAATGATGGCTAGCACGTATGATGCGGATTGCTTGCAGGGAGGAGTGATTTGAAGGATGTCAAGGTGAAGGCGAGCAAAGGGCTTGGATGAGGTAGGAAGGGGGTTGGAGTGTGGTTGTTGCTTTATTTTGCATTGAGTGCACACGTTGCAGCGAGCCGACGACGGGAATGGAGTTGGGGTTTGGAGATTGTAGATCTTTAGGAAGTTTTTTAGGTAGATTTCCAACAGGTGACCTAGGGTAATGTGCTAGTCAACGTTGGCAGCTGATTCCTTTGCCATATTGATGTTGGACAGGAGCTTGTGGTTTGAGATATATAGATTGCCGATCCTAGGAAATCTGTATACTATGCGGTCAGATAGTTTTATTAGAACTGTTTGATGTTTGTGAACGACCTTCAAGCCGTGATCCTCCAACTGGCTAGCGGAGATGAGGTTTTGCGGACCGTTGGGAGCGTAGAAGACCGGGTAGATGACGGTACCGCCAATATTCAGCTTTCCAATGTGGGTGACACTTATGTTGCCACCGTATGTGCTTAGTTGCTTAGAGGTTGGAGTCGGGTCTTGCAGGAGTGACAGGTTGCACACAGTTGACCTCAATGCCCCCGAGTTGTATACAAGTTTGCAAGTAGGGGTCTTGACTTCAGAGGTGCTATATACTGTGTCCTTGTATACCAAGAATCCGCAGTCTTCTGGGTTGGTCGATTGATCAGCGACTAGGTGGGTCTTGTTGTTGTGGTATTTGGATCCTGAGTCTATGTTGTCCTCTTTGGCAACATTGATGGAGTGAGCGGTGCGGAGCTGCTTGAGTTCCCGATCCAGTCGTTCGATCTGGGCAGCCAGGGAGGGGGGATGAGTGGATGCTTGGGGGTTCTTTCGTGTTGGAGCTACCAAGCGCGGTCTGAATTGAGCGGGAGGTGATACAGTCGTGGATGTGGAGGGATTAGACGTTTGTCTGATGGCAGGTTGTTGAGCGGATGGTATGGTTCGAGGGCGAACGTTGGACACAAGATAGCTGGTGTCATTTGAGTTGGACTCTCGTCGGGAGTCCTCAAGTAAGACTCTGGTTGATACTGTCTTGAGCGTGAAGGGGAAAAGGTTGTATAGGGTGGAAGTGATGCTTGAGATGAGGTTTTCCATCCTCAAGCTCTTAATGAAGAAGATGGCCGCAAGAGCTGATGAGATGTTCATTGCTTGTGTCTCGCCGGACTGGCCTTTGATCCTTTTGGTTAGGTTGACGTAAGCATCCTTGAACGCGGAGGTATGATCTTGTAAGCTCTTTCCAGGTTCGTAGGTCAGATTGACAAGCCAAATTAGGTTGTTGCCTATGACGATGAGTGAGTTTTCACCACATTCCGTCGCCAGTAGTTGATACGCTTTTCTGAAGTTGGACTTGCTTAGCTTGATGCACGACAATAGATCACGTTTGACGGAGTTCCGTAGCAGGCTTAGGGCCAGTGCGTTCTTCCGTCTATACGTCTTTGACTCCTGATTGTTCTTGACCCACTCGCTGTTCAAGATCTCCTTGTGTCCTTTACCAATGATGATGTCTTTGAAGGTGCTTTTCCAATTGTGCCAGTTGTGGCAATTGAGCTTGACTATCTTTGAATTTGTGGAGTAATCCTTGTCAGAATCATCGGAGGGAGGGATGAGAATTGGGTGTCCTTTGGCCATAGCAGTGAGGTATCTAGACGGAGATGATTCGGAATATCTACTCAGAGGTTACTAGGATTAAGAGTTGACTCTTGCTACCATGTGAAGTATAGTGGTAGAGACTCTTTATTTCAATCCGTATGAGTAACCTCTGTAGCAGTATAGGCTGAATCTTGTGAGTTACAAGTCTGCTTGGTTTGACAAATCACAGACAGGAGGTTTGGTTATACTCGCAGATCAGGCTCCACTGATGCTTGTATTGGCTCCTCCTGGTTTCTGTGATGGTGGCCAAGGGTGGGTCGTAACTTCACGTTGGGTCTAGGCTTGTTGTTGTGACTTCGAGATATGGCTTCAGGGTGTTGAGGCTGATGGTGAGGATGGAGTGAAGACGGAGAAGGGGAACTGAGAGGAATGAGAGAATTGGGAGTTCAAGAGGCTCAGGAGGTCTGGGACGTTAGGGTCAAGACTTCTAGCACCTAGGTTGGGTCAAGAGGCTGGAGGAGGGATTGTGTGGTGTTGCCCGCGCGTGTGCGGCGCCGCGGGGTTGCGGTTGCTCTGGATTGTCAGATAGCTCAAGGGATCTTTGCATGACACTCAGCAGTACACGTAACCCGGATGATTTGGTCCCAACAATTCAGTTGGCCTGGTCAGGACCAGGCTACGACTCACCACAACTAGCCTGCAGCATTTTTACTTCATCGCTTGATGTCCGAGCACAAACTTTCAATCTATCATGTTGTTCTCTATTTAAGAAGATCCAATCTTGTATCTAGTTAAAATTTTTTGGTTCACCCATCTGCATTCTCTCCCTCATCATTTTTATCATCACTCACAAGGCAAATCCTGTCTCACAAGCCAATTATTATCATCTATTACCAACAACAAATTTTGCCTCCTGCAACTCAGAAATCCTTCATCATTCTTGCACCTCAGAAATCCTTCAGATTAACAGTCAAACTTCTGCGCCCACACCATGTCCACCAACTCAATTTCCAAAGACAAGATTGTCTGCATCCCAACATTGCAAGGGGGAAGCAACTTCCCTATCTGGAAACAAAAGATGAAAATCTTCCTTGACCACAAAGAGCTCTTGGATATTACAATTACTGACCCTGGTCGTTCCCCTGCCGGCAAGCTGAAGAAGCAATTAAGCTGTGAAGATACAGACCCGCAGTACCGCAGGAGTAACAAATAGATAGCCAGGAGGAAAGGGGAAAAGGGAAGGGAATCTTGCATATTCATACGGAACCACTGCGCGTGTTGTACCCAGCGCGCGTTGTACCTTAAATAGCTCTTGTGATTTTCCTACTCTGTCAATTCTCTTCTTTCTTCTCTTGTCTGTTCTCCGGGTTATTCTTCTCACCACCATCAGGTGATACCTAGCTCCTCAGGCCACTCTTCCTCTCTGTCTCATTTGTTGCGTCGTCTCAGTTCCTAACATCCGGTGGTTCCTATCCATAAGGTGAAGATTGATCTCTCTCACTCTATTATGTCTCCTGTCTTCATCAATCTTGTCTGCAGTCTCCAAACTGGTCTGTCTCTCAAATATCTTGCTTGACCGGTAATCTAACAATATGGTCTGTTCTCCGGGTTATTCTTCTCACCACCATCAGGTGATACCTAGCTCCTCAGGCCACTCTTCCTCTCTGTCTCATTCATTGCGTCGTCTCAGTTCCTAACATCCGGTGTTTCCTATCCATAAGGTGATACCTAGCTCCTCAGGCCACTCTTCCTCTCTGTCTCATTTGTCGCGTCGTCTCAGTTCCTAACATCCAGTGGTTCCTATCCATAAGCCTCCCCCGGCTGGTATTCCAACAGGTTATGACCCCAGCAATCCCTGGCAATCTCTCAAAAGCTTCCACCATCCCTCTCTAATCTAAGACTCCATCCTGGATCATCCCCAGCGCAAAACGTTTTCTCCTCCCCCTTCAACTCCTACCAACTCAATAAATAGTATCAACTCAGAGGGACATCAGTCTCATTACTCATCCACCTATTCTGACAAAATGGAAATCATCCTCAACCATCTCATCAACCCCAGCTCTCAACCTCTCACAATAACCAAGATGGGAGACAATCTCCTACAATCCAGCATTCCCAAACTAACCGTTCCTAACTTTCCCAGCTGGAGGAGCGCAATCATAACTCAGCTTGGATTCAAAGACCTTGAGGAACTCATCAAAAAGGATCATTCCCTTGAACCTACTCCTCAGGAACAACTCCTATTAAAACAAGCAACTACCTTTCTTCAGATGCATCTTGACCATCAAAACTACACTATGTTTGTGGACAACCCGTACAAGTACTTACCCAAACAACTATGGGACTCAATCTGTTCCCACTATGCCACCAAGTCAATGGAGAACATCTCAATAACCATTGGGAAAATGCACAATATAGACTTTACCTTGGTAAACCTGTCCACGGCTATCAACCAGTTCCGGGAACTATTCAGACTCCTTTGTGAAGTTTCCGCTGGAAAATTTGACAGCCATACCCTGGAAGCAATGTGGACATACCATATACTCAAGCGACTTCCCAAATCCTTTCACGTCTTCAAGTCCCTTTGATACTTCAGCTTCAAAGACGCCAACCAAATTGAACTGCAAAGTCTCTTGGCAGACCTAGAAACCGAACTAAGAAGGCAGGAGAAAACCGCGAGCACCAACTCAGCCCTATTGGTGAGAAATCTAACTCCTTCTGCTTTGGGGCCTAACACCCATGAAAACTGCAAACCAAAGAGACAACCCTTCTGCGCCAATGGGAAACACAACCCACTCACCAGCCACTCTGAAGAAGAATGTCATCAACTTCATCCGGAGCAGGAAATTGCCTATTATCAAAGCGTCATGGAAAAACTATCTCAAGGCAAGGACAGGGGGCATAAAGCCCACTGCCTTGCCTCTTCCCTCCTACACAGCTCAATGATCCTGGATAGTGGAGCCTCTGGTCACTACCTGAAGGATCAAAGCCAATTCCACACCTACTCCAAATTCACCTCATCACTCTATGGCGCAAACGGCTCACTAATTCTGATCATTGGAGTGGGTAAGGCCATTCTGAAACTCAAATCTGGAGATCTCTGGATTGAGAAAGCCTACCACGCTCCCAACTTATCTCACTCACTCATTCCATTATCCACCTACCTTCTACTCAGGTACTCCTTGACCCCAACCAAAGCGGGGTTCAAATGCTGCAATGACTCAGAAAATCTTCTTTCTGGAAGTATCATTGAGAACCTCCTAGTGATCCACACTTGTACAGACTGAGGCCTCACCATTTTCTCTAAATCAACTGAACTCCATCGGGGGCTAGGACACCCAAGCCGTATCTCAAATTGGCCTATCCAAACAAAGTAATAGGTCCTGTGGACTGCTCTTTGTGCAACCTGTCAAAAATTCACAAGCAGCGATTCTCCTGTAAATTTCCTCAAACTTCCAACAAACTCAAGATAATCCACATGGATCTATGTGGACCAATTATGCCCTCTTCAAAGGGTGGAAACAAGTACTTCTTGAAGATAGTCAATGGATTCTCTAAATATTGATTTCTATTCACAATGGAAAGAAAATCTCAGGCCCTTGAGATTGTCAAACAATTCCTGAAGGTAGCCAAAAACCAAACATCTCAAAGTGTGAAGTTTCTTGTCTCCAACAATGGGGGCAAATTCACAAGCAATAACTTCTGCAGTCTCCTCCATGAAAAGGGTATCACTCACCTGACCTCCGCCCCGTACACTCCTCAACAGAACCCATTTGCAGAGCGCGGAAACCAAATCACCATTGAGAAAGCCTGGTCAATGTTGCTGGACAGTGGACTACCTCTACAGTGGTGGGGGGAAGCAGTAAGTACTGCCGTCTATCTGGAAAATCAATCCCCAGACAGCTCTATAGGAATGAAGGCCCCTTAAGAAAAATGGTTTGATTGAGACACTAATCTTTCCAATCTAAAACCTTTTGGTTGCAGAGCCATTCTCTTTGAGGAAAAAAACCGCTGATCTTTCAAGTTCTCACCCTTGGGGGTGGAATGCATCTTCCTTGGCTCTGAGGAAGGGCATCATTCCTATAGGGTGTGGGACCCAGTGGCTGACAAAATACACGTCTCACACCATGTTTGCTTCAAGACAAGCGTTTTTCCTTATCAGATGATCAAGTCTCTTATTCTTCCTTCTGACTCTGAATCTCAAATAGTTTCTTCTTCTTGCTCCTTTTCTTTACCCTGTTCCTTCTCCACTCTTCCAAATTCTTCCAACTCTCTCCATGCTCCTAATCCCAAACCTCCGCCATGTGCGCAACCGTCCAATACTTCTCCCTCTCTGTCTTCACCATCTTATCCCCCTCCTTCCGTCTCATCTCCTCCCTCTTCCCACTCTCTCCACCCACTTCCACCGCCTACCAGCTCTTCACCATCTGCAGAGCCTTCCAATCCTTCCACTTCTCTCAAAGGATACACTTATGTTCCCCACTAAAATTGGGCCCCAAACAACATTAACTTGAGTTTGGGCCCACATCAAATCATTGATCACCCTTGTCAACGTCACGCAAAACTAATAGTTGAAGAACCCTCCAACCTCGCTGACCCTACCTCTTATGAGGATGTTTGGCAAAGATCCAATGCTGCCAACTGGATTTCTGCCAAGGTTTCTGAACTTAAAAATATCACTTGGCACGGAGTGTGGAAAGTGGCTGAGAAACTACCTCACAAAAGGCCGTTAGACACCATCTATGTATACTGAAGCAAAAAGAATGCCAACAGGGACGTAGTCAAGAAAAAAGCTTGTTTATGCATACTTGGAAATAGGCAGTTTGAAGGAATAAAGCAAAAACTTTTTCCCCAATGGGTCAGGACTCCTCTCTCTGTCTCTTACTGATGATAGCGGCCTCCAAAAACTTCAAACTTGACCAGATGGATGTGCGTTGTGCGTTTCTCAATGGTCTTGCGGACATGCACGTCTTCATCAAACCACTCAAAGGGGTGAAAGTGAATCTGAAACCCACCAAAGGCCTCCTATTGAAGAAATTGCTGTAAGGCCTCAAGCAGAGCCCCCAGTGCTGGTACAAAGCCCTCTCCTCATTCTTCTCCAAGATTAACTTCCAACCCACTTGCTCCAACCCTTGTCTTTTTAATTCCACCAACCCGTTCAACCCCGTTCTAATCTTTGTAAACGTGGACAACTTGGTAATCACCGGCGAAAACATCAGTCTGGTCAAGGAAGCTCTCAAATCAAAGTTTGAGATGCACAATCTGGGTACTTGCAAGTGGGTACTGGGAATGAGGGTAACTTGTGATAGAGAGCGCTGCACCATCACTCTCAAGCAAGACAAATATGTCCACAATATTCTAGCGGAGTTTAATATGCTGGACTGTCTACCAGTTACCTCACTGCTACCTTCTAACTACCTCAACAATCCTTCACCGTCCTCAACACCTTCCTCTGACTTCAACTACCGTTGGGAGGTAGGGCTCTTAGGCTACCTAGTCCAGAAATCCAGACCAGACTTAGCTCATGCTCACAGCTACTTCTCCCAATTTCTCAATAATCCCTTGTCTCATCACCAGACCTGCTGTATTCACATGCTTTTCTATCTCCAATTCTCCGCTCAATTTGGACTAACACTTGTGCACCACTCCAATATGCCATGGGCCCTGCACGGCTACGCAAATGTGGACTACAGCTCCTCCTCTGACTGCAGAAGTTTCTCCGGATTGGTTGTGGCCCTCAACGGTCTCCTTGGTTGGCGCTGCAGAAAACAGCCGGTGGTCACTCTGTCCACCACCAAAGCAGAACACTGGGCCTGCACAAAGACGGCTCAAGACCTACTCTGGTGTAAGCAACTCATTGGTCAGGTGTTTGAAGCTTTTTCCATTCCCATCCCGCCCACTACCCTGTTCTGCAACAACAGGGGAGCCATCAATCTTATCTTAAACTCTCTCTACCAGCATCAGACTCAACAAATTGATGTCTGGCTTCATTTTCTATGGCAACACATTCACGGCGATGAATTCCATCTGTCTTACGTTGCCACCAGTGACAACCCAACCAACTCTCTAACAAAACTCCTCTTTCCCAAGCTGCTTTTCCAGGCCAACAATTGTCTCTGCCTTACCACCTAGACAACTCCCAATCAAGCACGGGGCGTGTGAAGATACAGACCCGCAGTACCGCAGGAGTAAAAAATAGATAGCCAGGAGGAAAGGGGAAAAGGGAAGGGAATCTTGCATATTCATACAGAACCACTGCGCGTGTTTTACCCAGCGCGCGTTGTACCTTAAATAGCTCTTGTGATGTTCCTACTCTGTCAATTCTCTTCTTTCTTCTCTTGTCTGTTCTCTGGGTTATTCTTCTCACCACAATCAGGTGATACCTAGCTCCTCAGGCCACTCTTCCTCTCTGTCTCATTTGTTGCGTCTTCTCAGTTCCTAACATCCGGTGGTTCCTATTCATAAGGTGAAGATTGATCTCTCTCACTCTATTATGTCTCCTGTCTTCATCAATCTTGTCTGCAGTCTCCAAACTGGTATTTCTCTCAAATATCTTGCTTGACCGGTAATCTAACAATATGGTCTGTTCTACGGGTTATTCTTCTCACCAAAATCAGGTGATACCTAGCTCCTCAGGCCACTCTTCCTCTCTGTCTCATTTTTTGCTTCGTCTCAGTTCCTAAAATCTGGTGGTTCCTATCCATAAGGTGATACCTAGCTCCTCAGGCCACTCTTCCTCTCTGTCTCATTTGTTGCGTCGTCTCAGTTCCTAAAATCCAGTGGTTCCTATCCATAAGCCTCCCCCGGCTGGTATTCCAACATAAGCAAGGCCGCCTGGATTCTGATACAGAAGCTGAGCAAAGGCGTACACGTTGAAATAGTTAATGACCATAACGGCAACAACTCCTATGAGACCTGGAAAAGAATTGATAAGGCATATGCAAAGTCCACTCCCTACACCACAAGCCGGATCCTTACCAGATGGGCAACACTCAACTTCAATGAAAACCTCAAGGAATACTTGGACCAAGTAGAGAGTTGCCTCTTGAAATTCAACTTGATTGGTTTCCAGAAAAAGGAGGAAGCCATCTGCGGGAGCATCATGGCAGAAATAGCCAAAAAACACCCCAGTATTGTGGATCCCTTATTCCTTGACCCACAAGCTAGTTCATCCGTGGAATTCCTAATTGACCGCCTTAGAACCTTTTGCAATGACACATTTGCACACAAACCGGTTGCCATTGACAGAGCAGTGTCAGGATTATATACACAAGAAAAACCCCATAAAAGGCTGCCACCAGGATGTAAAGGAGGTAAGCACAATCCCCAGTGTCCGCACACTGAGGATGAATGCTGGGCACTGCATCCTTAGCTCAGACCCATTTGGAAATAAACTTGGGCTTGTGATAACTACACCAATATCAACAACCAGCCAAGTTCCCACCAGAAAACATCTCCTAACCTTGAAAACAAGGCCACCGCCTGCGCTGCCATGGTACTTTTGTCTTCCCAGAAAAAGCATCAGCCAAGGCTCACATTCAACTCCAGGGAAAGCCATCACATGGTCAACTGCAAGGAATACTTACTAGAACCAATGGGCTGTGACATAACTTTAACCACCGGAAAGAACAAGGTCCTGATGACTGCCACACACAAGGGTAGTATCACCATAGTGGGAGAAACAGGAGCTAAGTTAATCTTGCATAACGTACTGTTTGTCCCTTCCTTAGCACAAAATCTGATCTCTATTGGTTGAATTATGAGAGAAGGAGGATCCTTTGTGCACATGGGCAAAAGAGCATTGTTCACCATTGAAACCAGCAATTTCCTTGCAGTTGTATTGGCCGGAATTCTGTGCTTTGACCAAACCATATTGATCCTGCCTGCTGGCACCACTGCTCTCACTGTCTCCTCTGAGGAAAGCTCAAAACTATGGCACCAAAGACTTGGGAATTCCAGAACCAGGAGAATCAGTGAATGTCTTGACAAATCAATAACACATATTCATTCATGTCTCAAATGTATGAAAGGAATGATTTTTTAAAATCCCCTTCAAGGGATCATTTTCCAAAACCAGTAGCTCTCTTCACGTAGTCCATGCTGACATATGTGGACCAATTAGCCCATCCACCAACAGCAGTGCTAGATTTTTTCTTACCATGGTCAGCCAGCACAGCAGGTTCATCTATAACTGCTTAATGAAGAAGAAGAGAAATGTGTTCAGCTCCTTTCAGGAATAAAAATTGCTCATGGAAAACCAAACCGGACATTGGATTAGGACCATGGTATCTGATGGAGGAGGTGAATTTTTCAACAACAAAATGAAGGAGTTTTTCAGGAACAAAGGTATCCTTCAAAACATCTCTCCACCCTAAACCCCGCAGCACAACAGAGTGGCTGAACAAGGAAACAAAAAAATCACAAAAATGACCAGATGCTTGCTCATTGGATCCAACCTGGCAATGGAGTGGTGGGGAGAGGCAGCCATGACAGCCATGTTGCTGACCAACTCTCTCCCATCCTTGGGAAAAAGCAGGCTGTCTCCACTTGAACTTCTGTTGAATCGGAAACCCAACTACAAATTTGTTTGCACATTTGTGTGCAAAGCATGGTCCATCATCCCAACTCCCCTCAGAACAACTAAGTGCTCACCTGTGGCATGGGATGGAATTATGGTTGGCTACAGTAACAAATGCACTTCTTACAAAATCCTTAGACTTTCTGATCATAAGATAATCAAAAGTAGGCACGTACATTTTGACAAGACTGTATTTCCACATGGCAGGGCAATAGCAAAAGACCTTAATATTGCAGACACTAGCAGCCAATCAATAATCATTGACCAGAATCCCCTCTTTCCTTTTATTGAGGAGTACCATCTTCACAGCAATGCACCATTGAAAATAATTGATGAAGAACAACCATCACCCAACATTATTGGTGAAGAACAATCACTACCTGAAACAAGCCCACCTTTGATCATGACGCCGGAAGGTACAACCACCAATAATAAAAACATTGAGCCAAAAAACCCTGCAGTTAGAAGGCTTGTTCTCCAACTCCCTCAGCATCTGAAATTAATCAATGGCGACATCTTGGAAGACACAGTAAGGAACTATCCTTGTAGAAGAACTGGTGCCATGGCCAACTTGGTAGTCAGAAGCGACCCCAAGAACCACTCCCAGGCAATCAAGCAACAAATGGATGGAGGCGGAGAGGAGGGAAATTGGAAACATGAAGGACCATGGGGTTTGGATCAAAAGGAACAGGCACAATACAGACGTTCCCATACCTTTGATATGGGCCTACAGAACCAAAATAGGCCCTGACAACTCCATTTCCAAATACAAGGGACACATCTGTGCCCATGGTTTTAGGCAGACATACGGCATCAATTTTGAGCAAAGTTACGCGCCCACCAGGCGCCCTAGCTCATTCCGCTATCTTCTCTCCCTGGCCATTGGTAGCAATATCAGCATTCAACAGCTTGATGTCAGAAGCGCCTTTCTGACATGCAAACTGGATGAAGAGGTGACCTTGCTTCCTCCTCCCGGATACTTGCAAAACCAGGGCAAAGTTTTGGAACTCAAGAAGGGGATTTATGGCCTCAAGCAATTGGCTTTGGCATGGTACAACCAGCTCAGTGGATTCATGAGATCTTTAGGTTTCTTAGTCTCCAAGCATGGTCCCTGCATTTTCTTTAACAGGGCATTTGCCGGCTCAGGCATATGGGTTTTTTGCCATGTCAATGACCTGATCATTGTTAGAAAAGACCGTGCATCTTTCAAACTCCTGATCAAACGGGAGTTCAATGTTAAGTACATGTGCAATGCATCATTCTTTCTTGGAATGCACATCAACAGAAGTCCAGGCCTCCTTGTCATCAACCAAGAAAAATAAATCAATTGTAAGCTTGACAAATTCAACCTTAACCATCTCCCAGCCTGAAAAGCACCCATGTCACCAACAGACAAGATGGTTCCTGCCACCAAGAAAAGCCACCTTCAATTCTTGAAAAGGGGTGTTAATTAACAGGCATTGGTGGGTTCCTTAAACTATCTTAGTGTATTTACTTGTCCGGATATCACCATGGCCATCAGAAAACTTTTTCAATTCTTGAATAAACCGGGGGAGGATGACTAGCAGGCAGCTATTCAAGTGTTCAGGTATCTAAAGGGAATGCCAACCAGGGGCCTGCGCTTCACAAAAAACAATTCTCCTAGCCCCAGTCTCTGAGTATATGCAGACGCAGATTGGGAAAACTGCATTCAATCCCAAAGGTCTCAAGGAGGTATCATAGCACTAGCAGGTTCCAACATATTGTTGTGGCAATTGTACCAACAGAAAACCCTCTCACTTTTGACCACCAAGGCAGAGTATAAAGCGCTCACTGACAGTGTGAAGGAGGCCAAATGGCTTTCATCATTAATGAGTGAACCAATGGCAGAAGATGCAAAACCAGTCATGATCTACATAGACAATGAGGGTGCCTTTGATCTTGCCACAAGCCAATCAAGCCTCAACAGCTTTTGCAGCAAAAACATTGACATTCATTATCACTAAATCCGTGAGCTCATCACCCAGAAACAAATTTCCCTCCAGCACATTCCCTCCAACTCAAATATTGCAGATTTTCTCACCAAATCATTGTCTCCAGGAGCAATGAGTACTGTACTTACTTTGCTGGACAAATTAGTCATTCAAGATGCACCTAGCACGGGGCTTGTCAAAACTGATGCTCCAGTGCTTCTGTGCTCCTTGCTGCCAAGCCAGAGACTAAACCCAAGCGGAAGTTTGAGAGCACTAACCCCTATTACTGGGTAAGTCACTGAATCAACAAAACGTTCCCTCTGGCTTGACCAGTAATGGGTACCGCAGAATTGACCAGACATACTCACTCCAGAAAAATAAGCAATCAAGCAGCTGAGTTTGGACAAACCATCCCAGCGCAACACAGTAATCCCACCAGTTTTGATCCAAACCAAGACGGCAGGGCTCAGAAGTACATGTAACCCGGCTGAGTTGGTTGCAACGATTCAGTCAGCCTGGTCAGGACCAGGCTACAACTCACCACAACTAGCCTGCAGCATTTTTACTTCATTGCTTGATGTCCAAGCACAAAATTTCAATCTATCATGTTGTTCTCTATTTAAGACAGTCCAATCTTGTATCTAGTTGACATTTTTTGGTTCACCCATCTGCATTCTCTCCCTAATCATTTTTATCATCACTCACAAGGAAAATCTTGTCTCACAAGCCAATTATTATCATCTATTACCAACAACAAATCTTGCCTCTTGCAACTCAGAAATCCTCCATCATTCTTGCAACTCAGAAATCCTCCATCATTCTTGCAACTCAGAAATCCTTCAAATATGGCAAATGTGCCACCAAAACAAACAAAGCAATCAATAGACAGTCCAAGAGCAATTTTTACAATAAAAGTTACCAAGGCAAAAAAAAACAAATAAGATGGCTTTTGCCCAAATCAAGACAACCAAAATAAAACCTGCTATTGCGGAAACAACAATGATGAGTAAAAATCCAATCAAGCTGATATCTTGGTACTGATAAGGTATCAGTGTTTTTTATTCAGTTGGTAGGGGGGTTAATAGTAAAGGTAACTAAAAAAATGATTGATTGACAAATGTTATGAATGAATGTGTATGGATGGATGTGTATTAACAAACAAAACTTGATGATGGTGGGATGGTTTCTTAAATACTGATGAGCTCCCATCTTCACCATTGGGTAAAACTGGAACTTATTCTATTCAACATATAGCATGAGGCTGGATAAAATACAAAAGAAACTATTCACAGCGAGTGAGAGAGGGTTTGAATGCACACCTTATTTCTTTGTGATATTGGGTTGGTGTGGAGCTTTCTCTTTCTGGGAAAGTTCCACCGTTCTGAGATGAACTTGAAATGCTCAATAGAATTTATTGTCCTACATCTCTGGCTTCGAAGCCACTTTGAATGCACTTTTGTTTTCTTTGCTTTATTCCATCTTTCAGCTTTAAAATCATATTGATTTCCTTTTGTAAGTTCATTGTCCATTTTATCCTTGATCAATAGATGCATTTTATCTATTCTTTTTCTTTGATTTTATTCATTGGAAACATCATCCGGTTCCTCTGCTTGAGTCATTGGACTGAGACTGAGTCTCTGTGACATTCATGTGTTGTGTTTCATGGGAATTGAATCCTTTATAACTGCCATGTTATTAAAAATATTCACATGATTCTTTTTTTGATTATGATCCAAATTTCCTCCCCTTTCCTTTGGTAATGGAGTTAGATTGATAAAAACAATATTTGCTCTTATATTTCCCTCAACAGGGATTACATCATCAACAGCCAAGGCTGCTTTGTCCCTGACTGTAGCTGGGGAGGTTTTTTGGTAAGCTGGGCTTGTGGATGGGCTGGTCTTATTGGCTTTCTCCAGGCTGCAGCCCTTAAGGTTTCCTTTTTGCTTAGAAGATCATACCTAGGGAATCATGGTGGCTTGTTAGTTATGCAATATGGGGCTGGCTGTAGCAAGGAATTTTGCTCACCTTTGGCCTGTTGGTCCTGGGTGCTGGTTGCTGTGCGCTGCCTCTCAGGAGTGTCATCCATTTTTCAACAATCCCCCATGTTCAAGGCATCAAGGCCGGGATTGGAAGGGCTTGTGACATGAGGTTTTTCTAGGGCCTTCACAATTGTGGGGCTGGGGAAGGATTTGGTGAGAAATTCAGTGGTATTTGACGCTGTACTGATGTGCTGAAGGCAAATTTCCTTGTTTGAGTTGTGCATTCTTGCACGTAGTGCAGCCTGACATCAAGTTGCTTGTTCCAGAAGCCATTCTGGATGATGCTGCTGTTGGCTAGATCAGTGGCTCCTTTATCATCAACATTGACAATGGAATTGGGGATTGTGTCTTTTGCAAGTACCTCCTTAATAAAGCCCCTTGACCATATTACCTCTTTGCATGCATCAGAGATTGCTTTGTAATCTGCTTTGGTAGTTGACAGCAAGACAGTTTTCTGTTTTTTGGCCTTGCAGGAGACCAAGTTTCCACCAATTGTTATGGAAAACCTGGTGGCAGACCTCCTCATGGAGTGATAATTGGAATAGTCAGCTTCCACAAAGGCAGAGAGGTTGAAGTTCCCTCAAAAAAAGCTGAGGTGCAACAACTTGGTTCCCAGAAGGTACTGAAACACTCAGTGTTACGCTATGGTGGTGATGGAGAATTTAGAGGGAACCACCCTTATTAGAAATTGAGACAACCGGACAAGGGAGATCAAGGGAGATGGACTGAGGATCTAGTAATCACCTAATGGTGGTGAGAACAATAACCAGAAAGAAAGACACAAGGAGAAACAAAATAATCAACAGATGGAGTAAAATCAAGGAGCTATTGAAGGTGTAGTGCGTGTTGTAATCTCATATGCATATTCATGATCCCTTTTTCTATTTCTAACTTTCCTAGCTATGACCCCTTGCTCCTTTCCTGTGGGTCTAAATCTTCACACACCCCTGTGCTTGACCGGTAGTAGTTCAAAGTTTAAGGTGGAGAGGCTTGTTGGCCTTGCAAAGAAGTTTGGGAGAAACAAGTTTGGTAAGAGAGTTGGCCGGGTTTTCACTTGTGGCAACATATGATAGGCTGAAGTTGTTTCCATGAACATGCTGAAAAATGAAATGGAGCCAAACTTCAATGTGACAGGTTCTATGTTGGTAGAGAGGATTCAAAATCAGATCAATAGCCGCCTTGTTGTCACAGAAAAGGGTAGCAGGTGGGATGGGTAGCAAAAAGGCGCCAAAGACTTGTTGGATGAGTTGCTTTCTCCAGAGCAGGTCTTGAGCCGTTTCTGTGCACGCAAAATGCTCCACTTTGGTAGTTGACAGAGTGAAAACAGGTTTTTTGGTGCACAGCCACCCAATTAAGCCGTGAAGGGCCACAAACAATCCAGAGAAGCTCCGCCAGTCAGAGGAGGGGCTGTAATTAGCATCCGCATAGCCTTCCAAGGCCAAAGGAAACTTTGAGGTGCGACCAAGTGTGAGTCCAAACCGCGCAGAGTACTGAATGTAGTGAAGCATATGAATAATAAAGCGCTGGAGATGGGAGGTGGGATTATTGAGAAATTGGGAAAAATAAATGTGATTAAGGGCCAATTCTGGTCTGGTTTTCTGAAAAAGGTAGCCAAGAAGACCAACTCCATGTCTTTAGTTGAAGTTGGGGGAAGGTGAAGAGGATGGAAAGGGTTCATGTAGTTAGTTGGAGGGTAATGGCAAATTAACAGGAAAACAGTCCAGCATGCCAAATTCTTCAAGAATTTCATGGGCGTACTGATCTTGCCTGAGAGTGATGGTGCAATTTTAATTATCTCTTGTGACTCTCATCCCCAAAACCCACTTTCAAGGACCTAGATTGTGCATTTCAAATTTTGATTCTAAGGCTTCTTTCACCGGAGATATATTTTGGCCAGTAATTACTAGGTCTTCCACATGTACAAAGATCAGGAAGGTATTGGAGGGTTTGTTGGAGATAAAGATACAGCGGTTGGAATATGTGGGTAGGAAGTTGATTCCAGAGAAGAAGGAGGAAAGGGCCTTGTACCAGCTTTGTGGAATTTACTTGAGGCCATAGAGTGATTTTTTTAAAAGCAAGCCTTCAGTGGGTTTTAGGTTAACTGTCACTCCCTTTGGTGGTTTGATAAAGATGTGCATGTCTGTGAGACTGTTGAGAAATGTGCAATGCAGGTCCATATGATCAAGCTGAAATTTCTTTTATGCTGTGAGCATCAGTGGGAGCCAAAGAGAGGAGTACCAACCTGTTGGAGCAAATTTTTTTTTATAATTGATCTCTTAAATCTGCCTGTTTCCAAGTACGCTGTGGTAGTCCAAACCTTTCCTATAGCCATTAGACTCACTTGTCTAGTGTAACAACAGCTCAATCCCTCAAATTAACCTCAGAATCGGATTCTAAATCACAAATAACCCATAGTCACTCAGCCAAAGTACCCCACTATCTCTCATGGATTAGAAGATACAGTCCAACAAACCTCCAACTGTGGCAAACTCATACCCAACCAGGTGTCACATCTCTGTAGAAGACACAAGAAATACCTTGTAAACTCTCAAATACATGCCAGCAACAGCTTACCCTCAATACCAGGACCATACACCAACCCTGTCACCCCAATCAGAATACAGAAATACAGATACAGGAGGCAGTACACCTAGTTCAGCTCCTATTGCCTCACCCAGAAAGCAAGCAAATATAAATACAGGAGGCTGTGCAGAAGTGTACAGGAACAGTGAAGGCAGGGGGAAGTGGAACCAGTCTCAACCAGGACCAAACAAATAAGCAAACATACATACAGAAGGCTGTGAAGAAGTATACAGGAGGAAGTGGAACCAGGCTCAACCAGAACCATGCAGTACCAAACAACCTCAGCACCACACAGCAATTTATGCAGCCAGTAGCATGTGATACCAAACAAATTAAAACTAACAACAACCCTCAGCACCACAAAGCAATTTATGCAGCCAGTAGCATGTGATAACAAACAAAGTACCAGTAACAACAACCCTCAGCACCACACAGCAATTTATGCAGCCAGTAGCATGTGATACCAAACAAAGTACCAGTACCAACAACCCTCAGCACCACACAGCAATCTATGCAGTCAGACGCATGTGATACCAAAAAAACTACCAGAACCATGCAGTAACAACAACCCACAGCACTACACAGCAATATATGCAGGCAGTCAAGATCATGCAGCACCAAAAAAATCACCAGGGAATGAACAGCAGCACATGTAGGGAGAATCAAGTAGCACCAGACCAACCATTAGTACTGCACAGGAATACATTGTATCTGCACTTCACAGAAATTTATGCAGGGCTGTGCATGCATGAAACCCCTGTACCAGCTTTTCCCAACCAGCAGAAATGCCTCATGTAACTGTACAAGCTTTTTCCAACCAGATAAAATGTCTCATGTAATTGTAGCTCACTGTTCCTCACCAGAACAGGGAGAACCCTCAGGGGCAGCCTTGAGAACCCCTGGGGGCAGGATTTTCTATTTAAGGAGGGCCTCTCTGCCCTATCCAAGTTGTATCATCACCATCCCCCACCACTCACCCCATCAACCCATCTATCTGTGGTACCTACCCAGATAAAATATTAGTAGTGAATCAGTTATAAAAGGAAACAAGAAATCTGAGACCAAGTTATAAACAATCTTTTAACAATCAAACCACCCATCAGGTGCTTGAATAAGGGTTCTTCTGTGACCTAAATACTCAGCACCATACTAAAGAAACCCCACCCATTAGTTAATAAATAACCCTTACAATGAAAGAGAGCACAACGAAAAGAAATTACCAACCTTTCCTCTGCCCAGCCCCCTGTGGGTAAACCCATCCTTGGGTCCTCTCCTGAACCAGCCCTTTGATAAACCCTTGAACCCTTTAATATTGGGGTATTGGTTAAGATCAAACATATCTGATCAATAAATTAACCAGTAGTCCAATACATCTGGTCTATTCTTCAACAAATCCTACCAATATCACAGTGGATAACTAATCTAGGTCTGGTCTGAGACCTATTCTAATTCTCAAAGAAACCAGCCATTAATTCAAATAAATTATTGTGCAGATTTACTATAGTACTAGAAGGGCAGGCAATTCAAAACCCCTCTTAGTATATACTAATACTCCAAAGGAGTAGAAGTAAATACTAAATTCCCCTTCAAGGACTGCCAGAAAGCTATTTGCTACTTTTATTTATATAATCCCACAGGAGTCTCTACAATGCACAACCAAGCTTTCTTTTTAACTACTACACCATTGGCATCTTGCTTGCTCCTATACAGGTATATGGTGTCTGAGGATTTTTCATGATGTAATTTTTCTGCTATTTCCCATATTCCATGCCTAGTGATGTTGTTGAGTTCAAAATCTTCAGCTGCAATCCAGTCTGAGGCATTGGATATTTATCTGACTTCCTCATAGGTGCAGGTATCAGTGAGGATGGTGTGTTCTTCCAATATTAGGTTAGTGCAACTTTGGCAGGGGCCATCAATTATTTGATGAGGTCCAAAACACAGATCAATGTTTTTTGGTGCACAATTGTAGTGGGGGATGTAGGTGTAGCCTTTGTGTGAAGGATGAGAAGCTTGAAGTGTACTTTCCAAAATGTTGCTGACATCATCAAGTGTGAGAGAGGGAGTTGGTTGAGAAGGAACAGCAGGGGACAGAGGTATGACAGATGAAGCAGGGAAGTGGAAGGGTGAAGAGTTGTGGAGAGGAATGTAGAAAGAAGTTTGAGTTTTAGAACAAGGAGGTGAAGGAGAGGACTGAGATTCAGGTTCTAGTAAGTGCCAAGCATCAGACAGACTTGGATGAGTCAATGGGGAAGACGGAAAAAAGATAGACAAGAAGGGGATACAGGACTGGAAATCAGAATCAGAGGAGAGAAGAAGAGACTTGATTTTCATGTAAGGAAAGGAATTAGCTTTGAAGCAAACCTTGTGGAAATAGATTGTGTGTTCAGTAAATTCCCCGCAACAATCTTGCTCCAAGTTCTGGAAAGCCCACTAGCCCTTGAGTCACACTTCTGTACCTCTGCAATTTCTAATCAAACCCTGCTTCCGCACTCAATCTGGAAACCACTAAAGCTAACTTGCAATGAAATAATAGTAAATAAACAAGTCAGACTCCCCAAAGAGCTCTGCACTGGAAATATTTCCCTAAATATGACCTCTGAGAACTCTTGCTGGTAATTCAACTCCAAAGTAACAGAAGAAAAGAATCAAGCTATAATTTGCCGTGATAATCTCCAATAATGATGATGTGATTTCCAATAAGTTCCCTTTCCCCTCACATCCCTCCCCCATAAAACAAAAGGAAAGCTTCCTTATATATACAACAAATAACAAAGGAATATAAATTGCTAATGAAAGACTCCTTTTCCCACCACCTCTGTGTGATCCGCACTGATCCTCCTTACTAATAGTCCAATCCTTACCCAATCCAATCATCTGCAGTAGATTTGATGATCCTTTTGCCAATTCCCCCTAAAAGTTGAGTCGTGCTAATGCGTAACTAACAACAGATCTTTTTTGATCTTCACTAGAAGATCACTCCTGATCCCGCATGCAGCATAACTACAAATCCCCCACAATCTGCATGCCGCCTCCTCAACTTTAGTGTTTTTTTCCCCACAGCACTCTGCAATCTCAGTGCATATCCCATAATTGGCCCAATCCATACTACTTAGCTTTGATCACTTGCTTCTGAATTAGTAAACCCACAGCTGCGGAGGGAAAGTTATGTTTGACCACACAATGTCCGCAGAAGGCAAAAACTCTGGTCCATTCTTGTCATTGTGCCCGCAGAAAGCGCGTGCAGCACCAATGCCAAGCCCTCAGCTAATGTCCTCTGGAATAGACAGTCTGCCAACGCGCTTCTCTGAGCCTATTTTACTGCAGACTTCCAACCACAGCTGAGCCACTCCAATTAAAATGTCCAGTGCTGAGACTACTTGCCTCTGTGTCTATAAATAACCACCACATTGCCCCACAACTTGAATTCTGTCCCCAGGATTCCCACGCTCCACAAGGCCAGAACATCCGCCCAAACCCCCAACCCCCAAATCCTAGTCACCCTCCAAACTCCAAAAGAAAGAAAGAAATCCCCTGCCATGGAAACATGCAATTACTGCGCAAAAATGCGGAGGACATGCACCCAAAACGCTGGTTTTGCAGCCTGAAACTCCTGCAGTCTAGGCCACCGCAGGTGTTTTTTTGTTGCTCCAACCCCTGGATCCTTGCAAACTTGCCCTCTGCCCCATCCCCACTCTACCTCCGGTCCCCGCCTTAAATGTCATGGCCGCGGACCAATGGCCAACTTTGTGGTGGATGATGACAAATCCATCAAGACCAAAGACTGGACTCTGGATCCGAATGGTGCAGCCACCTTGTCGCCTGTTGCAGAGGCCACGGACTACCTTTCCCCCCCTCCTTGACGCAGGTATTACCCCACTTCTGCCCCCTGGGGAGATGCCACCAAAGCCTGGGGCCACCGCCACAACCTAAATGTTGGACTTGGCCAGGTACCATGCGGGGGCAACATGGCTCCCATCTTTTTTTGACTGGCTAAGCCTCCAATACCCCCCAGCAGCGCCCAATTTTCCCCTCTTCTGTCCCCCGTCACCCACTCCTCCCGCATCCACCACTCCAACCACAACACCTCCTGCGGAGCTTGAGTCCCCGCACTTGGTCATTGCAATTAGCTCCAATTTGCTGCCTGTATCCCTTGATTTTTTTTTCTGACCCCTACATATCTTCAAACAGCTCCCACGCCCCTTGTTGAGTCACTTTTTCCTCCATTCCTGGTCCAAAGATCTTTGCATTGCTTGTCTTGAATCTGGAACCCGTCAACTTGCCTCTCCTTTCAGTCCTCCAACTCCCGCACTTTTAGGTTGAACCAATTCCTCCTTGTCTTTCTGTACCACGCGGCCACCCAAAGGTCCAACAAAGAAGTTTTCTGAGGAATTGAGGTAGCCCAAATTGACTGGTACCTCCAGAAATTGGATGAAAAAATACTGGCCATCCTCTGACATTTGGTCAGGATCCCAGTTGCAGAGCATTGAAAGCTCCTCCGCAAGGATCATTGTGATATTGGGGAGCTCCACCGAAATATCTTCCTTCCTTAGATTTACCCGCCTTCTTAAATTATTGCCGCACCCCCTTAATCTTGTATATAGCTCCTGAAATAAATATGATGCCTGGACCGCCCCAGGAAGGAAGCCTCTTGATTCCCCCCACCATCCTAAAAAATGAGACACAAAAAGAAACTCTTCAACCCCTAGTGAGAACCCCTCCAAATTCAAGAATGAGACAAATAAAACTGAGACACCTGAGACCAAGAATAACTAAAAAAAAAAAACTCCAAACTCCGCAAATACATATTGAAGAAATATGAGGATTGAACTTGACAAAGAGCCAAGACTGGAGAACAAAAGAAATACAATAAAAAAATAAGGGGAAAATCCAGAGAGAAAGGTAAGAATAAAAAATGAGCATCTGAAATGGAAAAATGAAGGTGATAGTACAAGCTCTAGGCATGAGGACTTCAATGAAATCATACCACAGAGGACCACTTGGTCTGAAGAGTTAAGTTTTAAGGTTCCAAAAAAAGGTTAATTTAATTTCTATGGAGACGTCTGTGTCAGCCTCCTGGATGCCATGATCCTTGCTATCCTTTAGCTACCAGAGGTGATAGAATAAAAATGAATATATTATTCAATAAATGCAGCAAAAATCCATAAGATATTTGGATAAAGCTTATTGCAAGGTGGATTGGTTTGGATATGGTTTAATGTTATAAATCAATATTAATAAATTGATTAATAAATAAATTAATAGAGGGCCACAATTATTTTGGGTATCTTTAACACCTCTCTTCAGGGAATTCAGTTTGAAAACACATAGACCTGGTTACTTTGGAACCTTTAATTCATATTCTTAAAGGATATATTTCCCAAAGATGATATGTATATAAAATACACAGTGGAGTGGCAGGGCTTTTTTAACCAAGCTGCCACAACAGAGAAAGTATAATAAGACTCACTGGTATATTATAAAATGCTTTGGGTACCTGTTGGACGTGCGCTGATGGTTTAAACCTGTTTACTGGGGTTATAAGGTTGTTCAGCAGTTTAAATTGATAAAAAAGGGTTGGAGACGGATATTATTAATCAGACTAAAGCCATAAATCACTCACTTATCTCTTATAATTATTTGATTACCTTGGAATGGTGTCTGGATGTAAATATAACTGGGTCTCTGGGTATCAATATCCTCAAAAGAGCTGTTTATTTATAGCTTTTTGAGTCCCAATATTGTCCTTCTGAGGGATACAGGGGCTCAAAGGGACAGAAACTGAGGCTAGCAGGGTAACCAGTCCTATTCCATCACGTGCTCTTGGTGCTGTAGAATGGGTAGCATCTAATTCCACAGGGTATGGTAATTATTCTACCTTATAATTGATGTTTGGGCGTGTGAATAACACTAATCTGTTCATTTTATTTATAATTCAATTAATTATCCTTAGTAAATGTTCCCATTAAGTTGATAATTATTTTAATAGACATTCCTACAAATAGTCTGATGTCAGGTGAGTTCTCATTATGTATTAAATAATTGGAGTAAATTCATGTCATTTATTTTACTCCTTATCTTCAAATTTTAGTTGATTTACTAAAAATAATTATTTAAAAATATAAGTCATGAGTATTTATGTAATATTTTTACATCATTAGTTTCCTTAGTATTTCACAAAAGTACTGATTTCTGTTAGTTCTCATAATTGAATATTAAAGTATTTTAATATATTTTTAGAAATAGTCATCATATCATTTTTGACATCTTTGGTATTTTAAATTATATTTGATAAAGAATACCTATAAAGTTTATTTAGGTACTTTTATATACTTTTATGTATTTTTACACTATCTAATATTCATGGGAAGATTTATTACATATGTAGAATGTTACCATGTAGGTTGTAGCATGTTTAGGTGGTACCTAGGTTTCTCAGTCCGCCTGTCCCTTTTTCAACTTTTAGTCCCGTGGCTGCGTACTTGTCAGAGGCCCAGGGCTGCGTACACGGCTTGAAAGGGTGACAGTGCTGTAGTTCAGTCGCGCGCGGGAGTATTCGCTGCCGCGGCTGCGTGCGGGAATTGTGACAGAACACATTTCCATCTGTAACTCCTAAAATATACACAACACCTTGATTCTGAAGGAATTTTAGATGTGAAACCTATATGTGACAATACATGTGAAATATTTAATTGGCCAAATAGTGGTGCCATGGAATTTTGGTCTTTCTTTCCTTAATTATTTAAAAATATAAGGAGTTGGATTTCATAGGTGGGGTCATTGAGTGAACCTACCTAATTTTGGGTGGAGAATCCACTTCTGCAATAATATCCATTGTTTTCCTACTCCTTCTTAGTTTTAAGTTTTATTTTATTTCTTTTACTTTTGCAGCTTGCTCCGCAATAGTAGCAAGCTGAAAGTCTGTGATTGACGCGTCAAAGGTTATCTCCTCTAGAACAAAAGACAGATCAATCAACATCTTTCAATCAGGAAAGAAGGACAGTGAAATGTGAAACAATAAAGAAAATAAAAGAACACAAGGAAGTAAATAGAGGAAAGGAAGATTGGGGTTGTTGGATTCATACCAAATAACCAGATGGCAGATGTGAGTTGAGGAAGCAGTTGTTGGACTTCCTGAGGATTGATGAGTTGGAGTTGTCTGATTGATATAGGAGGAGACAAGAGGGAGGGGTGGAGGAGTTAGGTGGCATTGGTGAGCATAGGAGAGGGAAGATGGGAAGAGGTTGGATGGAGAAGGGATGAGGGAGCACAAAGCAACTGAGAGTGATGAAGGGAAATGGGAACAGGTTTGATACTCAAATGGCACCGGTGAGGTTGCAGGCAAGAGAAGAGTAGAGATATTTTCAACACATATCACCTAAGGGACCTGGACCACCCCAGACAAAGGCCTTTAAGACTAGACCTTGCATGCTGCTCCAGTGATCTGAGCTTCCCCATCCCCCTAAATCTTGTATATAAAAGAAAGAGTAAAATCTAAAAATGAGTTATATCTCCGCAGACGGTACCAGTTATTATCACAGAGAAAGGACTTTCCCCGCCAGACCCCCAAATTGTGGAAAGAGATTGTGTGTTTGGTAAATTCCCCGCAACAATACAAAATTCTCCGCAACAATACAAAATTCTCCGCAACAATCTCTCTTCAAGTTCCAGAAAGCCCACTAGCCCTTGAGTCACTTTCCTGTACCTCTGCAATTCCTAATTGAACTCCGCTTCTGCACCCAAGCTGGAAACCACTAAAGCTAACTTGCAATGAAATAATATTAAATAAACAAGTTGGACTCCCCAACAAGCTCTGCACTTAAAATATTTCCCTAAATATGGATTCCAAGAACTCTTGCTGGTAATTACACTCCAAAATAACAGAACAAAAGAATCAAGCTATAATTTGCCGTGATAATCTCCAATAATGATGATGTGATCTCAAATAATTTCCTGTTCCCCTCAATGCCCTCCCCCCATACAACAAAAGAAAAGCTTCCTTATATATACAAAAAAAACAAAGGAACATAAACTGCTAATGAAAGACTCCTTTTCCCACCACCTCTGTGCAATCCGCACTGATCCTCCTTACAAATAGTCTGATCCTTACCCAATACAATGATCTGCAGTAGATTCAATGATCCTGTTGCCAATTACTCCTAACACTTGAGTCACGCCAATTCATAAATAACAACAGATCCTTGTCAATCTTCCCTAGCGGATCACTCCCAATCCCGCATGTGGCATAACTACAAATCCCCAACAATCCACATTCCGCCTCCCCAACTTTAGCGTTAGTTGCCCCACAGTGCTCCGCAGTATCATTGAATATCCCATAATTGGCCTAATCCTTACTAATCAGCTTTGATCACTTGCTTTGGCATTGGTAAACCCACAGCCGTGGAGGGAAAGTTATTTTTGACCATGCAATGTCTGCAGAAGGCAAAAACTCCAGCCCATTCTTGTCATTGTTCCCGCAAAAAGCGTGTGCCACACCAATTCCAAGCCCTCAGCTACTGTGCTCTGGAATAGACAGTCCGCCAATGCGCTTCTCTGAGCCTATTGTACTGCAGACTTCCAACAACAGCTGAGCCACTCCAAGTCAAATGTCCAGTGCTGAGCCTATTTGCCTCTGTTTCTATAAATAACCACCACAGCATGGTGAGAAACATGAATTTTATTGGATACTGTATCCCACCATGCAATGGCCTTCTTCATAGCCAAGGAAGATGCATTCCAATCCCAAGGGTGAAAAATAGGATTCTTGGTTGTGCTTTTCCTCAAAAATGATGGCCCCACAACCAAAAGTTTTCATATTGGTAAGATCAGTGTTTTGGTCAAACCATTTCTTTTAAGGGATTTTCATTTTGCTAGAGCTCTCTGGGGATAAATTTTCCGGGTAGACTGCTGTAATTACTGTTTCCCCCCACCATTGGAGAGGTATTCCACACTCTATCAGCATTTCTTGGGCCTTTTCAATAGTTATTTGGTTTCCATGTTCTGCAAACAGATTTTGTTGCGGCCTGTATGGAGCAGAGGCTAGGTGAGTGATTCCTTTCTCCTGGAGAAGGTCCCAAAAGGCATTGCTTATTAATTCTCTCCTATTTTTGGAGACAATGAACTTTACACTTTGGGAGGCTTGGTTTTTGGCCACCTTGAAAAATTGTTGGAATAACTTGAGAGTTTGAGATTTCTGTTCCATGGTGAATAGGAATCAATATTTGGAGAATCCATTGACTATCTTCAGGAAGTATTTGAATCCTCCTCTAGAGGAGGAGGTAATAGACCTGCATAGATACACATGGATAACCTTGCGCTTGGCAGCGGGATAAGGAAATTTCCCATGGAAGGGTTGCTTGTGCATTTTGGATAATTTGCAAGAGGAGCATTGTACTTGGTTTATTAATTTGTTAGGATAGGAAGATTTGAGATATTTCTGACATGGATGTCCTAGAGTTTGATGCAGTTGAGTAGCCTTAGAGAAAGTTTTGAGGGCTTGTTAAGTTTGAGTATGGATGAACAAAAGTTTTTCAATGATACTTCCTGAATGAAGAGTTTTGGTATCCTTGAAGCATTTAAATCCAGTTTTGGTTGGCAACAGAGAGTAGCCAAGTAGAAGATATGCGGATAGGGGAATAAGTGAATGGGATACGCTGGGTGTGTTAAAGGCTTCATCAATGTGGAGATTGCCTGAATCAAGCATCATCATGGCTTTACCAAAACCAATGATGGGGATCAGTGATCCATTGGCGCCATAGAGTGAGGAGGAAAATTTGGAGTAGTTGAGAAATTGGCTCTTGTCTCTCAAGTAGTGACCAGATGCTCCACTATCAATTATTATCAAGTTAGGTAGGAGAGAGGCAGTGAGACAGTGGGCTCAACAATATCCTTCCTTTCCTTGGGTTTTCTTCTCAATAAGGCTTTGGTAATACACAATTGCTGGCTCTAGATGAAGTTGATGACACTGCTCTTGGGAGTGGGATTTTAGTGGGTTTTGTTTCCCATCCAAGAAGAAAGTTTGTCTCTTTGGTTTGCAATTTTCGGTATTGTTGGATCCTGTAGCAAGAGAACTTGAATTTCTCATCATTAAGGCCAAGTTCATGTTGGTGGATTTCTCTTGTCTTCTGAGTTCAGTCTCTAGGTTGGCAAGAAGACTTTGAAACTGTATTAAATTTTTTTCTTTGAAGCTGGAGTATCAAATTTATTAAAATTTATTTGAAGACATGAAAGGATTCAAATAGTTGCTCAAGTATGTGATATGTCCACATTGCTTCCAAGGTGTGGCTGTCAAACTTTCCTGCGTATAATTCACAAAGTAGTTGGAACATTTTCTGGAATTGATTCATGGTCGCAAATAAGTTAACCAAGGTTAATTCAATCTTATGCATCTTCCCAGTTGTTGTTGAGATGTTTTCCATCAATTTGGTGGCGTATTGAGAGCATATTGTTTCCCATAGTTTTTTGGGTAAGTATTTGTATGGGTCATCCACAAACATGGTATGATTCTGATGGTGGAGGTGCATTTGAATAAAAGTTGTTTTCTGTTTCAGATGTAGTTGCTCCTGTGGATTTGGTTCAATTGGGGGTTCCTTTTTGATTAGGTCATCTAGATATTTAAAACCAAGTTGGGTAATTATAGCATTCCTCCAGCTTGGGAAGTTGGGGCCAGTGAGTTTGGGGATGTTTGAACATATGAAGCTGTCACTGATATTAAGTGAAGGAGGTGAGGTGATTGAAAATGATTTGAGTTTTTTCAGAGAAGGTGGATAAATAATGGGAAAAATTTCCCTCTGAGTCTTTGTTGTTTATTGAGTTAGTAGGAGTTGAGGAAGGTGGAGAATGAGAATTTTTCTGGAATGAATCCAGGGTGGTGGTTTTGATTATGGGGAGTTAATAGCTTAGGACAAGACGCTTTCAGGGTTTGCTGGGCTCACAACCTGTTGCACTATGGTGGTGATGGAGAATTTAGAGGGAACCAACCTTATTAGGCATTGATACAATGGGACAAGGGAGATTGAGGGAGATGGACTGAGGAGCTAGTGATCACCTTTAGAGGGAAACACCCTCATTAGGGATTGAGATGAGGGGGTGAGGGAGATCAAGGGAGATGGACTGAGGAGCTAGTAATCACCTAATGGTGGTAAGAATGATATCCGTAAAAACAGACCAGAGAGGTTGTTAGATTACCCTTCAAGCACAACATGGAACAGTCAGACAAATTGGGAAACATTGAGGTTGAAAACAGGATCTAGGAGATATGAGAAGTAGAAAGAGAGAGACAACAATATTTTACCTTTAGAGGTAACAACCATAATTAGCAAGTGAGACAACGGGACAAGGGAGATCAAGGGAGATCAAAGGAGATGGAATGAGGAGCTAGTAATAACCTAATAGTGGTGAGAATGATAACCAGAAAGACAGACAAGAGAAGAAAGAAAATAATCAACAGATGTAGAACAATCAAGGATCTATTCAAGTTTTAGCGCACATTGTAATCTCATATGCATATGCATGATCCCTTTTTCCCTTTCCCACTTTCCTAGCTATCACCCCTTGCTCCGGTCCTGTGGGTCTGAATCTTCACACTTGGGTGGCTGCAAGGCAGTGGCTCATTCTAGGTTTGTCAAGGAATTTTGATAATTGGCTGACCCCAAAGGGGAAATATGGTTCAGTAGGTACTTCCAAGTGGTTTAGCAACCCAATGAGGGCTTGGAAACTCTGGGCGCCTTGAAAATATTCAGTGGGTTTGTTGTTGGAAGCAGGAATGTGTTGACTCCTGGCAACCATGGGAGACCCCACAAGATGAATACCACAGAGACTGTATTCTTCAATCTAGCGCTCTATGTAGGGCGTCTGATTTACTTTAATGGAGCTATCAGATTGTTCAATTTTCATTCCTAGGAGAAACAAAGGAACAACCAAGTACTTAATGTCAAATTCCTGAGACATTTCTTGTTAAAATTGCTTGGGGTTCTTGCTAAAGATGGATAGGTCATAAAAATGGGTCAAGATCCAGGTAGGGGAATTGGCTTGCCTCCAGAAGACACATGGGTAACCCCTTGAGACCAGGAATCCTATTGAGGTGTGGAAGGCACTGAGCCTTTCATACCAATTTCTTCAGTCCATAAATTGCCTTTTTGAGGTGCAGGACTGTGTCCTTGTTTGCCAGGTAGCCATGTGGATGGAGTAAGGTGACCTCCTCCCCCAAGTTGCAGGTGAGAAAGAACTGCAAACATCTATTTGATGGATGAGGAGGTTATTAGCAAAAGCATGCATAATGAGGAGTCTAAGGGATCTGGGTTGGCCAGTGGGGGAATATTTGGATTGAAAATTTAGTTGTGCATCTGGAAAACCCCTGGGCACATATTGAAGCCTTTTAATCACTTGATTTTCAGCCCCCAACTTCTAGCAGTAGGCCCATGTAGAAGGAATGAGAGATTCAGATGCTTTTGTTGGCCTTTCAATCCAAACCAAGTGTTTCTTCATTTTTAGGATTTCCTTTGCCTCTGCCTTCATCCACCTGCTTACCTCCCCGGACCGCATTGCCTCCTTGTGACTTCTTGGATCAGTGGCAAGGGTCATGGTGTAAGCTGCTGGCATCCTGACGCAACTAGAGTTTCAAATTTTTTCAAAATTTAGCTCAGAATTGATTAGAGTTGAGTGAAGGGGTCCCTTAATAATAATGCGCCTGGAGGGAGCTTGAGGGGGTTCTCCAGATTGGGTCAAATCTGCTGATTGGTCCAGGGGCTGATTGGAATTGGTGAAGCCACCATTGTGGAAACAAGAGGGGTGATACCCTTCAAAGTTGTCCTCAAGTTCCTGAAGTTATTGGTCTAAGCGTCTGTAAGGAGATTGGATGCAATGAGTTTAAGAATAGAGAGAGTGATGACAAGATAAATTCCTTCCTTCCAATCCTTCCCATACCATTCCCTGGTGGTCCGGTGATGATGATATATGATATATGGTCTATCTATATGATGATGATAGTGATCCAACAGCCTCCCCCCCCACCTGAAGTTGAGAGTGAGGTATTTTTGAGTCCTCCCTCTCAACCCTAACCTAGGTACAACCACAAGCAGCAAGATAGATGAAAACATAACCCCAAGTACAGAACCCTAGCTCCACCCTAACCCTACCCCATACCACCCACCCCATCCAAAACCCTCCCCTTTGATATCACGTACGTCCGGTTTGACCTTCTCATGGTGCGGCCCTCCGCCGCGCCCTACTCGGAGCCCCCCAGGTTTGTCCGTCCGCGCGTGCCTGCGGATCCCATGATCCGTGAGTCGGCCCGCCCTTATGCCCGCGCAAACCTCCCCGGAGCGTATAACCCCTGATCGCCCCGCCCTTGCCTTCCGGACTAGCCCTCCGCAAGCTTTGTTGGGCCGGCTCCATCACTTGGTCCGCATTGCCTGGGTGGGTCACGGCCCAGCGCCCCCCCCCCCAGAGTAGGCCCAACCCGCACCTGGTGCCAAGCCCCGCAATCCCTGCCGCTGAGCCCTCAACTACTTCTGCTGAGCCCGCAGCAGGCACTGCTGAGACCACGCGCACCCCAAATCCTGAGCCCAACCTACCCAACTGCTGAGCGCGCAGCCCACAACGCAGCTGCCAATCCAAGGTTATAAATACAACACCACACCGTCTGAGCTTGTGGGAGATTTGGCCAGGTTGTTTGCATCCTGGCCATCAGTGCCATGGGTAGAATTAGCTTCATCCTCCAGGGAGTCAAGGTCAGCCTTGAAGAAGGGAATAGGGTATTTGGTGGCAAAGATAGGGTACTTATAGTTGGCGGGATAAACTAAGCTGGGAGAGATGGCTCTCAGCGGTGGGAAGATGGATTCATCAAATGTGGCATGCTTGGTAATGACCACCCAAAGATTGATAAGTCAAACAATTCTGTAGCTGGAAATGTCATTGGAGTAGCCAACAAAGGCGCCTTCCCAAGACACTTCATCAAATTTGTACTTTTGGTTGTGGCCTGGCTTGAGGACCCATTCCATGCAGCCAAAAGACCTGAGAGCATGCAGGTTGACCCCCTTCTTGAACATGATGGAAAGAGGGGAACACTTTCTCTTGGAGAGAGAGTTCAAGCAGTTGGTGATGGTTTCCGGGGTAGTTACTGCCTCTCCACACCACTCCAGGCAGATATTTGCCTGAACCAGCATGTATCTTGCCATTTCTATGATGATCCTGTTGTCCCTCTTGGAAAACCTATTGTTCTGAGGAGTATACAGTGGAGCCACATTGTGGGCAATGCCATGCTGCATCAGGTAAGAGGATAAATATCTGTTGCAAAATTCCCCCCAGCCATTGGTGAAAAGGTTCTTGATGGAGTGAAAGGTCTGTTTTTGAAAGAAATTCTTGAAATTTACAAATTATTCCACTGCACAGCCTTTTTTCTTCAGGAGGGATATACTGATGAAGCCAGAGTGCTGGTCCACTAAGGTGAAGAAATACCTCATTCCATTGTTAGTGGCTTGTGTGATGGGTCTGCACAGGTTGCCATGCACAACACTTAGTACTACCTCTGCACGTCCAAACTTGCTGGAAAAGGGCTTTTGAACCATTTTTCCTTTCATTCATACGTTGCAGGGCTTCTTGTAGGTAATGAGGATGTTGGGAAGGAGAAATCTTATCTGTGCCATGCTGGCATGGCCTAGAAGTTGATGCCATGTAGCAAAAGAATCAGTTGCAGAGGAGGTAAGTAAGTCAGATGCTGTCAGCTTGCTACTATTGCAGAGCAAGCTGCAAAAGTAACAAAAATAACATAAAAATAATAATATTAAAATTAACTTAAGAATTAGTAGGAAAACCATGAATATTATTGCAGAAATGGATTCTCCACCAAACATTAGGTAGGGTCACTCACTGACCCCACCCTTGAAATCCAACTCCTTATAATTTAATAATTAAACAAAGGAAAGACCAAAATACCACAACAGCACTATGGGAATTTTTGGCCAATTAAATATTTCACAGTTATTGCCACATATAGGTTTCACACCTAAAATTCAGTCAGAATTGAGGTGTTTTGTATATTTTAGGAGTTACATATGGAAATGTGTTCTGTCACAATTCTCACACGCAGCCATGGCAACCAATAAACCCACGCGCAGCTGAGCAGCAGCACTTCCACCCTGTCAGCGTATCCTGACAAGCTGTGTACGCAGCCCCGGGCCTCTGACAAGTACGCAGCTGCGGGACTATGGGTTGACAGAGTGACAGGCGGCCTGAGAAGCCCAGGTACCACGTAAACATGCTACAACCTACATGAGAACATTCTGCATAAGTAATCAACGTTCCTGTGGATATTAGATAATCTAAAAAATATAAAAGTATATAAAAATTCCTAAATAACCTTCATACATATTTTTTTATTAATATAATTAAAAATACCAAAAATGTCGAAAATAAGATAACTAATATTTTTAAGAATATTAAAATACTTAAATATACAACTGTGAGATCTTTAAGGCATCAATATTTTGATTAAATACTAAGGAAACTAATGATGTAAAAATATTACATGAATTTTCATAACTTACGTAATTATTTTTAGTAAATCAAGTGAATTTTGGAAAATAAGGAGTAAAATCAATATCACAATTTTACTCCAATCAGTAAATACATAATGAGAACCCACTTGACATCAGATTACTCTTAGGAATTTCTATTAAAATAATTATTACTATACTGGGAACATTTACTAAGTATAATTAATTAATAATAAATAATATGGACAGATTAGTGTTATTCACACTTCCAAAACATCAATTAAAAGGTAGAATAACTCACATACCCTGTTGAATTAGATATTACCCGTGCTACAGCACCTAGAACACGTAACAGGCTACCACTGGTTACCCTTCTAGCCTTAGTGTCCGTCCCTTTGAGCCCCTGTATCCCCCAGAAGGACAATATTGGGACTCAAAGAGCTATAAATAAGGAGCTCTTTTGAGGATATTGATACCCAGAGACCCAGTTACATTTACATCCAGAAACTGGCCAAAGTAATCAAATACTTTTAAAAGATGAGTAAGTGATTTATGGCTTTAGTCTGATTAATAATTGCCATACCCACCCCTATTTTATCAATTTAAAATGCTGAACAACCTTTTGACCCCAGTAACAGGTTTAACCCATCAGTGCACATCCCAAACAGGTACCCAAAGGATTAAATAATATACCAGTGAGTATTATTATCCTCTTTCTGTCGTGGAAGCTTTGTTAAAAAGCCCTGAAACTCCACCGTGTATTTTATATACATATTATCTTTGGGCAATATATTCTTTAAGAATATAAATTAAAGGTTCCAAAGTAACCAGGTCTACGTGTTTTCAAATTGAATTCCCTTAAGAGAGGTGTTTAAGATCCCCAATATTATTGTGGCCCCTCTATTAATTTATTTAATAATCAATTTATTAATATTGATTTATAACATTAAACTATAACCAAACCAATCAACCTTGCAATAAGCTTTATCCAAATATTTTACAGATTTTTTTTGCATTTATTGAATAATATATCTATTATTTATTCTATCACCTCTTGTAGCTAAAGGACCGCAAGGGTCTTGGCATCCAGGAGGCTGAAATATGCTCTCTCCAGCAAGGTAGGTCTATGTATCATTGCAAGAATGCCTCTGTTGATGTTACATGTGATTTCAAGGTTGTCATCAATTTGAAAAAACGCCAATTCCCCATCCACCACTATGAAAGCACCTTTGGTTATTAATTTGCTCAGGGAAATCAAATTTCTACTGATTTTGGGGGAAAACAGGCAGTCAGCTAAATGAAGAGTGACCCTATTCTCAAATTCAATGATGGTAGGCCCCCCCCAGGAGTGGCAGCTAAGGATGATTCTTCTTTGCTGGTTAATATGGTGGTGTTGGAAGGTTGGTTTTTGGTGAAACATTGGAGGTTGTTGAGGAGGTGATGGCTTACCCCAGAGTCAAGGACCATTTATCTGTTGCTGTTTTCAAGTGAGTCAAGCATTTCAGAGCCAATATTGAGTGGCTGCAAGGGCCCATTCGCTTCAATTGGCTGGGCAAGGTGAGCTTCTCCTCTGATTGGTCTGATGGGTTGGAGCTCTGGATGTATCATCCAGAATTGTACTTTGGTGTGACCAGCTGGTGGATTCTGCTTGCCTCCTTTGCATCTTGGTCTGTCATCTCTTTCCTGGAAATTCCTTTTGGTGCTATATGTAGCGGTAGTGTTTGGCAGAGGTGGTATATGAGATTTAGGGGTTTTATCATGGTTTGAAATATTTATGAGTCTACTAATCAGTTTTTCTAGGTTGTCCAGCAGGAGTTTGTCGCACAGAAGTGTTTGCATAAGTACGGGTCTCCTATTTGTGATCCTGGAGATTATGCAGCTTGCCAGGATCTGTGGTGGAATGACCAGCCCTATCATGCTGGCATCTGATACCGGTAGCTTTATGTTGTTAACAAAGGAGGTAATGTTATCATCATATTTAATGGACTCAAATTTCTTCCAGATTCTATAAACATTGTATATGTTTGCAGTTGCATATTATTCTTTCAGTTCGGTCCATATGGCTTATGGTTTGAATTCAATCTCCCGTGAGATCATGCTTGTGAGGATGGTTACATTGAGGCTTGATTAAAGTGTAACTTCGGCTTCAACTGCTCTCCTTTTCAAATCATTCTTTGGTGATTCTGGAAATGGATGGGTGGTCAGCTCAAGAAATCCTTGGTACATTAGATAGCCATGCATTCTTTTCAGCCAGTGGCTGTAGTTGTTACCATCCAGAACTATTGGTTTGATTGCCTTGTTGTTGGGATAACGGAGTTGAATATTTGACAGGGTGCCATTTTTGTTTGGGATAGGCCTTCCTTTTGACTGTTAATCTGAGGGAATTTGGAGCAGAGAATGGAATTTATTTGTTTATTGGAGGAACGGGATGATAATGCAAGGTTTATGACAAAGACAAAAAAGGGTTTTTGATGTTTCTGGTTTTCTTGCTTTGAATGCAGTAGCTATAACAAGTGAGTGACAAAGGCCTTTGTTTGCGTGTGATAAGATGAGGTGAACCAAACAAAAACAACAAGAATAGCAAGTTTAAATAGTGCTGGTCCTCCTCCTGGGATCCCGTTTTGTTGAGCGGTAAAGTTCAAATTCTCAAATTGTATTTGTTAGTACATCTATTCAATGTTTGTTTTATTTTCAAATAACTTTTACAGCCTAGTCAACACAAAAATTAAATGATGACACTCACAAAAACTTTTACCCTAACCTATTTGTGTAGTTTTTATAAACCCGGTTAGCGTTATCTCAGATTGAATCTTCCTTTCAATCATCTTGTTTTTGTTTCCGATTCTCATTTATCTTATGATCAGTGTTACTTTTTATAAACAACTCGTGGTAGGTTTGTGTGTTATCTCAAGTGTCAGTATCCTATTAGACCCCGTTCTCAAAGGTTCTGAACGTGATACAAATAGGTCTGTCTAACATCTTCATATTTTCCCATTTTTCTCATGGAATCAATGATCTTGGTTTTTGTTTCCGATTCTCATTTATCTTACGATTGGTGTTCCTTTTTATAAACAACTCGTCGTAGGTTCGTGTGTTATCTCAAGTGTCAGTATCCTATTAGACCCCGTTCTAAAAGGTTCTGAACGTGATACAAGTAGGACCGATCGTTCAACTCGTTTGTATTGTCTAGGCAGCCAAGGCTGCTTTGTCCCTGGTTGTAGCTGGAGAGGCTTGTTGGTAAGCTGGGCTTGTCGATGGGCTGGTCTTGTTGACTGTCTCCAGGCTGTAGCCCTTAAGGGTTCCTTGCAGCTTAGAAGATTGTGCCTAGGGAATCATGGTGGCTTGTTAGTTATGCGATCTGGGGCTGGCTGTAGCAAGGAATTTTGCTCACCTTTGGCCTGTTGGTCCTGGGTGCTGTTCGCTGTGCGCTGCCTCTTAGGGCTTTCATCCATTGTCCAACAGTTTGACCTGGGTCTCTTGGAAGCCGGGAAGAGCGACGATGATATCGAGGAATCTTGCAGGTCATCTTCACAATAAGTGTAACCTCCAAAAACAGAAGAGGTTGAACAGCATTCCAATTCACGCACATTTAAGGATGCAATGAGCAAATCGAGATAGAACCACTGCTGTTATTGATTCAAATAAAGACCCAGAGTCGATGGGTTGTTTTGGTAGTCAAGACTGACACTCAAAAGTTCTCCTTATAGAACTGTTGACCTCGCCATCTACATGTAGCTATCCCATCCGCCTTGCCAGTTGGACCCATCGATTGCCGCCTCGTATCGAAGGCTCAACTCTCCAAGACCGATCGAGCGCGCACCAGTCCCAAAAGATTATCCACAAAGGCTGACACTTACTTCTGAAAGAAAGGGCTAGCGAGTAAGGGACAAGTGGGGCTCAAATGATGGGGCAAAAGGATGTCGCGAAGAAGCTGGGACAGTACCTGATCGAGGTACATAGTGATAAAGTAATCGATTTGGATTACGATGATGAAAATAAATGATGATGCTATATACACGAATGTGATAAGATAATGATACGATTCTAAAACTAGGTACAACGAACACGGTCTACTTATAGACCGGTCTGAGTCTGTAGAAGATGCTCCCTGAGCGATCCTCGTAGTATAGCTTGGTACGGCACAGTTGCTTTCCACGGCGAGTGTGCTTATGTCGCTTCCGAGGGGAAAAGCACCGTGCTGGAGAAGACAGTCTTTTGCGATCTCTAGGTGCTTTTACTGGTGAGTGCTTTTCTTCCATTTTGTTATCTCTTTTTGATGGTTCTTGAATGTCCACTGACATTCCTCGAATCGCTATTCCAACACATAGAAGAGAGAAAGAAACAACAATGAGTGTTGATTTCAGATGGCAAGCAAATCAGAAGGAATGTGACCCCTCAAAAGTTATGGTCGGATTTTAAGGATGAACCGGGTTGGAGATCCATTGCAAAGAAGGAGTCAGAGGCTCCTTTTATAGAGAAATGATACAAAGTACACGAGGTAAGGAATAATTCAAGTACAACAGTGGGCCGGGAACGACCCGTATAGTATTGAGAGAGCGGTCCGTTTAAGGAAATGATGAAAGAGCCCGTAGTCGGCGCCGGAACCGGCGGACCGGTCATGACTTGGCTCGGTAGCTGGTTTCGGCCCGTTTATAGAGATGACAAAATAAGGAAATACAGAGAGAGTCATTCGAGAAAGGCCGAGAAAGGCAGCTTGGTATCAGGAATTTATTGGTGGCCGGTCTCCCCCCCGGATGGTATTTCAACACGGATAGGGTCATCACATCATCCCCTCCAAAAATCCCCGTCTTACATGACTCGGCGGGCTTTATTTTGACGTTTTACCAATGCGTCGCTTGCAAAAAAGAATTTGTCCGGGTCGCCTCTATATTCTTTCAACCTGTCTCCGTTTACTGGGAATCTCAGGTTGTATCCGTTTGCCGTCATCAACACATATGATCCATTGGGATGGCAGTCTTGGATGATGAAAGGGCCGTCCCACTTAGGGTGTAATTTTGATGGTCGTTGTTCAAATCTTCGCAGGACTAGATCTCCCTCGCGGAATCGTCTTTCGACATAGTTATTTTCACTCTTTTCTACTCGTTTGTCAACCTTTTTATGTAAATTTTCAATGGCTTGTTGCCGTGCTTGGTTGAATTCTGTAATGTTTTGTGTTCTGTCTGAGTAATCCTTGCTTGGTTGGTATTGTTGGGCCGTTGTACTGACTGCCGGGTCCACGCCGTAGGTCATGAAGAATGGGGATGTTCCCATCGAATCATTTCTGGCGGTGCGGTATCCAAACAAGGCCTCGTCTAGGTGTCTGTCCCATTCATTCACGTTACTGAGGCACAGTTTACGTAGATTTTTTAATAGGGTTCCGTGGAACCTTTCCACAAGTCCATTAGATTGAGGGTGGTAGGGCAAAATGCGGTTGTGTTGTATCTTCAGGTTTTTTAAGTATTTCCCGAAGAGGTTACCGTCAAATTCTTGACCATTGTCGGTGGTAATTTCCTTTGGTAATCCGTGGTTGAGCGTGATCTCCCTGACCAAATGAGCAGCCCAAAAGGCTGTACGTTTTTTGATAGGGATGGCTTTAGCCCAACCCGTGCCGTAGTTGATGGCAGTTACTATATAGATATTTTTTGACTTACTTGGTGGCAAGGGACCCACGAAGTCCATCCCCCATTTCTCAAATGGTTCACCACGGCGCATCACTCGCAGGCTATTTTGTTGGTCTGTTTTCTTCTCGTTACAAAGTTGACATTCCGTACAATTTTTTTATGATATCAGTCGTGATTTGTGTTATGTTTGGGAACCAGTATAGCCGGCTTACTTGGAAGATAGTGTCTTTTGCGTTTCGGTGTCCTAACGCTAAATGCGTTTCCTTTACGATTTCTTTTGCTATATCCATCTTGCTTATCACCGTCTTCCAGCCGTTTATTGACTTTTGATACAGCATACCATTATCTATTTTATAATATTTGTGTTCTATTTTTCCTTGTTTTAGCTCTTTTTCAATATTGGAGAGCCCATTAAAGTGTGCTTCCACATTCTTGTCATCTTCATTGAGGGCCATCAGGAATAGGTTTTTGGCAATCTCCTTTGGCTCTTTATTGTGTATAGTATCTGGTTTTCATGAAAGAGCGTCTGCCGCGACCTGTAGATGCCCCGGTCAATAGATGATCAAGACATTAAAAAATTCAATTTGGTCCACAAAACGACTTAATCGGCGATTTACTTCGCTTTGGGTTTTGAAATATTTTAGAGATTCATGATTGGTTCTTACCACTATTGGTGAACCCTCTATGTATCCTCGGAAGTGTTTGAGACAATGTATGATGGCAAGCAATTCTTGTTCTTGGGCTGAATAATTCTGCTCTGTTTTTGATAGTTTTCTGGATTCATAGGCAATAGGACGGAGTTGACTGTTCTTCAAGGATTTCGCGTATCCTTCTAAACTAAAATTTTTGTCAGCCTTTGGTGCTCCCAGATCCTGTTGGAGGATTCCGCCTATGTTGCTCCCAGAAGCGTCGGTGTCTAAAACAAATGGAGAGAAAGGTGTTGGGTGTCCTAAAAGGATGGTGTTGGACAAGCACGTTTTCAGATTGTCAAAGCTTGTTTGTTGATCCTTTTCCCATTTTACCGGTTTGCCTTTCTTTGGGGATCCCTTGGTCAATTCATATAATGGTGATGCCATCATCGAAAATCCTTTGATAAACCTCTTATAGTATGTTGCCAGGTTTAGAAATCCTTGCACTTGTGTTATGTTGGTCGGGACCGGCCAATTCGCTATCTTTTTTATTTTTTGTTTATTGGTTTTAATCCCTTCACCGTTTACTATGAATCCAAGAAATAGTAGTTCATTAACCCCCCATTTACACTTTTCTATTGATAATATTAGTCTCTCCTTCTCCAGAATGCCTAAGACCGTTTCTATATGTTTTTTATGTTCTTCTCTACTCTTTGAAAATATGATGATATCATCCAAGTACACCATTGCAAACTTGTCAAGGCAGTCTTTTAATATACTGTTCATCATTGCTTGGAAGGTTGCCGGTGCATTACACAGACCAAATGGCATGACAAGGAACTCGTTGTGAATAAACTCCAGAGTCTCTTTATTGCAGTTCAACATATATATATGTATAGATAGCTCTTGTAATAGTAAACTTTGGTCAACAAGAAAGAAGAAGGAAGAGCAGTCACGGGTTGAGTACTGAGGTAACAGAGAGCGTGTACGAATACGAGATTATTGACGAGAAGGAAACAGAAACGGAGTGACAGAAATGAGACTTGAGTTATCACCTTGGTCGAGTGCACTACTAGTGGTCTTGGCAGATTGATTGTAGGAGGAGAGGTTGTGAGTAGTTGCTCCTCCTTGATTCTGATGGGATGCCAGAGATGAGTTTGTGTGCTGTACCGGGCTTCAGGCTGACTGCTTGAGGATGACAAGGACGGTTGTTGGGTGAGGGACAATTATCAAAGTGACGGAGGGAGTTGACGCGAGAGGATGTGGGGGAACACTTGTTGGGCTGACATTGGGATTGCGGCCTGGTGGGGAACTGAGTACACTCGCGGAGCCGGTTGGTATGGCTGCGCGCGGGAGCTGCGGGATCTTTAGTTGACACTCCTCCTAGATTCCGCGGCGGTGAGGTGTAATTGAAGTCTGGCCTGGATTACCTTGACGTAACCAAGCGGCTTTGTAAGGATATCGGCGATCATCTCGTCCGTTGGCGTATGTTTGACAGAGATTAGTGATTTCAATACCAGGTCTCTGATGTACTGAAATCTTATCTCAATGTGGCGGGAGTTCAGATTCAATTGGGCTTCTTTGCTTATGAAATTGGCCCCTTGGTTGTTGTTCATTATCTTTGGTTTCAAGATTGAGATCCCAAGACCAATGATGAGGGTGGACAACCATCTGATTTGTTTGGCGCAAAGATTTATTGCTACAAACTCCGCCTCCGTCGTGGACTGAGCAACTATGGTCTGTTTCTTGGTAGTCCAACTGATTGGGTTACCGTATAATGTAACTACATATCCAGAGGTTGACTTCTGCGAGTTGATTGATTGACCGCAGTTGGCATCTGCCCAGCTGCATAGTTGATCTCCAGGATTGGTGGATTTGGTGAACAGGATCCCAGTGGAGGTGGTTCCTCTCAGGTATCTGAACAGGTGCTTAACCATCTTCCACTGGGCTTGCGTTGGTTTATTAGCAAACTGTGACAGGAGGTTGACGGTGAACTGTATGTCAGGTTGGGTGTGGATAGCCAAGTGTATCAGTGTGCCTAGTGCTTGTTGCATGGTTTTCACGTCAAAGTCCGGTGATTCTTGTCCCACCACGTTGTGTATGTTCATAGGTGCGGGGGCTTTGACGGCGTTGAGCTGCTCAAAACCAAAGTCCTTCAGGGCCTTCTCAGTGAAATCCCTTTGATGCATCCTGAGCGAGCCATCTCGATTCCATTCTAGGTTGTAGCCCAGATGTTGAGTCGGGCATTCCTGGAGCTTGATTTTATACTTGCCCCCCAGAAGTTCCAGAAACCGCACGATCTCAGTCCAATTGTTGCCGACAATAAGGCCATTGTCCACGTGTAGATGCATCCAAAGAGTTTTTGACTTGTTTACAAAGGTTGATTCGTCACCAACTGAAGGGCTGAGACCGAGTAAGAGCAGTGTTTTGGTGAAGTGGGTGCGCCAGCACCTTGGAGCCTGCTTAGTCCCATAGAGGGATTTTTTCAGCCGCCAGACCCAGTCTTCTTTGCCGGGCGCCTTGAAACCGGCCAATTGAGCCACGTGAACCACCGCGTCGATGTTGCCATAGAGAAAAGCTGTTTCAATGTCGAATTGGAAGACGTGCCAATCATTTTGTACCGCAGCCAAGAGAAGTACCTTGAGAGACTTGCTCCGGCCAACAGAAGAGTAGGTGTCGAGGTAGTGACGGGGATAATCCTGGTGATTACCAAAGCATACCCACCTTGATTTGCGACGGGTGACCTCGCCAAATTCATTCTTCTTTTGCACCAGGCGCCACATGCCGCCAATAACTTTGTCGTCGTCCGGCTTTGGAACCAGGGTCCCTGTTTCATGCATGAGCAGCGATTGGTTTTCAGCTGACATCAACTCGATCCACTTGGGACGTTTGTTTGGGTCGGCTAGAGCCTTATCAACCAAAACAACCTTGCTGATGAGTGCCTTGTCCGCATTGTTGTCGTCAATATGACTGCTACGTAGTCGTCTGGTGTGCGGGAGAATGGACGCTGGATCAATGTCTGCTGAGACATTCCTGGGGGCCTTGTTGAAGTACGGCACGTAGGCATAGCCTTTGGGTGCCTTGAGGGGAGGATCTGGGTGGTCCCGTTGGGCAAAAGGTTCATCAACGGGCAGGGAGGGACATGGCGTGGCCACGGGAGAGGCCATCAGCGGTAACGTGGGAGGCATTGAGTTCGCAGGAGTGGGCGTCGCCAAGTTGGCTGGGCGTGAGTGCGATTGACGGCGTGACACGGGAACGTGGACGGAGACAGATGTAGTTGCGGCGTCAGGGGGTGGTGGCATGAGTGATGCACACTGCGGCAGCAAGGAAGGGGACTTCTTTAACGACTGAGCGGAGTGATGGGGGAAGACTACACGAGTTGGCGTAAAGTCTTGGCTTACCACAACCTTGCGCCTGTCAGGGTCCAGAAATCGGCCGGCATCTGAATATGGTTCATATCCCAGAAAGAGGAGAGGCTTGGATCTAACCTCAATCTTTGATGGGGGAGAGCCATGCACATGCACCTTGAGTCCAAACGGAACAAGTGTCAGTACGTTTCGGATGGGTTCTATGGTTGCATTCACCTCAAGTAACATGCTAACCGGCGATTTCCATCCCAACGACGCAGAGGGGAGTAGGTTGATCAGCATGGATGAGTACCTTGCGGCTTCATACCAGTAGTTGATTGGCACATCTGATTGGGCGAGGAGGCAGCGTATTTTTGTAAGAATTGTCTGGTTGAATTGCTCGGCAAGTCCATTTGTTTGCGGTGAGCCGGCCGGGCCTTGCTCAAGGACGGTACCACGCTTTGAGAGGAATTTGCGAAGCTTTGTCAATCCAAACTCTCAACCACGATTGCAGTGCAGGAAGCCCGGGGTGACGTCGAGTTGGTTTCTTATCTCATGAATGTAACTGATGATCTTCTCCTTGGCATTGGATTTATTCTTCAGAACGTAAATCTTGTTGAACCTCGAGTAGTCGTCGATGATAGTCAGTATGTAGGATGACGACTGCTTGCACGGGGGCGTTATCTGTAGGATGTCCATGTGAAGACGTTGGAACAGTTTATTTGAGGTGGGCAGCGGGTTCGAGTGCAACATTTGCTTGATCTTGCATTCCGAGCATACGTTGTACCCATTTGAGGACGGAAAGGGTTTCGGAATGGGGATCTGATGGAGTTGTAGGAATTTCCTTAGATAAACATCCAATGGATGTCCAAGTGTGATGTGCCAATCCACCAAGGCATTGGTCAAGTCAACAGTGTTGATGTTGGGAGGAGGGGAATAGTACGAGATGTACAGGTTACCAATCCGCGGGAACCAATAAACTATTCGATCCGCGAGCTTTACCAGTACCGTGCAATGTTTGTGAACTACTCTTAAACCGTGGTCCTCCAGCTGGGTGGCCAAGATTAAGTTTCTAGGTCCGTCCGGAGCATAAAACACAGGGAAGATTGTGGTTCCGCCAATGTTCAGTTTCCCAACGTGAGTGACTTTGATGCACCCACCGTACGTACTCAGCCTTTAGTGACTGGAGTTGGATCAAGAAGTAGCAATAGATTGCACACCGTTGATCTGGATGCTCCCGAGTTGTATACAAGTTTGATCCTGGGATCTTCTGGGACGTATGTGTTGTAGAGGGTGTCTTCACTGATTAGAAAACCACAGGTGTCTGGGTCAGTAGATTCATTGGCCACCACGAGGACATTTTCCGCTTGATCATCGACATGGGATTACTCAGAGCAGTCCTCTGCCACGTTGATAGAGTGTTGAGAGCGTAGTTCCTTGAGTTCTCAATCTAGCCTTTCTATTTGGGCAGCCAGGGACGTTTGTTGAGTGATTCAAGGGCAAGATTGTGGATTCTTTTGATTTGGAGCCACTGAGCGGGGACGGAAGGAGGGAGCTAGCAATGGAGTGGGTGGTGGCTTTCTTACATCTGGCTGACGTGGGCGTGACGGATTGCTGGACGCATAGTAACTGGAGTCTACCAAGTTAGATTCTCATTGCGAGTCTTCGAGCAGAACTCTTGTGGAGACGGCCTCCAGTGTGAAGGGTCAAATATTGTATAGCGTCGAGGTGATACTAGAAATCATGTTGTCTTGTCTCAGACTCTTGATAAAGAAGACAGCCGCCAGTGCCATTGAAACGTTCATGATTTGGTTTTCGGCTGGTTGGCTGTCAATCATATCCGTTAGGTTTACGTACGCATCCTTGAATGACAAGGTGTGTTCTCATAGACTTCTACCCGGTTCGTAAGTGAGATTCACCAATCGGATGAGGGTGTCCCCAATGACAATCAGCGAGTTTTTGCCACACTCATTTGCAAGCAATTGGTAGGCCCTACTGAAGTTTGATTTGCTGGACTTCACGCAGGATAGTAGGTCTTGTTTGACGGAGTTCCTTAGCAGACTGAGAGCCAGCGCGTTCTTGCAACGGTAGGTTTTCGAGTGCGAGTTGGCTTTGATCCATTCGTCGTCTAGGATTTCCTCGTGCCCTTTGCCTACGATTATATCCTTGAACGCGCTTTTCCAGTCGTGACAATTGTGCCCTTTGAGCTTTACAATTTTCGACTTAGTCGAGTAATCATCATTGGAGTCGTCCGAGTGGGGGATGTGTATGGGGTGTCCTTCGCCGTCAGCCATTGGAGAGGGTACCTAAATTCGACGTGCATTTCTATTCAAGAGCTATATTTTCTGAACCAAGAGTTGACTCTTGCTACCATGTGAATAAACTCCAGAGTCTCTTTATTGAAGTTCAACATATATATATGTATAGATAGCTCTTGTAATAGTAAACTTTGGTCAACAAGAAAGAAGAAGGAAGAGAAGTCACGGGTTGAGTACTGAGGTAACAGAGAGCGTGTACAAATACAAGATTATTGACGAGAAGGAAACAGAAACGGAGTGACAGAAATGAGACTTGAGTTATCACCTTGGTCGAGTGAACTACTAGTGGTCTTGGAAGATTGATTGTAGGAGGAGAGGTTGTGAGTAGTTGCTCCTCCTTGATTCTGATGGGATGCCAGAGATGAGTTTGTGTGCTGTACCGGGCTTCAGGCTGACTGCTTGAGGATGAAGAGGATTGTGGTTGGGTGAGGGACGATTATCAAAGTGACGGAGGGAGTTGACGCGAGAGGATGTGGGGGAACACTTGTTGGGCTGACATCAGGATTGCGGCCTGGTGGGGAACTGAGTACACTCGCGGAGCCGGTTGGTATGGCTGCGCGCGGGAGCTGCGGGATCTTTATTTGACACTTGTACACACCATGAAGAGTCACAAAAGCCCTTTTTTTGATTGAATCCTTGTGGAGCCGTATTTGCCAGAACCCTGATTTCAGGTCCACGCAAGAAAAGAATTGGTACGCATCGTCTATCCGTGGGATGGGATAAGTATTTTTGACTGTTAGTTCATTGAGTTTCCTATAGTCTATACAGATCCAGGGGCTCTTGCCTTCTTTTAGGACTATCAACGGCCTTGAGGCCCATCTTGGATTTTTTGCTTCCCTAATCAGTCCTTTCTTCAAAGCGTCGTCTATAAATTCTTTTATTATTTTATGTTCTTGTGGGGAATAGGGCCTGGGGTTCAGTTTTATTGGCTTATTTTCCCCTTTATCAATTATGTGTTTGTACTTCCAAACTTGATTGGGGTTTATTTTTCCTTCAAAGCAATTTGGAGCAGTCCGTTGGGCAAGCATTTCAAATTCATTGTATTCCTCTTTGACAATGTTGATTGGCAAGTCGCTGTTGAGGTTATAAGGCAAGATTTCAACTTGTTGTCCACCAAGGTTTTGAATCTTGTATCCCCCTGATTGGTAGTTGGGCATTGCTTGGGTTTTGAAGAGCCATGGTAACTCTAAAATTAGGTCCTGGTCCGGTAAGTTTAATAAGATGGCTTCACACTTTTGATTATATTCCCCGTGTTGAAGGCTAAAAATTCCTTTCTTTTTTACGGGGATTTTGGTCCCATTTGCTAGTCTTACAGTCCTAGGTGGCATGTCTGTAATTTTGAGGGCCCCCATCCGGGCTAAGTTGAATGCTTTCGTTTGATTTAAGTATATTGATCTGGCTTCGCTGTCGATGATAGTATTGCAACTTGTCTTCCCAATTCTGAATGTAAACCTAGGGAGTCTCGTCTTGGTTTTAGAGGTGTTTATGCTTATTATGCTCAGTTTGTCATTTTGTATCATACACAAATCCATTGTAACGTTTTCATTGTCATTGATGACTATTGGCATTTTGGCAGATCCAAGATCAGGTAAAATGATTGGTCTATATTTTGAACCTTCCTCAGGAATGAAATCCTCTATCAATGAGTCGCTACTATTATTGTCATGATCAAATGTGGTTCTGTCTCCTTCCCATTTGACAAAAAATTTAGGGAAGTTTTTGGTCTTGTCAATTTCATTTAAATTAAGGTCCAGATATTCTCAGGGTGGTAGCTGATCAATAGCTGATTCTAAATAAGTGGACTTTTTGCTAGAATTTGGGACAAAGGCTGTGGCACAGGGGTTGAGTTGGTGTCCAAAGAAACGTTCCCAGGTGTTCCAGGATTCAATTTTGCGTTTGATACATCTGCTTAGAGGGTAATTACCTAGGGCCTCTTCTTCTTCCAAGACGTTCAGTGCTTCAGATGGTCCCTTGTGTTCTTCAGATTGCATTATTTTGGTAGACGGTTTGTCCATTTCCATGAATTTTAATGGAAAACGGTTGTCATGCTGCCCATCCGTTGCACTAGATTTCTTCTTTCTTGGTGCCTTGCAATCTTTGGAGAAATGCCCCTTCCTATTACAGTTGTAGCAGCGGACTTTGCTGACTTCCAAGATGTCCAATTCCATTGGGACGGCCATTGAAGTCGTAGTGCTGGATGAGTTCCGCCAAGAGTGAAAACCGCTATTGTTGAATGATCTTCCAAAGTGTTGTTGGAACCCTCCTTGGTACGCCGTTTGATTAACCCTCTCATTTTCTTGCAATGAATTGAATAGTTCCTCAAGATTTTTGCACTTTTCAGCCAGGACTTGTTGTTGAAGGTCATGTGGTAGGTTTTGTTAACTAAAGCCCCAGCGGTCGTTCCGCAGTTTCCATTGCGTAGACCTATCCCCAAAGCCTCTGGCACGCCAAGGGATTCTCCACTACTTCTTGTCTGAGGTTGGATCTGTCAACAAGGCTACTGGTGATCCTATCCCTCGCGCCTATTGATCATCTCTCTTGCCCGTCTCCGTTTTTTCTCATCACTGAATCGTCATGAATCCACCTGGCCTATTTTCCGTACCACACGCGAACCCAACTTGGAAAAGTAGCAAGATCAAGGAGGAGTAAGCAGTGCCAACTCCTTCCCAAGTGCACCATGCCGAGCAAGCCAGCACCGCCTTTGACTTAGGTGACTTCTCAAGTCTTTTCTTCTCTTCACTGAGTCTCAACCTTTATTTTTGTTTCTTATTCAACTTCTTTCTGACACAATCTTGATTGTCTCCTTACCTCAACATATCTTGTATTTCTTAGTTATACTATTACAAGAGTTATGACTATTTAATTGAAATAAAGAGGCTCACGAGATACAATCACATGGTAGCAAGAGTTGACTCTTAATTCAAAATAACTCTTGAATAGATACATAGATTGAAGAATCCAGGTACTACCCCAGATGGCCAAACAGGAAGGACACCCAATACTCATTCCCCCATCCGATGACTCCGACGACGACTACTCATCCAAATCAAAAATAGTAAAACTCAACAGACAAAACTGGAACAATTGGAAGAGCGCCTTTGAGGACATACTCGTGGGCAAGGGACACAAAGAGATACTAGACAAAGAGTGGATCAAATCCAACTCCGAATTGAAGACCTATTGAGGGAAGAATGCCCTAGCTCTCAGCATTCTAAGGAACTCGGTCAAGAGGGACCTCCTGTCATGCATCCAATCGGGGAAATCAAGCTTCAGCAAGGCTTACCGGCTCCTCGCAAATGAATGTGGCAAAAACTCACTGATAGTCATTGGCAATGCTCTAATTCGTCTGGTCAACCTAACGTACAAGCCAGGGAGAAGCTTGAGGGAACATACCTCGGCATTCAAGGACGCTTACGTGAATCTCACCAAGATGATCAAGGGTCAACCAACCAAAAACCAAATCATGACCGTCTCTCCGGCACTAGCGGCAGTCTTCCTCATAAAGAGTTTAAGACAAGACGATCTGATATCCAGTATCACATCCACTCTCTACAATATTTGACCCTTTATGCTGGACCCGGTATCAACCAGAAACCTACTGGAGGATTCAAGACAAGAGTCGAACTCCGCGGACACCAGCTATTTCACACAAAACCAGTCTTGGCGAACCAAACGTAATCCACAGGCGAAGAGAGTGGAAAAAACACCTCCACCTCCATCCTTTAGACCCCAATCTGTGGCTCCCACGCGAAAAAATCCACAACCTCGTACTCAACCGACATCCCTCGCTTCCCAAATCAATCGCCTGGACCGGGAGATTAAACTGCTCCGCTCCCAACACTCCTTGAATGTTGCGGAAGAAAGTTTGGAGAACTCGCTCGCGGAAGACCAGACTGCAGACACTATCATGGTGGATGATGAATCCAACGACCCCAACGAGTGTGGTTTTCTTGTATGCGAGGAGACCATGTACCATGCCTCCGTCCCGGATGACCCCTACTGTGAACTCGTCTACGATTCTGGCGCTTTGAGATCCACGGTATGTAACCTATCCCTACTGCACGACGCGACACCAATCACCAAACAACTGAACACCTATGGAGGATGTATCAAGATCACTCACGTTGGTAAGCTCAACATATGTGGAACAATCATATTTCCAGTGTTCTACACCCCCAACGGACCCCGCAACCTCATATCCGCTACCCAACTAGAAAATCACGGGTTGCGAGTGGTACACAAACATCGGGTCGTTCTGGTGAAGCTGGGAGATTGAATAATCTATCGATTCCCAAGAATCGGCAACCTCTACATTTCCTACTACTCTCCACCTTCCAAACTCAACCTAACAGGGCTAACAAACGCAAACGTGGACTGGCATATCACGTTAGGTCACCCATCGGACACCTATCTCAAGGAATTTCTCCAGCTCCACAACATACCCTCACCAAAACCATTCCCGTTGAGCGACCATTGCAACGTCTGCTCTCAATGTAAGATTCAACGCAAGCCTCATTCCAATCCACTTCCCATCTCACTCAAACCATTCCAACGTCTCCACCTTGATGTACTCCAAATCACCCCCCGTGCAAACAATCGGCGTCGTACATCCTGGCGATCATTGACGACTTCTCAAGGTTCAATAAAATATACATTCTAAAGAACAAGTCCGACGCGGAAGAACGGATCATCAGCTTCATCCACAAGATCAAGAATCAGCTCAATGTTGTCCCAGCATTCCTTCACTGCAATCGTGGTGGCGAATTTGGCTCAACCAGGCTCCGTGATTTTCTCTCCACCCGTGGCACTGTCCTCAAGCAAGGGCCTGCGAACTCGCCTCAATCAAACGGACTGGCGGAATGATTCAACCAGACCATCCTGACTAAAATGAGGTGTGTCCTTGCGCAGTCTGACGTTCCCATTAACTACTGGGATGAGGCCGCAAAATACTCCTCAATGCTAATCAACATCCTTCCGTTGTCGGCGCTTGGTTGGAAATCGCCGGTCAGCACACTCCTTGGAGTGAATGCCACCGTGGAACCTGTCCGCAAGGTGCAAACCTTGGTTCCCTTTGGACTCAAGGTACACGTGCACAGCTCACCACCGTCCAAGCTGCAAGTGAGATCCAAGCCGTTCTTGTTCCTGGGATACGAACCATATTCCAATGCTGGTTGATTTCTGGATCCAAGTAAGCAGAAGGTGGTGGTAAGCCGGGACTTCACACCAACACGTTTAATTTTTCCTTATCACTCCCCTCAATCCTTAAAAAAAATCTCCGTCATTGCTGTGGAAACTTTAGAGGCAACACCCCTTAAGTCGTCCTTGAGTTCCGGAAGTTATTGATCAAAGTGTCTGTAAGGAGATTGGATGCAGCCGTTCAAGAGAGAGAGAGGGAGAGAGAGAGAGCAATAATAAGATGAATTCCTTCCTTTCCAATCCAATCCAATCCAATGCCGTAAGAAGTGATATCCTAGAGTGCGGTCCAGTCCGTGAAGTGAAGTGAAGTGAAGTGTTTTTCCCCTCTCCTCCCCCTTCCTCCGGAGTTGAGAGCAAAGTATTTAAGTCCTCCCTCTCAACCCTAACCTAAGTACAACCACAAGTAAGCAAGAATGATGAAATACAACCCCCAAGCACAGAACCCTAGCCCAATCCTACCCCTACATCCCTTGCCCCATAACCCATGCCCCTCAATATCAATGTATGCCCCGCTCGCCCGCCCGCGCGCATCCGCCTGAAAACCCGTTCCAGGTATCCGGGGCGTACCCGCGTGACCCAATCCACGCATCTTGCAATGCGCGGTCCGCCTGGTCCGCGCAAGCCGTCCAATCCGTGCAAGCTTTCCGATCCGCGCAAGCCTTCCGATCCGCGCAAGCTTTCCAATCCGCGCAAGCTTTCCAATCCGTGCAAGCCTTCCGATCCGCGCAAGCTTTCCGGTCCGCGCAAGCCTTCCAATCTGCGCAAGCTTTCCGGTCCGCGCAATCTGTTGTCTCCCGTCTCCAGGTGCTGAGCCCGACCTGACCGCTGCTGGGTCTACCTGACTGCTGCTGAGCCCGCAGAGCGGCTAGCTGCGGCAAGGCCCTGCCCATTGCTGAGAGCGCCGCCCGCAGCCCTTTCCCAACTCGCATCCATAAAAGAGCACCACATCCCCCCCCAACTTGAGTTCTGTCCCCAGAGATCTCCCACCATCTCACCTTCCGTAGTTATCCTTTCTCCTTTGTATTTAGCGCCTATACACAAAAAGACATATGTTGTGCGCGATTGAGTAGCCTTTGGGCTTGTGAGTCCCTGAGCAAGAATAAGAACCACATGCAAGATCCGGGCCTTGGAGAGAGAAGATCCGCGCCAGTGAGAAATTGGCAAAGGTGAGAAATCCGCGCCAGTGAGAGTCTGAAGGTGAGAAATTGGCGCCGGTGAGAGTCTGAAGGTGAGAAATCCGCGCCAGTGAGAGTCTGAAGGTGAGAAATCCGCGCCAGTGAGAGTATCCGCAAGAGTACATGGGGAGACCCTGGTGCGCCAGCGTGCGTACGCAATCCTCAAGAGAGACAGGAAGAGAAAAGAAAAGAAAAAAAGAAAAGGAAGAATGAATAGATAAGAAGGAACAAGAGATTTTTTTTTTTTTTTTTTTTTTGAGCCCGCGTCCTGCATCCCAACTCTGACCTTCCACATCTGCGCTAGCTCCCCCCCCCCAACTTTGGGGCTGTCCCCAGCCAACCGCGCCCCCTATACCCATCGCCAGATCCGCGGCGCGTTGCCTCAACCAATCCCGCACGGGCCTCGTTCACAAATCTTTGTCCCAAACCGCCTAGGTGCACCTCCTGCCGCCAAGACCCTCCTGCATCCTTTGAGATTCAAGCCCATCCGCGCGTAAAACCCAAACAAAAGCAAAAACCCCCAGACGTCCTTACCACAACCCGCCATGGAGGAGGAAAGAGGCTTCAAAACCCTTTCAATCCCAGCCCTCTCCTCCCCCACCCCGTCCACACAGCATTCCTCGCCCTTTGCAGTTTTTGGGGCCTTGTTCTCCCCTCCGGAGATTTCTGACCGCTCCCTGCCCACCGGACCGCGCATGACCACTTGATCCTTCCGCTCTGCCCCACCGTCCGTCCATTCTGCGCATGTCCTTTCCGTTGCTGCCACTACCCTTTCCAAATGCGTGCTCCGCACCGTTGAAGAGGTCCGGCTTGGGTCATGATTCTCCAACAGGTGGTCCGTCTCTTCCGCCACTGCGTGTACCTTCTTTGCAAGATCTGTCCTCCGCTTGCCAATTCCCAAACTGCATGGAGAATCCATTTCGCGTTCCGTTGTCCTCGCCCGCTTCCTGTCAGTAGGCCGCACCAGTTCTGTTGATTCCCGCTTCCCCAACACATTCTTAGCCCCCACTGGGGAAACCAATTCCGCGTTTGAATCCGCTGACCGGTCCCTCTGTCCCGTCCGCCAACGGTTGTTGTCCTCCCCATTTGCGCACACGCGGGGCGCAGACGCGCTGGGAGACTGAATACTCTCCAGATAGGCCTTGAGGCCCCTTGCCACCTCCGCAAGTTTGCTAGCCCAAGAGATGGTTGCCAGTGGTGGGGCCGGAAAATACTCTGCCCTGTAGTACTCCAGTTCTGCGTAGTCCACCTCCGCTTGCAATTGGATCCCGTCGCGCGCGCCTGCCTTGTAACCCAATTCCGCAGATGGCTTGAGATTGTCCTTCCGAAAGCAAGAACCGTGCCTCCCCCATCTTGCCAGCATGTCCTCCTTCAGTTCCGGCCAATCCAGGTTCAGGTAGCCTCCCATCTCCTCCACTTCCCAACGCGCTTCTGCGTCCTCGATGAACAGGACAACATGGCGCGCCTTCTCAAAATCCAAAACGCCTTCAGAGTCCGCAATTGTTTCATACCGTGAGATGAATCGCTCCACTTCCGCAATGTTGAGTCAAATATGCGGGTAAATCCATGGGATAGCGCGGAAGCCGTCAGAGGAGGAAGGAAGAGAAGCGGCTGTTGGTAGCATCTGTGAGTACCTTTGAGAGACTTTGACAAAAGATTGTTCCCGGCCAGACCCCCAGATGTGGAAACTTTAGGGGGGCAACACCCCAGCAGTTGTCCTTGAGTTCCGGAAGTTATTGATCAAAGCATCTGTAAGGAGATTGGATGCAGCCGTTCAAGAGAGAGAGAGGGAGAGAGAGAGAGCAATAATAAGATGAATTCCTTCCTTTCCAATCCAATCCAATCCAATGCCGTAAGAAGTGATATCCTAGAGTGCAGTCCAGTCCGTGAAGTGAAGTGAAGTGAAGTGTTTTTCCCCTCTCCTCCCCCTTCCTCCGGAGTTGAGAGCAAAGTATTTAAGTCCTCCCTCTCAACCCTAACCTAAGTACAACCACAATTAAGCCAGAATGATGAAATACAACCCCCAAGCACAGAACCCTAGCCCAATCCTACCCCTACATCCCTTGCCCCATAGCCCATGCCCCTCAATATCAATGTATGCCCCGCTCGCCTGCCCGCGCGCGTCCGCCCGACAACCCGTTCCAGGTATCCGGGGCGTACCCGCGTGACCCAATCCGCGCGTCTTGCAATGCGCGGTCCGCCTGGTCCGCGCAAGCCGTCCGATCCATGCAAGCTTTCCGATCCACGCAAGCCTTCCGATCCGCGCAAGCTTTCCAATCCGCGCAAGCTTTCCAATCCGTGCAAGCCTTCCGATCCGCACAAGCTTTCCGGTCCGCGCAAGCCTTCCGATCCACGCAAGCTTTCCGGTCCGCGCAATCTGTTGTCTCCCGTCTCCAGGTGCTGAGCCCGACCTGACCGCTGCTGGGTCTACCTGACTGCTGCTGAGCCCGCAGAGCGGCTAGCTGCGGCAAGGCCCTGCCCATTGCTGAGAGCGCCGCCCGCAGCCCTTTCCCAACTTGCGTCCATAAAAGAGCACCACATCGCTTCCACAGACCATGAACCCAGGTCAATCTAGCGCTGCTGGCGGGCACTCCACCACATCCATTCTCCTGCCTTCCTCCAAAGCCCAAAAGCTGAAAACTCACAACCGGATTAGTCCCACCATTCGTCCACCGTCCTCGCCTCAATCCGATGTTCAAGAAACTCCACTCAACCCAGTCGCTGAGGATGTACCCGCCTTGTCCATTCTGCCTGACGCTCATGATGGAAGTGCCATCACTCCGCTGCTGGAACCACCAATTGCAAACGCTTGTACCCCAAAGGGCTACGCCTACGTAACCTATTACGACGAAGCTCCCAAGAACATCTCCTCCGATATTGACGTCCGGGCCATCATACAAGGCTCAAGACGACCACAAGATTCTTGTCACAATGGCGATGACCCCAACAAGGCGTTGATCAGCAAAGTCATATTGGTGGAAAAGGCTTTCGTGGACCCCGATGAACATCCTAAATGGTTGGAGTCGATGGCGACTGAGAATCAGTCGCTCCTAATGCACAAGACTGGAACCTTGGTTCCTCGGCCCGCGGACAACAAAGTTATTGGCGGTATGTGGCGGTTGGTACGGAAGAAGAACAAATTCGGTGAGACCACACAACGCAAATCAAGATGGGTGTGCTTTGGGAACCACCAAGAATATCCCCGGCACTACCTAGACACATATTTGTTGGTGGGCCAAAGCGAATCGTTCAGAGCTCTTCTGTCGGCGGCAGTCCATCATAGCTGGTTTGTCTATCAATTTGACATCGAGACAGCGTTTCTATATGGCAACATTGACGCGGTGATACACGTGGCGCAGGTTGCGGGCTTCAAAGTGCCGGGCAAAGAGGATTGGGTGTGGAGACTCAACAAATCCTTGTACGGTACCAAACAGGCACCAAGATGTTGGCGGGCTCACCTCGCGAAAACGCTTTTGTCATTGGGCATGACCCCGTGCGTTGGCGACGAGTCTATATTTGTGAACGAGGCCAAGTCAATGCGGATGCACTTACATGTGGATGACGGGCTGGTAGTTGGAGCGGACCAAAAGGAGATTGAACAATTCCTGAAAATTCTGGGGGGGACTTATAAAATAAAGCTTCAGGAGCGGCCAACTCAACATCTAGGATACACTCTTGAATGGAATCAAGACGGATCCCTTAAACTTCACCAGCAGGACTTCACCAAAAAGGCACTGAGGGACTTCGGATTTGAACACCTTGATGCGGTAAAGGCACCCGCTCCAATGAATATACACAACGTTGTGGCTCAAGACTCACCCGAGTTCAATGTGAAGACCATGCAGAAAGTGCTGGGCACTCTCATACACCTGGCCATCCACACGAGACTGGATATCCAATTCACAGTCAACCTGCTCTCACAGTTTGCAAAAAAACCAACTCAAGCTCATTGGAAGATGATAAAACATCTGTTCCATTACCTACAAGGAAGAAAGTTGGTGGGGATTCTGTTCACAAAGTCTGTAAACCCGGACGATCAACTATGCGGATGGGCAGATGCGGATTACGGACAATCAGTGACCACCCAAAAGTTGACTTTGGGTTATGTAATTACGCTCTATGGAAATCCAATCAGCTGGACAACAAAGAAACAGTCCATCATCGCCCAATCTACGACAGAGGCGGAGTTTGTGGCAATAAATCTGTGCGCAAAACAAGTCCGGTGGTTATCAACTCTTATCATAGGCATGGGCATCTCAATATCGAAGCCAAAAATAAAAAACGACAACCAAGGCGCGAACTTCATAAGTAGAGAAGCCCAACTGAATCCCAACTCACGACACATTGAGATCAGATTTCAATATGTACGAGATCTTGTATCCAAATCCCTACTATCAGTCAAACACACCCCGACGGACGACATGATAGCAGACATCCTTACAAAACCACTGGGATATGTCAAGGTGATACAGGCCAGACTACTACTACACCTCACCGCCACTGGATCTAGGAGGAGTGTTAACTAAAGCCCCAGCGGTCGTTCCGCAGTTTCCGTTGCGTAGACCTATCCCCAAAGCCGCTGGCGCGCCAAGGGATTCTCCACTACTTCTTGTCTGAGGTTGGATCCGTCAAAAAGGCTACTGGTGATCCTATCCCTCGCGCCTATCAATCATCTCTCTTGCCCGTCTCCGTTTTTTCTCATCTCTGAATTGTCCTGAATCCACCCGGCCTATTTTCCGTACCGCACGCGAACCCAACTCGGCAAAGTAGCAAGATCAAGGAGGAGTAAGCAGCGCCAACTCCTTCCCAAGTGCACCACGCCGAGCAAGCCAGCAGTGCCTTCGACTTAGGTGACTTCTCAAGTCTTTTCTTCTCTTCACTGAGTCTCAACCTTTATGTTTGTTTCTTATTCAACTTCTTTCTGACACGATCTTGATTGTCTCCTTACCTCAACATATCTTGTATTTCTTAGTTATACTATTACAAGAGTTATGACTATTTAATTGAAATAAAGAGGCTCACAAGATACAATCACAGGTTTTTTAGGAATAGTTATTGTATTTCCCAATTGCTGACTTTGTCCTTTGGTATTTTGATTATCAATCTTTTGAAGTTATTTATGTAGTCATCAGCCTGTCGGAATTTCAGGTTGTCAATTGCCTGTTGGGCCTCCAGTTGTTTATAGACGTAGTTATATTGTTCAAGAAGTTTGCTCTTGAAATAATCCCAAGATAGATGTTTGTGCTCATGTTCCTTCATGAACTGGAACCACCACAATTGGGCTTCATCAACCATACATTTGTTTATTCGTTGGGTCCAACCAGAACGTGGGTAGCAATATGATTCAAAAATATTTTAACTTTCATTATCCAGATTTCTGCTTCATTCTTCCCATTGAAGGTGGGAAGTCTGGTGCTGATAGTCTGGACACGATCAGTTGAAGTTACTGGGGGCGGGGCTTGAGTTTGCATACGTATTAGTTGAGCTACTTGAGCTTGCAATAGGTTGATGGTTTCACGATTGTTGCGTTGTTCACTCTCAGCATTATTGTGAGAAAAACCGTCGGCGCTGGCAGGACGATTCATCTTTTTTGTTTCTTTTTTGATTTTTCTATATAATGCGGCCCCTAGTTAGTGCGGTCTTAGATGTTAATCCTAGTACCCTATTAGGAGGGAATGCTTACCAGGTCGCGAGTCTAGTAAGAAGTTATCCCCTTGTATTAAGGGGTAGGAATTGGCAAAGAGGTTGTTTTGGTTATTGGAGGGGTGACCAAGAAAATAAATAAGAGAATTCTTTTTTGGTTTGAGTGTACACTACCATTGGTTCTTGGTCTTGGAGGTCCTTGTTATCTGGGGGCCTTAATAAATTTACTTATTCTATTGAAGGTATCCGCTTCTTCTTAAGATAACTATAGTGACTGTTTGTGAGCTTTATACGGATGTTTTTTTTATTTTGGAACAAGTAAGTAATACTCACAGATATATTTGTGTGACTCCTCAAAAGTTATGGGCGGATTTTAAGGATGAACCGGGTTGGAGATCCATTGCAAAGAAGGATTCAGAGGCTCCTTTTATAGAGAAATGATACAAATTACACAAGGTAAGGAATAATTCAAGTACAACAGTGGGCCGGGAAAAACCCGTATAGTATTGAGAGAGCGGTCTGTTTAAGGAAATGATGAGAGAGCCCGTAGTTGGCGCCGGAACCGGCGGACCGGTCATGACTTGGCTCGGTAGCTGGTTTTGGCCCATTTATAGAGATGACAAAATAAGGAAATACAGAGAGAGTCATTTGAGAAAGGCCAAGAAAGGCAGCTTGGTATCTGGAATTTATTGGTGGCCGGATAGGGTCATCACAGGAATGAAGGAATTGAGAGAATTTAGACAAGGGGTAATGTGGATGAATAATGAAACGACAAAGCCTTAGATCAAAGAGATGAGAAAACAAATGAAATTGAAAATGAGACAAGGATTGGAGAAAGATTGCAATTGATGTTTCAAGGGAAGTGTTTGCAATAGGATAATCAAGAGCAAGCCAAAGGCTAAGCTTGGAAAAAGGAAAAAGCTTGAAGTACAGATTTTGTTGATTTGGAGGAGGTGACGCCAAAGTTTTAGTCTGATTGTACTGAGCTGGCTTTTATGATTTAGAGCAGGGAATTTTTTCATTTTAACGTTTATGATCTGATGGTTTTAAATGGATGAAAAATTGGTCTTTGGTGGTCATCATACACCTAGCTTTTATAGTCTTCTGCTTGAGATGCTTCTTGTGAGCAGATTATTGTTTCATCCAAACTAGTTGGTCTGTGTTTGAGACTGTCCCTGGTTATATGATTTATTGTGCTCATCGCTGTTAAGGAGGATGATCATGTTTAGCAAGAATCAGATTTAGGCATTTCTCAGATTTGTACAACATGAGTATTTGATATTGCCTTTTACAGTAATGATGACTGCCTGTGCCATGAGTATGGATTAGTTTTGGTTCTTTTGGGTGATTGCAGTTTGTAATGGTGTTGCGCGTCGTTCAGGTTATCTTGACACGCCCCCTTTCTAAGCATAGCAAGAGGCTTAGCAGACCCAGAAGATGACATGACTGATAGAGCCTTAGTGATTGGCGCCCTTCCAAGAGGCTTGGTAAGGAAGTCTGCAACATTGGCCGCGGTGGAAACCAGTTGAACAGAGATTGTGCAATTGGCAAGGAGCTCTTGCACATAGTGCAGCCAAATGTTGATGTGCTTACTACTGAAGCTGCACTGATTGGTCCTGGACATGGCCAAGTCCATCGCCCCTTTGTTGTCAATGTGAATGGTTGTGGACCGCAGACAGGGACTGCCCAGCAGCTCAAATCGTAGCATGCGCAACCAAACTGCCTCTTTGGAAGCATTACTCAATGCCTTGTACTCCGCCTTGGTTGAAGAGAGAGAAATTGTGGCCTGCCTAGAGGATTTCCAGGAGACTGCATGACTCCCAACAAGAGATATCACTCCTGTCTGCAAACGCCTGCTGTTGGGGCAATTGCCCCAATTGGATTCAACATAAATAGAGATATCGACAGCAGGTTCTGAATAAAAATCAAGACCGACAATCCTTGTGTGCATGAGGTAACGCAGGACCTGGAGGCCAGCGGTGTAGTGCCTTACCCCAGGTTTCTCAAGGTCCTGCAAGAGGATGCTGACTGGGAGGGAGATGTCAGGTCGCGTGAGAACACTCAGGCAGTTGAGCAACCCAACAAGCAATCAATAGTTGAGCCCGGACTTCAGAAACTGGAATTGCTCTTTGTTGCTGGCGGCAATGAGCTGAGCTCTAGGGTACATTGGGAAGGATGCAGGTGCCGCATCCTCCAGACCAAACTCAAGGACCTTTCAATCAATTTAGTTGGTCTGGGAGATTCTTACTGATTTGTCTTTTTGCGTTAGGGTCATTCCAAGGAGGAATGAGGCCTGACCAAGGGAATTGATGCTGAATTCCTTGGATTTTGGTCCTTGAATTGGAGAGGGTTGCGGCTGAAAATCACAAGATTGTCCACATGAACAAAGATCCAGGCCACATCTTCACCTTGACAATAGAATACACACGGGTCCAATGCTGCTGCACGGAAGCCAACGCTCATCAGGAAGCCGCTCAGGCGCTTAGACCACACCAGGGATGATTGCTTGAGCCCATAGATGGCCTTATTGAGTTCAAGCACGGTGCCTATTCTAGCCAAGTAGCCCGGAGGGGGTAGCAATACAACCTTCTCCGGCAGGTCACAGGTTAGGAACGCACTGCAAACATCCAGTTGGTGGATGGATAGTTTATATGTCACTGCATGAGAGATTAGGAATCAAAGAGAGGAAGGGCTTCCAGTGGGAGCGTAACTTTCCTTGAAGTTGAGGCCGTGAGTTTTTCTAAATCCTTGTGCGCAGATACAAGCCTTGTGCTTGATAATTTTGTTATTAGGTCCCCTTTTTGAGCAATAAGCCCAGGTGGAAGGTATAGGATGGTTGTTGGGCCTCCAAGCTTTCTCCACCCAAACCTTGTGGGTTCTCATGTTCTCAATCTCAGCTTTTTCTGCAGCTATCTATTTCTTGCAAAGCGCTTATGCCATGGCCTGCCTGTGGTTCTTTGGGTCAATAGTAGTTGTCAGCAAGGCATGCCCAAATTTAGATTGATTTGGATATCCTAGGATGGAATCCTGAGTGATTTTGCTGTTTATCAAGGTTGGATGCCGCCGCCCCCTTACTACAATCCTTCTTGCTTGAGGGACTTCAGTTGATGAGGGGTTTGAGGGCAATTGATCTTTGCTAGAGATCTCCTTGTTCCCCCTAATCCCAGAGTCAATGGTCTGATTTTCAAGTGCATCTTTGTTGATGCAGTATTTGAAAAAAGGAAGCATTGGATCACAATGCAACGTTGGTTTGGAGTCATTGTTGTCAAGACTGGGATTGAGGGCTTTTGCAAAGGGAAAAATTGATTCATTTAAGCGTACGTTCCTGCTTTCAAATATGTGTTTTTCCTGAAGCTTAAGAAGCCAATAGCTGCTGAGATTGTTTGAGTACCCTAGTAGGATCCCTTCCCATGCAACAGGGCTGAACTTTTGAGGACAGAGATGACCAGGAACTAGCACCCAGGCCTGGCATCCAAAAGGCCAAAAAATATGCAAGTTTGGTTATTGAATAACAGCTCAAAAGGTGATTTTCTGTACTTAGAAAGAGAAGGTAGGCAGTTAGTGGTGTGCATGGCTGTTCTTGCCGCTTCTCCCCACCATTCTGCACATAGGTTGGACTTGATGAGACAGCATTGGGTCATGTTGATAATTGTCTTGTTGGCTTGTTCCTCAATGCCCTTATGTTGAGGTGTGTACGGCGGAGAGACATTGTGCTGGATCACCTCAACATTGAAGAAGCTTTTCATTGTGTTTCCCATGAATTCTCCACCGCCGTTGCTGATCACCTTCTTGATCCTTTGGTTGGTTTGGTTTTCAAAGAGTAGCTTGAAGGATTTGAATGCTTCAAAGGTTTCACCCTTTTGCTTGAGAAGGGTGACGTGGATGTAGCCTGTGGCTTGATCAAAAAGCATCAGGAAATATCTTGCACCACCGTTGGTGGAAGGAGAGATAGGTCCACGGATGTCAGCTTGAACAACTTCAAGGGCAACGGACGCTTTGTCAAGATGGCTGAGAAAAGGAAGACAGGATATTTTTCTTTCATGCATGTGTTGCACAAGTGAATGGTTCCAATCTTTTGTCCTAGTGCTTTTTTGATTTGCTTCAAGGTGGCGTGGCCCATTCAATTGTGCCAGGTAGAGGAGATGTTGAGGTGATGGACCAAAGCTGCCATTTGAGGTATGGGTGAGTAAGCTGAAGTCTCAACTTCAAACATTCTGTTGTCTGTTGTGAAACACATGAAAATATTGTTAGAGAATGTGATGGTAAATTATTTATTATTCCTTTCTAGGAAAGCACAGTTGGTTAAGAGTCTTCCAATTGAAATAAGGTTGCGTGTTAGTCCAGGGAAATATAACACATAAATCAAGTGGATTATTGCGCCCTCTGGAGAGTTGAGTCTGATGTCACCAGTCCCTTTTTCCCAGAGCTTGTTGTTGCTTTTACCAGTGCCAATTGGTATTGAGCAAGAGGTATAGTTTGCAAAGAGTTTTATTTTATTGAACATATGGTGGTTGGCGCCACTGTCAATTATGATTGATTGAGAGGCGCTGGCAGTGGTTGTAAGAGTGTCAAAAGCTGGAGTATTGAAGTTTTCTTGTGTATTGCCGTTTTCTGTTTCATTGGCTTTAGTTTCTGACAATTCCTTGCGTCCAATATGATTGAAGTTTCCTTGTGCCCTTTTGTATTTGAAGGGCCTTAATTCAGGGTGAACGGCCCAGCATTGCTCTTCAGTGTGCAAGGTTATAGCCAAGTTGTGCCTCCCATTTTTGCACAAAGGAGGTGGTATGTTTCTGTTCTTACCATAGCTATGGAAGGAGTTGGAAGGTTTGTTGTTCTTGGTGATTTTATCATCCTTGTACAATTCCTTGATTTTGGTGAGCAGGGCTTGAGGTGATGATTGAGCAGCCTTGTCAAGTCTGAGTGTGGTTGTAAGACCAGGTTTGCATTCTTCTATCTTGTCTAATATAGTTGCACATGCAACCAACTTACATTGAACATATCCTATGGAATCAAACTGCATAAGACAACTATGGATTTGGTCAGAGAATTCAGAGAAGGTTCCATTAAATTTTATTGCGTTCCATCTTTGTATTACGTGAATGATGGCATTCAGAGTTGATTTTCCACACTCTTCATTGACTTTTGACCATATCTCAAAGGTGTTACTGTTGTTTTCCAAGTTGACTATGTTTTTTTGAACCCAATCACTTAAACTGGAGATTATGATCCACGCAGCTTCAATGAGCTTCTTCTTGTGTCTCAAGCTTTGGACTGCTGGTGGTTCTGTGGTGGAAACCTCCCACAGTTCCTTGGTTTTGAGGAAAACACTTATTCTTGATTTCCATGTAGTAAAGTTTGATTCATCCTGCAGGACTGGAATGAGGCTTGAGTCATCCTTGTTGATGTTTGCCATTGTTACTTTGTTGAGTTAGCCTTAGACTGTTAATCTGAGAGAATTTAGACAAGGGGTAATGTGGATGAATAATGAAACAACAAAGCCTTAGATCAAAGAGATGAGAAAAAAAATGAAATTGAAAATGAGACAAGGATTGGAGAAATATTGCAATGGATGTTTCAAGGGAAGTTTTTGCAATAGGATGATTGAGAGCAAGCCAAAGGCTAAGCTTGGAAAAAGGAAAAATCTTGAAGTACAGATTTTGTTAATTTTGAGGAGGTGACGCCAAAGTTTTAGTCTGATTGTACTGAGCTGGCTTTTATGATTGAGAGCAGGGGATGTTTTTTTTAACTTTTATGATCTGATGGTTTTAAATGGATGAAAAATTGGTCTTTGGTGGTCATCACACACCTAGCTTTTATAGTCTTCTGCTTGAGATGCTTCTTGTGAGGAGAGTATTGTTTCATCCAAACTAGTTGGTCTGTGTTTGAGACTGTCCCTGGTTATATGATTTATTGCTCTCATTGCTGTTAAGGAGGATGATCATGTTTAGGGAGAATCAGATTTAGGTTTTTCTCAGATTTGTAAAACATGAGTATTTGATATTTCCTCTTACATTAATGACAACTGCATGGGCCATGAGTATGGATTAGTTTTGGTTCTTTTGGGTGATGGCAGTTTTTAATGGTTTTGTGCGTTGGTCAGGTTATCTTGAAAGGAATAACAACATCAAGATGGTAGAAGGAGGAAATAGAAGTTGGAGGCAGACCTGAAAGAAAGGGCTAGAAAGTAAGGGACAAGTGGGCCTCAAATGATGGGACAAAAGGATTTTTCCAAGAAGCTGGGACAGTACCTGAACAAGGTGCATAGAAGAGAGAAAGAAACAACAATGAGTGAGGAGAAAAGAAAGGGACACTAGTACAATGGTTTTAAGTTGTAGGTACAGGCTCTTCAAAACCTAACTGGTGATTTTCAAGGTTTGAAATTAGTTTTTCTTCTCACAGTCAAGTCCTCTTCAGTTCCATTGGTTGTTTTTTAGTCCCAGGCTGAAGGAATTGGATGTTGGGGATTCCTAAAATCCCTACAACCCCCCCCCCTTGCTTTCTAAGCTAACTGAAGCGGTAGGGTGTTTGTGTCCTTCAGGAACTTGTTGTGAAGCCAAGGGGACAGAATCTTAGTCACGCTGTCTGCTAAATTGTTGGAATTTGGAATTTAATGCAGGGAGAAGTCATTGTTTGCAATATGATTCTATATCCATTGGAGCCAAAAATCAATATGGCGGGTGCAGTGTTGGTAGATAGGGTTTTCCAAGAGTGCAATGGCCCCCTGTTTGTTGCAAAAAATTGATTGAGGATTGAAAGGTTGTCAAAATATTTTGGAAAGAGTGGCAAGGAGCTGAGAGGCCCACAGAAGATCTTGGCCGGACTCAGAGCAGGATCTGTGTTTGGCTTTGGTGGTGGAAAGCCCTAATGCAGACTGCTTGGAGCACCACCAAATGACTGGGCCGTTAAGTGAGACAGAGCTGCCGGTGAAGGATTGGCAATTATTTCTGGAGACATGATTGGAGTTGAAGTAGGCCTTCAGGCTGAAGGCTGTCCAGAAACTTCTTCCCAGAGAGATTCCCGAGGTTTTGGTTTGATTGAGGTAGCAAAGGAGTTGGAGAAATTGCCGCTGATGAGTAATTGAGTGGTTGTTTAGAAACTGAGATAGGTAGCTCCAGGAAAATGAAAGATCCAGCCTGGTGCACTGAACCAGATAATTAAGGAGACCAACACCTTGTTGGTAGCTAAATGATGAGTCCACCAGTGTGTCTGAAATAGGAATTTTGGACAGTTGCTGGGGAAGAGGCATGGAGGCTTGTTTGAAATTGCTCATTCCAAACTTGGAAAGCATGTTTTTGATGTACTGATATTGATGAAGTTTTATGGCATGAGCTTTGCAATCCCTAGTGACTCTTATCCCCAGAACCCATTTACACTTGCCCAAATCTTCCACCTCAAAAGAAGCTTTCATATTTACCTTGAATTCAATGATTTCTTCCAATTTTACACCAATTACAAGATCATCTACTTGGATTTATACAAGTCACAGCTTGGAGGGTTCAGTGTGAACAAAAAGGCAGGGATTGGCCTCAGAGAATTTGAGGTTAAGTGAGGAGAACAAGGTGGCTAAGGCAGAGTACCAACACCAAGGAATTTGCTTGAGTCCTTAGAGAGATTTCTTGAGTTGGATGCTTTAGCCATGGGGAACCACAATGTTGATCTCTTCTGGGGTCTTGATAAAGATTTGTTCATCTGGTACCCCGTTCAAAAAGGCACATTTTACATCCATTTGATGAAGATCAAGATCAAAGGAGGCAACCAAACTATATAGAATGCAGAGGGAGGACAGTTGACTGGTTAGGGAAAAGGTTTCATTGTAGTCAATTCCTTCAATTTTTCCAAATCCCCTAGCCCAGAGTCGGTCTTTTCTTTTAAAAAAGAGACCATCAGCATTAAATTTGGTTTATAGTACCCAAGTGGTATCCAACTCCTTGATTTCAGCTGGCTTGGGGACCACTTACCATACTTGGTGCCTAACAAAATCTTCTTTTTCCCTATTCATAGCACCCTTCCATTCTGGCCAGTGGGGAAATTTCTTGTCTTTGGAGATTGTCTTTGGATTGCTGAAAACTGAGGGTTTGGAGGTAATGGCATGGGCATGATAATGTCTTCTGGTTGGAAACATTTGACCTTTGGAAATTCTGGAGCCTACCTCCTTTGGAGAAGTATTGTACCAGGGAATGTAGCAGTGTTTTTTTGATGAAGAATCTTGAGTTGTGGAAGAATCAACAGGAGTTGCAAAGTTGTCAGGAGTAGAAGGAGAAATGTGGATTTTGCTGTTGGATGGAGCCATGGAAGGCAAGATGATCTTGGATGAGGACAAGGAGGGAGGAGAGTGACAAGGTCAAGAGTTGTCCAGAGGAAAAATGAGATGGTCTGAAAGGTTTGATTTTGGAGGAAGGTCTTTGAAATGAAAGATTTTGTGGATGAAAAAGCTCCATGATTTGTGCCTTCCTGCTTTGTGCTATATGTTCAAATCATTTTCATTCTATTTCTATTCTTCCATCTCTATCTATTCTATCATTGTTTCTTTCACTCATTTTCTTTTTGTCTGGTACATTTCATTTTATTCTTGTCCACAACCTCTCACCCCATCTGCTCATTGTTGCGCCAGACCCGCTGCAAGTACTCCAAACTCAATTCCACCCTACTATAAAGTAGTTGTCCTGGCTCAGAGTCTGGGGAAGGTTTTTCCTTTGTGCAACCGCCAGATTGCACCACTGACCCCAAAATTCTGATTCAGGTAAGCACCATTGACAATCCAGTTAAACCTTTCCAACTAACCTGATTCTTCAACTCATCAGAATCACCGCTTCACTCAACCCTGCTACTCAACCAACCCGCTCCAACTCCAACCTTGCCTGTTTTAAGTGTGTTTCTATTCCTTCACCACTGCTGTTTCTGTTATTTTTCCTCCTTTCCAAATTTCTTCAAGCTCTCTGCACCAGAGTCTGTCTGGTCCTTTTAGGTGAAATATCATTAGCTTGTGTTCATATTTTTCCTTTGAGGATATTACTTGCAACTGAAATTCAGAGTCCTTTTAGCCTCTTCTTCCTCCAGTGGATGGACTTTATTTTGTGTGACCAGAAAATCCTGTCTGATGATGGAATCCAAATTTTAAAAGAGTAATGGTACAATTCAAAGCCAATGAGGATTCCTTCATTGCTGGAGGGAGCAAGCTTAAAATGTCTCCAATTCATTTCAGAGTATACAATTGCCTTACAGCCAAATGGAGCTAGGTACTTAAGGGGGGGAGGTTTTCCAGTCCACTTTTCATAAGGTGTGATGAGTTTCAGAGCGCAGTGAGGTTTTTGGTTTTCCAGAAATACAGCTGTGGTGACAGCAGCTCCCCAGATGTTTAGAGGGACTCAAATGGTGAGAATTATGTCCCTGGTTTTCTCAATGGTTGTACAGTTCCCTTGCTTGGAGAAAGGGTTTAGCTGTGGCATTTAGGGAGTGGAGGTGATTTGGTGAATGCCCCTGGAGTCAAAGAGAGCTTTGAAATTATTTTTGACAAATTTGCCACCATTTTCTGAGACTACCAATTTGACTTTATGTCCAGAGAAGCATTCAGCTTCCTTGAGGAAGGAGAGAAACCAATGGTATGTGTCTGAATTACTCCCAATTGGGTAGATAAAGGAAAAACAACTCAAACAATCCACTATATTAAGGAAGTAATGACTTCCTCCCTTAGACAAAGGTGTGATGGGACCACAGAGATCCATGTGGATAAATTCAAGAAGGGAAGAAGGGGTGTTAAAATTTCCGGAGAATGGGGCTTTCAACATTTTAGCAATGAGAAGGTCAGAGCAGTTGATTGGATTGGTTGGAAGATGGGGGAATATTTTACGGAGGTAGGAGTCATTAGGATTTCCAAGTGACCTGTGCAGGTCAAGGAGAGAAAAAGTAGAGAGAGCCAAAGATTTGGGGATATTGAGGGCCAGAACATTGTTGAAAAAATGTCTGCTTATCAGTTGGTGACTGTCCTTGAAGCATTTGAAACAATCATTAGTGAGTTTGATGGAGTACCCGTATTTTAAGTAGGGAGTCATTGAGATTATGGAATTTGATAGTTTGGGAACAAGTTGGGCAAGTGGTATTTCAAGAACTCCCAAGGCAAGTGGAATAATGGCTTTGCCATGGCCCACAATTTTAAGTGGGGTGCTGTTGTCATTGAATAGAGTTGAGCTGATGGGTTGAAAGGTGATTAAATATTTGCAATGTTTGAGGTAGTGAACAGAGACCCCGCTGTCAAAGATGACAGGGTTGGGGTCAACATTATTTAAAATAAGGTTGGCTTTTCCTGGTTGCATTTTTTTCTGAATTCTGCTGAGAGCAGCTTGATGATAGGCCATTGCTATTTCATGGTGCAGTTGTTGGCACTTTTTGGGGAAATGTGTAGTGTTTGGATTGTGAGTTCCATTTTCAGAGAAGTGTCTTTTTTTTTTTATTTTTATTTTGAGAGGGATTGGAAGAGGGTTGGAAAGATACATTGAAGGTTGAGGCCTGATCACTTTTAATGCGATCCGGTTGGTGTTGGATTTTGAGTATGAGGTTGGAAAAGAAGGTATCCATGGGGATCTTGGATTTTTTTCCTTTTTATTGAGAAAACTGTAGTTATTGCATAACAGCAAAAGAGGGGGGGCAAGCGCTTCAGGATGATAATAGCCCAGAGAGTTTCAATCTTTGAAGTGTCAAGGTTTTCAAAGGAGACTTCCAGAAGTAATCTGAAAGTTTCTTGGAATTTATTGATAGAGGCTTGCAGTTCGCCATCAGAGAAGGGTATTTCTTACAGTCAATCCATGAGATTAACTACGTTTTCCAATGACTTGGTGGTGTAATGATGGCAGATAGAGTGCAAGAGAGCTTTGGGTTTGTATTTGATTGGGTTTCTGACAAAACAGGTGAAGTTTTGCTGATCTAGGTGTAGGAAAATCAAGGTAGTGGCTTGCTTTTTCATCAGCTTGATCTCAGGAGTGACTTCTGTGAAGTGTTCCAGTACAACCGCGTCAAGGTCTTTGTAACCAAGGGCTGTTAGCACATTTTTTTGCAAACTGGAGATTTTTCATGGCCCAGTTAGCTTTTCACAGAGGATACCTTGAGAGTTAAAAGAGTTGCTCATGATGGAAGAGGGAGAGGAAAAGAGGTTCTTTGCTTGGGTTCCAAGGAGGAGTTTTTTGACATTACTTCCAGGGGAGGCAGTTGAGTGAGAAAGGGAATATGTATCTCCACTGGATGAGGTGGTGGAGGAAGGAGAGAAAGGTGTAAAAATGGGATTTCCCATTGTTCAGAGTAAAGTCTTAGTCTAAGAGGTGTTCCTTGTCCTATTGGCTGCATGGCTTGTATTCAAACTAGGCTCATAAGCTGAAAGAAAAGGCCAGCAAGTAAGGGACAAGTGGGGCTCAAATGATGGGACAAAAGGATGTTGCAAAGAAGCTGGGACAGTACCTGAAAGAAAGGGCAAGCAATTAAGGGACAAGTGGCGCTCAAATTATGGGGCAAAAGGATGTCGCAAAGAAGCTGGGACATTACCTGAACAAGGTACATAGAAGATAGAAAGAAATTACAATTATTGAGGAGAAAAGAAAGAGAGACTGGTACAACAGTTTTAAGTGGTAGGTAAAGGCTCTTCAAAACCTAACTGGTGATGTTCAAGGTTTGAAATTAGGTTTCCTCCTCACAGTCAAGTCCTCTTCAGGTCTGTTGGTTGTTGTGTATTCCCAGGTTGAAGGAATTTGATTTTGGGGATTCCTACAATTCCTACAACTTCCACCCAAGTTTATAACAGCCAACTACACAGGCTGACCTATTCCCATGTAACTTTATAACGCCCAACTGTGGCACAGAACAAAAGTCCTGAATTGAATGAGAAAACAGAAAACTCAGTGTCAAAGTATGCAAAAATAGTCTTTGAGAGACTTGGAAGTAATATTTATCCATCCAATTTATATAAAAGGAAGCTCCTTGTCTGACAAAGATTTGAGTGTGTTGTATCTGTAGGCGGGTTTTTCCAGATGCTAATTCCAAGCTCCTCAGGCATTCAGCTTCCTGAATTGATTTGGCTTATAGATTCACTATCTTTTTTCCTCAATCAATATTCCCTCATACGAAATAGCATCAACACAGAAAAAGCCAATCTCAATCAAAGTCTCAAAAATTACACTCACTTCCTCCTTGTGTTACTGATTTTCCATTCTGTGCTTGGTATCATCGCGCTGATTTGTCTATGTGTCAAAATTTTCAAGAAGAATCAGGATGGAGAATGTCAAAAGCTTTTGCTGTGGCAAAAACACTATTTCTCACCTGACAGACAAGGTAATTATGTGCCAAATGGTCATTTCATAATCAAATGCATGCATTTTCTATGATTTAGTTTTCTGTGGCTGTTTTCTCTTGTCATGCTCAGATTTTTCCAATCATCTGAACCTTCTGTCAGTCAGGTGCCCCAACCAAGAACCCACCTGCAACTGCAGTGCTGCCCTAGCGCAGTCACATGGCTGCACCTGGCAGGACAAGGTGACTGTTTAGGGGATATTTAAGTGATGGAGAGAAGCAAGTGGAGAAGAAAAGAAGTGATGAAGGAACCATTTTCCTAAACCCAGTGTCAGAAACTGACTTGCCATAAGCTCTGCAACCTACAATCTTGTAAAGACCAGCAAGTCCAGGAGGAGCACACAACTCAGATCAACTCACTCCTACAACTCGTATATTTCTTAACCCAGTGAGGTCCTGTTAGCTAAGATACACCAGCAGGTAACCCAGTTGTCCTTCTAATCTCAGGTTTTTCTCCTCTTTTCTCTGTCTCTTCCATCTGTTTGAGGTCTGTTTTTTTCATTGTGTTTCTTGCGTTTCTTTGTTTCTTCATTGTGCAGAGATATCTTATTTCTATAAGAGTTACTTTTTCATGTGATTGCAACAAAGAGATTTATTCAAAACTTAACATGGTAGCAATATTCAAAGCTTGATTACTAGTTACTCTTAAGAAAAAGAAATCCAGCTAAGAAATGGCAGGAAAACTAACCATGGCAATCTCAAAGGAAAAAGGCCACCACATTCAAATCAACCACTCCTTTAGTGATCAATCTAATGGAAATTACTCATCTAAGTTCAAACTTTTTAAGCTCAACCACCACAATTGGCATGACCGTAAATCTTGGTTTGAGCATCTCTTGATTTTCAAAGGTCACAAAAAGATTCTCAAAAATAAATCAATAAAATAACACAAAGGAACAAAGACTTACTGTAAGAAGAATTGCTACGCCATAAGTCTACTGTACCAGGTAGCAGAACATGATCTCCAGTTCAAAATCAAGTTTTCCTGGAGTGACTTCACCTCAACCTATCAATCTATTTCCCAAGCCTGTGGCAAAAAATCCATCATTGTGGCAGGTGACATGCTATTTTTTCTTATTCACCTAAACTATGAACCTGGAAATTTTCTCCAAGACCATGCCCCTAGTTTCAAGAATCAATATTTCAACCTGGTAGAGACCATAGATGGACATCTGCCTGAAGTGCGCTTCCTAGAAGTATCTCAAGGAATGGCCGCAATCCTATTTCTCAAAAGTCTTTGCAAAGATTCTTTGCTATCCTCCTTGGTACAGTCCTCCTACAATATCCACCCCTTCACTCTTGATGCACTCACCAACAGAATCATTCTTGAGGAAACCCAAGGCAAATCCCAAAACTCAGAAACTACCTACCTGACTCACATGTCAAATACTCACTCTTGGGGAGCCCCTAAAATTTGACAACCAGCCAAACCAATAAAACCTCCCAGACCAGTAGCTCCCACTCGGAAGCTTCCCTCCAAGAGCAACCCAGATCTGCAGAACAGGGTTTCTCAACTGGCCAAAGAGCTTAAAAAGCTTCATTGTAATCTCTTCCTCAATGCCATTGAGGAAGATTTAGAGTCCTCCACTGAAGAAATAGACAACACTGTGAGTGTGGATTCCTCCAATCCAGAAATGCTTGGCTTTAATGTCTACAAGGAAGGTCTCTATAGCACTACGGAATTGAAGTCTCACTCCAAGCTCATCTATGACTCAGGGGCATCTTGTTCAACTGTCTGCAACCTTTCTCTTCTCCAAGATCCTGTCCCTCTGACAAAAATTCTGAAAAACTATGAAGGCAAGGTCCATATCACTCATGTGGGTAAACTTTACATTGGAGGGACTCTGATATACCCAGTATACTACGCTCCTCATGGTCCCAGGAACCTAGTCTCAGTGACTCAGTTAGAGGATCATGGCCTGAAAATTGTTCATCAATATTGCACAATTCTCATCAAAATCTCAGGGAAGATTGTGTTCCGTTTCCTTTGCATGGGAAACCTGTACCTATCCCGCATGAAGTCCTCTTGCCCCCTCACTTTTTACTCACTCACCTTGCCGCGCTATAAGATTGACTGGCATTGCCTCCTGGGACATCCTTTGGACAAATACCTAAGAAAATTTATCTCCCTTCACTCCATCACTAACCACAATCCCAAGTTCTCTTCTGAAAACTGAAAGGTGTGCAAGACCTAAAAAATCAAGCAATCACCTCACTCAAACCCGCTGCCACCTTCTACTTCTCCCTTTCATTGCCTCCACCTTGATGTTCTACAAATAACCCCTCTGTCAAAGCATTGGATGCAATATATACTGGTGATCATACATAATTTTGTTAAAATGCGGATGTACTCAGGTAATGTGGATAGGAGTGTGTAATCCAAATGAGATGCAAAAATGGGCCTCCACGGCCCATTGGACATCACGTGGGCCTATGTGGGTGTTATTGTTTTTGGGCATTTGGGCGCCAAAACACGTTTTTATGGTCTTTTGTGACACGGGCCCTCACGGGCCCGCCAGGGTGGATGGGCCACCCAAGCCAGATGGGCTTATTTGGGCATGAAAGAGCCCAAGCTTTATTATGGACATACTTGGCCAGACGGGCTGGCCCGCCAAAGTATGTAATTCTCACGATTTGGGCATGGGGCGGCCCATTGGGGCTGCCGCCCCTGTTGCCGCCCGCTAGGGGCCCCCCGTGTTGGGGCCTGCTAGGGGCCAGTCCCTGCGTTGCGGCCTGTTTGGGGCCCCCTGTGTTCCTCTGTGCGGCCCACGCAGGGCCCAATGGCCTGCGCGGGGCTGTCGCGCGGCCAAGGGATCCCGCGCGGTGCAATGCCATGCGGGCCCAGCTGTTTGCGCCCGGAAACCAGCGCCGCGGAGCCCGGGCTTGCGGCCCCGGCTTGCTCCCCCTCCCCTTGCTTGCCATTGCAAGGGGGATGGGGGCAAGCTGGCTGGGTTGAACCAGCCAGCAACCGGCCGCAACAGTGCAGTCAGTCAGGGCAGGGGGGACCTGACCACCCCCTTGCCCAAGGAGGTGGCAGCGCCGCCTTGCTCCCCCTCCCCTTGCTTGCCGTCGCGAGGGGGATGGGGGAAAGCTGGCTGGGTTGAACCAGCCAGCAACCAGCCGCAACAGTGCAGTCCGTCAGGGCAGGGGGGACCTGACCACCCCCTTGCCCAAGGAGGTGGCGGCGCCGGCCACAAGCATAGCAACCGGCAGGTGGGGGGGAATTCATCACCCCTCCACCATTGAGCGTGTGAAGTGACCGAGCAGGGGTGCTCCCCCCCCCCCTTTACAAAGGGGGAGGAGCGATGGGCCTGGGGGGACCTGATCACCTCCCAGGCCAACTTTCTTGACAACGCCCTGGGGGTATCAACCCCCAGGGCCCCTGGTGAGGGGATTTGACCGCCCCCACCAGGGATTTGAGAGAAAGAGGGGGGGGACAGCATGTCCGCTGGTCATACCCCCCCCATGTGAGTCTGAGACGGGACCCAGGTGTGCCCTGGGTCCCACCTGGCACATTTGAGGGGCCAGGGGCTGGCTGCATGAGGCAACCAGCCTGTAAACAACGTAATGAGGTCATCATTGCTGGTTGTAACGGACAACCACCCAAGGGGATTGAACAGCAAGGGGCTGGTTCAGCCCTGTAATGGTGGAAACACTGGAATGGACCGGAATAGGCCGGTCGTAAGGGTTCAGGAACTGACGCCATGCGGGCTGATGTAGTCCCAACCAAGTAACAAGGCCAGTAGAGCCTGTAGAGCTCTTTTGGGGCGGAAAATTTGCCTTTTGGCTTGTTGTATCATGGGCTCACAAGAGGCCAATCTTTTGTACTTAAGGAGCTCTTCTCCCTGCTGTTTTCCATCCATTCATTCATCATTCTAATCAAATTCATCCAACATATTGCCCCATTGTGAGAGCCCCATTAGCCAATATTGACACCCAGTGTCCAGCATTTCTTTTGCTTTAAATACTTCTCATTTGCCTAAGCTAATTGCTGGCCATAATTCTAACAAATTTCTCTTGTTTCAATTGGATTTATGTTATGAAGAACAAGTCAGATTCTGAAATAAGTATCATCTCTTTCATTCAGGAAGTCAAGAATCAACTCAGTTTCACCCCTGCATTACTCCACTGCAACCAAGGGGGTTAATTTTGATCTTCCTGCCTTGCCACCTTCCTACAATCTCAAGGAATTATACTCAAGCAGGGACCAGCTAACCCACCACAAAAAAATGGCCTGGCTAAGTGGTTTAACCAAACCATCCTTACAAAGATCAAATGACTCCTTGCCAAGTCCTCTGTCCCAATCTCATACTGGGACAAAGCAGCCCACTATTCATCTTCCCTAATCAATCTTCTACCCTCCAAATCAATCAAGTGGTTTTCCCCAGCTGAAATCCTTATTGCTCACAATAGCACCATTGAGCCAATCAGGGATATTACCAAGCTGATCCCATTTGGTCTCAAAGTACACATTCTTGATCCATTGTCTTTGAAAATCCTCCCTTGTTCCTCTCCCCTTCTCTGCCTGGGCTATGAGTCCTAATCTTATGCTGGAAGTTTTCTCAATCCTCTCAAAAAAAACGTCAACATCAGCCGTGATCTCATCCCTCCACAAAAAAAATTTGAATACAACAATCCACTTGCTCTGAAGAAACCCCTAACATCTCTCCCTGAAAAGCTGTCCCCAACTCCAATCACCATCTTGTACAAGGTGTTGCTACCCATACAGAGCCTAGCTGAGTCTCTCTCCTCTCAGATTCTTTCTCCACCTGGCACACCAACCCCAATTGACATGGTATCATTGCTTCCACAAATGGCAACACACCAATCTGAATCCGCCAATGCTCCTGCGGAAGCACCAGCAAACCTCCCCAAACCAGCTCCCAAACATTTTGCTTACGTCCCCTACTCCGCCAAGGCACCCAAGGAGATCAGTACCAGTCTTGAACCATCTGCCATTCTCCCCGCTGTAGTTTTGTATTTATAACCTTGGATTGGGAACCGCATTGCGGGCTGCGCGCTCAGCAGTTGGGTAGGTTGGGCTCAGCATTTGGGGTGCCCGCGGTCTCAGAAGTGCCAGCTGTGGGCTCAGCAGTGCCAGCTGCAGGCTCAGCAGTAGGAATTGGGGGGCTCAGCACCGGGTGCGGGTCAGGCCTACTCCAGGCATGGCGGGCTTGCAACCCGCTTGGACAACACCAACCATGTGATGGAGCCAACCCAACCAAGTTTGGGGGTGGCTACTCCAGGAAGCAGGAGCGGGGCAATAGCGGGGTTATACGCGCCAGGAAGTTCTGGGCAAGCATAGGCGCCAACCAATCCATGCATCACGGGATTTGCAGACGCGCGCGGACAGAAAAATGCGGGGGGCTCCGAGTAGGGCGCAGCCCTCTGCTGCGCCATGAGAAGGACAAACTGGACATATGTAACAACAGAGGGAATGGTTTTTGAGGGAGTGGACAGATTGGGTAGTGTTGGGCTAGGGCTCTGGGCTGTAGGGTTTTCTTTCTTTTTTTGCTAGGCTTTCTGTTTGCGCTTGTACTTAGGTTAGGGTTGAGAGAGAGGACTTAAATACCTCACTCTCAGCTCTGTGTTTTAGGGGGGACATCTTATGAACCAATGATCTGGGAAGAAGAGCATTGGACTGAATTGGAAGGAATATGTGTCATCATTTCTTTACCTCTCTCCCCTCTACAATTGTCTCTTTCTCATCAAACTCATCAACCCCAACCTCCTTACAGAAGCTTGGACCAATAAATTCTCAACTTGAGGAAAACTAAGGAGAGTATTGCTCTTCTGTTTCCACACCTCTCAGACTTGATCTGCCACAAGGACAAGTGGACTCTCAGCCAATCTGGCTGATGCAGATGACAATGATGAAGATGTTGGTGCCTACCTCTCAAAATTAGTCTCTGTCAAGGAAGTGTTTTCCAACACTGTTAAACCTACTTTATGATTGGGATCCATGGCTGGGTAGAATTAATCTCTGATAAACCGCAAAACTGGTACATTAGTGCCACTACTCAACAACAACACTGTGATTGGTGGGATGTGGAACCTGGTTTGGAAGAAGAATGAATTTGGTGATTTTGTGCGTAGGAAGTCCCAGTGGGTGTGCTTTGGCAATCACCAGCAGTTTCCTAGACATTACCTTGACACATATTCCTCCGTTGGCCGCACGGAATCCCTTAAGTCCCTCTTGGCAATAGCCGTCCAACGTTGTTTTTACATCTTTCAATCCAATGTCAAGACTGCTCTTCTGTATGAAGATATTGCTGCAACCATTTATGTAGCTCAAGTATTGGGCTTTGAAGTACATGGAAAAGAGAAGTGGGTCAGGAAACCCAAAAATTCACTCTAAGGGACAAAAAAGGCACTCATATGTGGCACACATTCAATTTTCCACATATTTTAACCAAAAGTTGTCAACCCTTCCCTAATTTATCCTTTCAGTTATGTATATACATCAATTCAAATTTCTGAATTTTGTTTTTACTCCTTTTCCTGACTTACTTTAATTGTTCCCTGTTTTTCAAAATCCAATAAAAAGTGTATTAATGACATAAGAACATCCCACAAATAACCTGTCTTACATGAATTACTACTTTTATTGTTGATTTTGACACTGCTTTGTTCCCACATTCATCTTTTTGGTGATGATTTCACCCATTGAATTTGAGCTTCCACTTTCATTTTTTAGGTTTATGTTTGATTCAAAAAATGCTGTATCCCATAGAATAGTCCTAATGGTTTTATTTTGATTATCTCATGTTTGCATTTCATTAGATTTTTCACTTGTGCAATAGATATTCATCATTTTTGTGATCATTTCACCTGTTAAGTTTTATTTTCCACTCTCATTGTTCAGGTTTGTGTTTTATTCCAAAATTGCTGTTTCCCTTACATCCTTCCTAAGGTGTTTCTTTTGATAATCCCAGGGTTTTTTTATTCCAAAAGATCTGCATCCCTTATACTAGTCCTAAGGTGTTTTATTTGATTGTCCCAGTTGTTTTCTCTGAATCGAAAAGTTTTTTATCCATTTGGCTAGTTCTAAGTTTTTGCTTTTGATAATCTTGGTTTTTTTTTTATTCCAAAAGCACTGTAACCCTTAGACTACTCCTTAGGTGTTGATTTTGATCATCTCATATAATTATTTTCCAAAACTTTCATGAGCCCATAGCTTTGACTGTGACTGACCTCCAAAAAATCTACAAGAATGTTGACTGAGAACTCACAGTATCTCCCTGAAATTTCAAAAATCAATTATGCATAATGGATGGTGCAAATTGGATCTCATATCATGGAGTGCAGCTTAGCCAAATTCATCAGAGATACAATTCCTGGATTGGAAAACTTCCAAACTACCAATCCTAGAAAATTTAGAAAAAACCACTTGAGAAAGACCCATACCCTTGGTTTGATTCTTCACTACATTATAAAATGAAAAATAGATTGATTAGTCACAGGTGGTAATTTTCAAAACCCCTTAGCTCTTTGGAACAAAATTTAGAGAAGATTCCAATTTAATTCATGGGAAAATCAAGCCAATAAATTCAAATATTTTTTAAACATTGATTCTGAAAAATATATTAAACTTTTTCTTAGAGTTGATGCATCACCAAAAATATATGTGATCTGTTGAACTGAAATTCAGGGTATCTTCAGATTTGCATCTCCATGAGAATTTCCTTGCTTAAATAAAATCATTAAATTCACCAAGAATTTGGAGAAAATTAAGGGTCATCTTACAAACCATAAACCAAAATCTCAATACAATCCAAAGAAATTTTGAGAAAGAATTGAGATAAATACCTATTATACCAAATTTTCATTAAATCAAGCAAGAATCTGCTATGGTATTGAGATCCAATTTTGAATTCAAAATTCTATAAAACAACTGAAATTCCATTCATTCAATCCAATCTTGTTTGGAATTATACCCTGAAATCAAGAAACACATGAAGGATAAACTCAAAGAGAAGAAGAAGAGAAGGACTCAAAAAACCTTTACCACCAAGATTACCCAGCATAAATAAAACAATGATGCTACCAGAAATGAATCCAGAGCACCAGTAGCCTCAGGTATTTGATTCTTAGATATGGCTTTTTCATCCCAAGTTAAAATTTAACTTTGTTCATTTTCCAAATGGAGTAGGAACTCTAATCAGAAATCAAAGATTCTTCAGAAGCAGATACTATTTTACCCCATAAAATGATAAAAAATATTTTGAAGAGGTGAATTGAAGACCTCTCTCTTCAAGGTATTCATTAATAATGTCATCTTTTTGGTCAAATTCTATATCCTCAAGAGTGATTCTACAATAGAATCTCCTCCTCTTTCACTTAACACAGTTTTAAATATTTTTATTGCTTAACAAAAGGTGGTCCATCTAAGAAATGACTTGCTTAAGAAGATCTTTTCACTAATAAATGTATGTCAACTGTGAATACCTTTGTCTTTAAAATTAAACTTATATCCTGTTCAGATAATCATTTCTGGTTCAAAAAAGTGCTCTTGACTAATTGCACATGGATCTTAAAATTTGGATTGAACCTGTGGTTGATGTTGGTGGCAAATATTACGTTAAAAATACAGATTCATTTAAATTTTATGAATTTTTCTAAATATTAAAGCCAAATTCTGAATCTTTTGGCTAATTCAAAATTTTCCATGAAAATATAATCAATCACCATTTAACAAGAATTGAAAAAACTGTAACCAATTCAGAAGGAGAGTTATTTAAAACATTTTTGGAAGAAAATGGAATTATGGCTTATATGCGGGCTTGTTATACACTCCAAAAAAACCCTGCAGCCAAAAAGGGGAATTAAAACACAAAATAGAAATCAAGGGCCCTGCTTTATACTGAAGGCTTTCAAAATTCCTTGGTGGATGAGGCTTCAAATACTGCTTTTTTATATTAGAACATAACTCCCACCAGGAAAAAATTTTTAGCTTGCTACTATGTACAGAGAAACCTGTCAAAGTATCAATAACAAAGATATAAAAAAATAAAATAAAAATAATCAATAAATCAAAGAAGGAGTTGGAATTCCAGAATTATTATTACATTTTTGGATTTCCCACCAAAAATTAGGTAGGTTTTCTCACTGACACCACCATTCAATTCTCACTCCTTCATATTTTAAAATATTTTAATACAAATGAACCAAGAATTCATGGCACCACTGTTTCACTTTTTTGACATTTTAATATTTCACACATATTGTCACATATAGGTTTCACACCTAAAATTCAGTCATAATTGAGGTGTTGTGTATATTTCAGGAGTTACAAGTGGAATTGTGTTCTTAATAAATTCCTGCATGCAGCTTCATGTTCCATCAAAATTTATCTGGATTTGCATAACTCCAGACAAGCCCATGTGCACATCCTGCAACCTTTCTGCATGCTTATTTAATTGAGTAATGCATCATTAGTAACTAATTAAGCCAAAGAAATCACATGCAAAGTGTGCAACAGGATCACATATGCAGCATATCCAATTCCTGCATGCATCTGTCAGATCTGCGCACCTCAGATCCACAATGCCTTCCTGCAGTAACAAAGTACTGCACATAAAATATATACCCAACTTGGATCCACCAGGAATATGTAATAATGTGACATATGCATGGATAAAAGGTTAAAAACGTGTAATGTCATATTAAAATTTATAAAATCAAATCAAAAAGCTTACTTATTTGGGAAAAAAATAATTAAGATACCTACAAAATTAAAAGATCCAGAACTTTAAATATCACAAAACATAGCAAGAATTTTGGGTGATAATTATTAAAAATCACCAAAATAATCATCAGGCAATTGAAAATCAATATACACCCACCACTACTTACTTTTATCAAATAATGATAGCACAAAATTGGGATTTTTCAGGCTCCTGTAAATAACAAATTAACACAATGTCAGATCCCGCAGCTATAATAATTTACAGATCCTACAGATCCAGTATCAGCTGCCTTACAGCAACATGAGGACTTTCTAAACCATCCCTGGCTGAATTCCCATATTAAGCCTAAGAGCCCTACCCTCTCTACATTCCCTGAGGAAGCCCCTTTTACCCCAAATAGGTATTTATACAGTGCCTTCTTTGGCTTATTGTCCACCGTTTTATCAGGAATTTATTTATTATCATCAGAAACCATTTCATTTTTGGTCAACTGCTTATAAAGGTATAAGAAATTTATTTATTGCCTCAGCCTGAATATTATCTTTATTTCCAAAAACACATTATTTCTGTTTACTTTGAAGAAGAATCAATAAAACCCCCAAGCTTTGATCTGAAATTCATCAATCTTGAACCTCTTCAGGCAACCATCAAGTTACTTCTCAAAGAAGCAAGTTATTTCTCTCTACTCTGGTCTGGGTGCTATCACAGCCTTGCCATATCCACCATATTATGGGGTGTAACCCCTTTTTTTAATTCATAAGGAACCCATTTTTTCAGGATAAAAAGTCTCAAGTTTATTTCCTGAAGGGAGGTGTTGATTAACCCCAGTCTTTAGAAACTATGGCGCCTCCTAATTACATATTGAAAACCCTTTTTGACCAAACCACTGTAAACCTTTCACTTACTCCACTCATATCTATCATTTTAGAGTTATAAATTTGTTTACCTTCAAGAATATTATAATTCTTCAACTGCATCAGTTTCTGTAGCTGAAGGACTGCAAGTTTCCTGGTATCAGGAAGCTGGCAAAAAAATGGGTCTGGGATCATGAAATTTTATTTTGAAATGTGTTTTACATTTCCCTTCTGCATAAATTTTGATTTTTTGCCTAAATATTTGTTTTTAAATCCACTTTCAGCTCCAAATTTTAAAACACCTCCAAAAGTTATTTGTTTTTTTTATTTCAGATTGGCATGCACAACTGAAAAATACTCCATGAGGATTTTCATTTTTCATACAGCCACAAATTCACATTAAACAACTCAATTTTTCAAGGACTAGCCTCCACTTAGCCTTTCACATCTGTCCTGTACAAAATAAAGGATTATTAAAAGTTTATTTTTCCCAGAAACCACTCCAAACCTGTCTTATTACCTAAAAAACACCAATCCATTCACCTGTAAATCTCAGATTCCTCCTTTACAATCCCTTCTACAAATCAAAAGAGGACATCCCCAGAAAACTAACCATGGAAAATCTTCCTCTCAAGCCTTTGAAACCAGGTTGGGATATGGTTCTCCATCCAGAAGGCTATGTAGCTCATAAGAATATTGATGTATTAGTTGCTTATCAAAAAAAATTTCATGGCTTGAGGCTTAGAGCTCATTCCTCCTTTGCCATTTAACAAGACCTATTTGTGTCAGTGTTAGCTTAAATTGCAGGAGTGAAATACTTAAAGGCATCATTTTATTTATCTATATTTTAATTTTAAATTCACGGCCCATTGAGCCATGGAACAACTAAAAATGAGACATGTGGCACACCACATGACCACATTAAAGCCGTGCCACATGCCACATGGCTCAAAGAACCGCGCGGCCCACACACCACGGTCTGGGCTTTTGTGGGATGCCACACAACTACATTCCAGCCATTTAGAACTCCACATGGCTCAAATGTAGTTGTGTGCAAACTGCGCAGCCCACACACCATGGTCCGGGCTTGTGTGGAATCCTACACGCCACCAGAACATGGTGAGCCAAAAAAAAATAAAAAAAGGAATGAAAGGAATGAAAGGAATGAAAGGTTACTAATAAAACCCATAAACCAAATAAACCTTCCAAATCAACAGAAATCAACTAAAAAATAAAAAAAAATTCATTTTTTAGTTAAAAAAAAAATAAATAAATAAATAAATACATAAATACATAAATAAATACATAAATAAATACATAAATAAATAAATGAATGAATGAATGAATGAATGAATGAATAAATAAATGAATAAATAAATAAATAAATAAATAAATAAATAAATAAATAAATAAATAAATAAATAAATAAATAAATAAATAAATAAATAAATAAATAAATAAATAAATAAATAAATAAATAAATAAATAAATAAATAAATAAATAAATAAATAAATAAATAAATAAATAAATAAATTAATAAATAAATAAATAAATAAATAAATAAATAAATAAATAAATAAATAAATAAATAAATAAATAAATAAATAAATAAATAAATAAATAAATAAATAAATAAATAAATAAATAAATAAATAAATAAATAAATAAATAAATAAATAAATAAATAAATAAATAAATAAATAAATAAATAAATAAATAAATAAATAAATAAATAAATAAATAAATAAATAAATAAATAAATAAATAAATAAATAAATAAATAAATAAATAAATAAATAAATAAATAAATAAATAAATAAATAAATAAATAAATAAATAAATAAATAAATAAATAAATAAATAAATAAATAAATAAATAAATAATGGTTCTATCCAATGGTCTAGCTTTCAAGCAAAAAGACCCAAAAAAACACAATTAACTGGAATAGCCTTAAACTAAAAAAACCAAAAAAAGACAAGTAACTTGACAAGCCCTAAATTAAAAACACCAAAAAAAACCAGTTCAACTTGTGTTAAGCTGAACCCATCATAAGGAGTAAAATATCTCTATAATCTAGAATAAATTTTCAGTTTATCTTTGATATGATCAACCCAACCAGAGGCTTTTTTAGAAATCAAGGAACAAGGTTTTGCTAAAATGGGTGTGATTGGAATCATTTATCCCTCAAGTATCAATAGAACCCAGTGGTCATTGTTTACAAAGAAAATGTAAATAGGCTCTGATTGATCTGTAACACCATTTTTCATGGGAGTATAAGAACCACATGACTCCAATGAAATGAAACATATAGGTCTGGCGTATGTGTCTGCTAATATTTTTCCCATATCTAGTTAAGCCAACCATTTTGAAGAGGGAATCTTTTGATTGATGTCTTCAACATCAAGAGTTTGTTTAATCTTTTCTACCTCTTTTGCACCACCAAGCATCTTAATTTAGCATGCTTTATGTTTCTCTAATGTTTCAATAACTTCCTTTCTCACTTTAAACCATCCATGTTCATCGTAACCAAGAGATTTAGCAATGAATCTAAATCCACAATTTCCATCTCCAATTGGATACCAAACCTCACCCAAAAACCTATGGAATTTCTTGGGTATTTGATTGAGGTATTTCACATTTGGTTCCTATCATGAAAAATAATTTATTATTCATTTATTTAATCAGATCAATGAAATGAATACTCACAAAAGATGAGCTTCTGTTTGAGCTTTGCTGCAAGTTGTCTTCCTCTGAAGAGGATTCCAATTCCAAATTAAGTGAACTGAATTCACTTTCAGTCTCTTCCTCTGAACTATGAAATTCAGAATCTGATCCTGCCAACTTTGACTAACAATTCATCATTAGTTAGTTAGTTCATTAAACCCAAAAAATGAACATTTTCCAAAAGAAAAAACTTAAAATCTTTCTTCTTTTCTTATTTGGCACCCTTCCAGTCCTATTTTCCTGCTTGAGTTGTTGTTCAACATGCTCAAACCAAAATGGTTCTTTCTGCGTATCTTTCAATTTTGGCCTGCCCCTACTTGATTATAAGACTTTAGGTTCAAGTCTTGGCTTCAATCAATATTTAATGATCTTTTGAATGATATACATCAATAGGCGTCCTTGCTCATGATCTGGAGATTACAAGATCATTACATTCACTTTTTCACGTAACTGAGGAATTATCAGCATTTCCTCCACGTTGCGCTTCAAAAATTCAGAGGGATCAACCATTAGTGAATTAGGAATAATTATTCAAAAAGCATTAATCACATAGTGATTTGAACAATCCAACTTAAGCCAACTTAAAGAACTAGAACTGCAAGGGTCATACTCCAACCTCCACTGAGGATGAACATCTTTGGGTATCATGTATCCTCTGAATGCTAGACAGTCACCTATTTGGTGGGAACAGGGAAAACCCATAGTCTTTGAGTATGACTGGGTGCACACTTTGCCATCATGATCATGTTTGAACTTCTTGAATTGTTCCCTAATAATCTGAATTGCCTCTAAAGGAAATTCTTATCCCAATGGTAACAGTTCAGGTGCAGGAAATCTCCATAACCTAATTTGAGAGTTGTGTAGTGATGCATGAACCAATTTAATTTCATTTGAAACTTTTCTGTCAAGGTTTTTCCAAAAATAAAACATTTTTCCCGAAGATTTCAAAAGGAATTTTTTGAGAGAGGCATGGGCCCCTTCAACCCAAGAAGTTGTTTTGTTTCCAAAATCTGGGTTTATTTAAGTCCACACCATTAAAAATGTCTCTTCAATAGGGAAAATGTTATTTTCCATATAATTGAGCACATCCTCATAGTCTTTCAAGAAACACTATACAAGTCAAAAGCTCAGGACCCAAAACTAGGAAGAATAAGAAGCAGTGATTTGGACCTACTCTGAGTTCCACATCATTGACTTCTGCCTCCTCCTTTTTCTTTGAGGCCCCGTACTTTTCCCATAGAGTCATAAAGCTTTTCCATCCTTCAATGTCATTAACAAAAGGCCCTTTCAAGTTTTCTTGTATGCTTTTAGACAAGTTCCAAGTGCAACATTTCCTTGACGACTCTGGGAAACTAAATTCAATTTCACAAATCAGAGCTTTTTCACGTTCTTTCACAAAGACTTTTGGAATTCTCTCAGGATCATAAGCCAACTCCTTTAATGCATTTACAGACCAACTGTAGAAATCAAACATTTCTTTTGTTATGAAAACAAGAGATTTTGTGAAAGTTTTCCAGTTGGCTGTCATTCCTACAACATGGAACAGCCGGATTTTGTACTTATTTGTTTTATAAGTACAATCAAACATAGAAATATGATGGAATTGTTTGGAAAGCTTTAATGACTCTGGGTGGGCCAAGAATAGAACCTCCAAGTGACCCTCTCCACTGAATTTTGACCAATGAATCCAACTTGATTCTTCAAGCTGTTTGTAGAGTACGTCCATAACACTTTTCCCCTTCATTTCTTCAAGTGCTAGCTTTTGCTTAGTGTTATAGATTTTTTGGTCATCAAAATAATTGCCACCATCAATCTTGCTCAATTTTCTCTTAAGTTGCAACATATTGAGCCCATCATTCATGCCTTCTATTAGATTGTCTAAGGCTACCCCAGTGATTCTCCTCAGTTGAGGATGCACAGAGGTATGTTCTGATGGTTGATGGTTATGTTGAGTTTCTTTGTAGGAGATTTGCCACAAGGGGTCTGCCTTTTTGCAACTTGCATGGATTAAAAACTTGGACCCAAGCTTCCTTGTGTGAGTTTCCCAATAAAGTTTGGTAAGGAGTTTCCCCAAGTAGGAACCATGTTGATCACATTTCAAATCCACATATTTATCTTTCTTTGAGTTAAAAACTGTCAGAGAGTAACCATGGTTCATAGCCCATGTTTGAAAATAGTTTTGTGCCTCTTCCCTAGTAGGAAAGGCTCTCATGGGAGGTGGGTCAAGTGGATCTGGTAAACATTCATTGGTTATTGCCATATTTTCATAATTAAACTCCCTGAATTTGTTTTGATCAAATTAAATCAGGCAAAGACCTCAGTAACATAAAATGTTACTCACAACAAGAGGTCAAATGCAACTGTGAAACATTTTTTTTCATCAATTGTTACCCTAGATGAGGATGCAATTGGGGCTTCCAATTTTTCATTACCCAAATCCCTTTTTCCAAAGCTTTGTTAACAGCACTTTTGATGTAGTCCTTCAACGCAGCCATGCCACAAGGAGGGCTTGCCACTGTTCCCATAATGCAAAAAATTGCAATGCTACTTCAGTATTCAATCCAAATTTCAAATTAACAACTGCAAAGTTTGCTCACTTTTGAGTTAAGAAAGATGTGTCAAATTTCACTTTAATATCTAGAATACTTCAATTTCTTTCACTTTGATTTCACTTTAATTTTGCTTTTTTGTTGCTAGGTGTGGTACAACTGTCCCACAAAGTATACATTTATCCCAGGTTTGGGTTGAGGGAACCCAAGTGTGGTCCAGGGGGTGCCCAAAATTCTGGCATGACTTCTGGGGGGTTGTGCACCCCCAAAATGGCAGATTTGAGCTGTGTACAGGGGTACACAGCTCAAAATTGCGGTTCCTGGGAGGTAAATGGCTCCTATACAACCCCCCGGGGGTTTCGCGTGTTTGGAACAGCCCTTTTTAGTCGTCTATGGGCCCCCATGGCTCAAATGGGCTGTGTAGGGCCCTAAAAAACTACCACACGGTTGGAGCCATGAATTCTAAAATTACCCTTATCTAAATCCTATTCTCAGTAAAATAATAACTAGGACTGGACAAATTTTTTTTCAGTAATACATTTTCAATTAAATGCCATGAATAATATTAAGTTCTAGGAAATTACTCAAATCTTCTATGGGGCCAAACTTCTTTCTACTGTCTGGGCTTTTTACAAGAATTTTGATGCAAATTAAAATCTAACAATATTCAAAGCAAGATTATTTTCTGAAATTAATCATCAGGATGAATGTATTTATTAAAATAAAAAAATGTATTTGAAAACTGGTTGGCCAGTGGTTTTAGAAACCATCCAGGCCCTGGAAACTCCAGAGGTGTTTTACATCCATCACATGGATTTAAATAAAGCCATCCTCAACTGTAAATCAAAGCAGTAAATCTATAATTTCCATTCTTCAGGAATTAAGGTAGCCCAGGGCTATTTTCTGAAGCTTAAGAGTTCCATCCAGGAGATGAAGCAGGCCCCATGTCTTTTTTTATGTGGCCCTCAAGGCTTTTGTTTTTTTCTATGAATTTCCTTCCCTCAGATGCAGACCCTTTTATGTTTTTATCCTAGGCACATTAATGGGAATGCTTGTTGCATTTTTATGTGGAAAACAATTTAATATCCAGAAAGGATGTAGAAAGGTTGAAGGCTGTCATATATAATCACTTTCTCATTGAGGATATAGGGCCTAGTAACCATATCCTGAGGATTCAGGAAACTAGTACTCCCTCCAGACTACACCTGAGTTGGGTAATTTTGCCAACAAGATACCTGCAATATTTTTAATGGAGTATTTGCACCTGTCAGGGATTTCACCTCTATTGCTACACCGGGCTGTGGTTAAACCTTCAAAAAACAAGAAAAAACCAATTTTAAAATCATTTAATGACTTAATACAACAGTAAAACTGTTAAAAGGCAATACAACTTGAATAATAACAGAGTATTATGATTAAAAGGCCACACATTGATCTCTATAAAGAGATAAGGAACCTGTCTTCAACTGAATAAAGCCTAAAGGAGCTTTGTTTACAAAGTCAACTCACACCCTTTAAAGTAACAATAAATGTTACAACTCCAAAAGGACTTTCCACAAAAAATTGGAGTTGAGTATTTGATTCTTTGATAATTTTTATACTAAATTTTAGGGCCCCATTCAATCTTTTCTTGAGATTGAGGTGAGTGGGCTTCTTAAATCTTGCTGTATACTGGATCAATAATAAGTAATATAATAACTGAGGAAGGGGCTATAGGGTAAAATCCCCCCTCTTTTAAGGTAACAGGAGCCCTTGGGAGACTCAAGGAACCATCAGAAGAGTTCCAGTATCTCCCTGGGTTTGTCCTCAAGGGCTCAAAACACCATTACATCATATCCAATGATTAATAAACAACTATTACTCATTGGATTGTATTTTCAAGGTAAAGTTTTCATTTAAATACTCCAAATGTTATTTAATTGTTTGTAGGACTTAGATATCAGTCCAATGGAAGGTATAGAAGTCCTAGAGCACTTCACGATTATTTTATACCTCCATTTACATATAGCTTGATCATGTATTTACCTGTTAATTCCAAGTAACTTGGCATATATTATACATATAGAGTATGTATAACCTTGGTAATGATTTTACAAGTTTTAAACCTTAAAAATAAGCTCCAAGCCCTCAGAGTGGAAGCACTCAAGGCTCAGTTTTTTTTATTAAAGTATAATTGGAGTGTATCAGAGTATAATTACATTCAAAAGAGGGATAGTATTAAAATATGTAATTTATCTATACAGAGTAGAGAGTATGGATTAATATGATTACCATAACTCACAACTGGAATCTGGGCCCTCTGTGTGGACACACTCAAGGCTCAGGGCAGTATATTAAATCATTAATACATCCCAAAGGGGAATAAGATTAAATATGTAATTAATATATACAGAGTAGAGAGTATGGATTAATATAATTACTATAACGCCTTCCCAAAGGGATGGAACACTTTGGGAACTTCTATATAAATATTTAGGAAAAATATGAGTACTCATAAATCAATTTAAAGTTATATTGGATCCCCTTCTTGATAATATATATTATCAAGGTTTTAATTCCATAATCAATACTAATAAAAACATACTTACAACTTATTATAAAATATTATCAAAATTGAATACATAATTATAAAAGTAGTCAGAATTTCTGATTCTTGTCCCTATGGTGGGATGAACCAGTGACCTTGGTATCAGATAATTGAGGAGGAGCCCAGTTCCTAGCCACTATACAAACAAGACATATGATTTGTGCAGACATTTGGACAACTGTTTTTGTCTTGTGGCTGACAGCACCCATTTTACATGCCCATGGTGCTAAATACAAGGCTAACCAGTGCATTTGAATGATAAATGATGGTTTTCAAAAAGCTTTGTATACACTACCATAGAACAGTGGTTCTACTGAGTGATCTCTCTATCACTACACCTCCCAACATATTTCCCAGTTTCTGGAAGCACCTAGTTTACCCCACTGGAAGGGCTGCATCCACCTTCTCCTTTAACTTAGGGGAACTTTGTTTCTGGTTATATCATATTCAAATACTTGGGTTCTAGCCTTGCTCTTCACTGATTTCAACTTTTCCAATTGTGTCAAGAATTTCAGGTTCTATACAGGTTATGTCTTGAAGCTGGTTTATCCCATCATCTCTTGAAGTTTTTCTAAGAAAAATACCATGTCCTCTTCCACAAGAGAAGTGGGGTATAAGGCTCTGTGTGAAGTCTATCAAGAGGCTCCAATTTTTATCATTTTGCACAGGCTATAATAAATCCAACAGAACTACTAACCACATGCCATTAATTCTTAAATCAAGCCTTATGGCATGCCTTCCCACTCCAGAAAGTTGTGCAGCCTGTTTGAGGTTAAAAGGTATCCCTGGGGTAGGAGAAAACGCTAGTTGATGGGTTTTTTGGACACAGAATTCCTGTAAACATAAATTGAGCCCCTGGGGAGCTCAATTAAGGCCTCCAGACCCCCTGTGGGATCTTTCTGGGGTAGAACTTGTGGAGAGTTCAAATATGGACACCAATTGAGTACATTTGATGCGTCCAAGTTCTGTGAATATCAATTTTTTTCAAGGAATTAAAACCTGACCTCAGATCTGAAAAAAAAACTTCATCCAATTTAAGAAAGATAATAAAAATGATAAAACATCAATTTCCTTGCACAAAGTGAGATATATGCAGTGAAATATAAATATGTCTGTTCAAAAAATAAAAAAACACACAGAAATTCTAAAAATATCTATTCATTCTGGGAATTCAGATAATTTAAAATATTCACACAAAAATATCATTAATTACATCAATAATAATAAAAAATATAACAAAAATACTTCTTTGAAGAAAATTCAAGATTTGTGATGGAATGTAAATACCTTTGTACCAAGACTAAGAAATAATAGGAAGATACCAAATATATGTATTTATAAATTATAATTCAAGCCATTTTAAATTTTTCAAAACAATATTTATCAACTACAAAAATAAAAATATCAAATGCTAAAAACTGATTTCTTTGAAAATGAATTTAAATTTCCAGTGAGCTTTAGATACCTTACCACAAACATAATAGAAAATAGAAAAATGCTATATATACCTATAATCTGAGTTTTATTCAAATTTGTTGAAATATTCCAAAAAATAATTCATCTAGTAAAATAATAAGAATAATGAAATCAACAATTGATTTATTTGAACAAAAATTATCTTTTGTGATGGAATATAAATATATTTTACCAAAAATTAAAAAAACATGCAAAAATTTGAAATAAAAAAATTCAGCTAGAGAAATTCAAATATCATTAAAAATTACAAAAGAAACTCAATCAAGTGCATCAATGATATAAGAAATATGAAAAGTAGATTTTTTTTTCAAGGATTAATAGTTTGCATTTGATGTTTTTATTTGTGTAATTGATGAAACCTTTTCTGAAATATTTAATGATATCTTCATCCCCTTCATTGAATATTAATATTTATATGTAGAAATTTTCTATTATTTTGTATGTTTGTGACAATGGTATTTACATTCAATTATAAATATTAACATTTCTTCAGAGAACTCTGTTTTTCATATTTTTTTAATGATTTATGTACTGAATGATATTTTTTTCAATATTTCTAAATAATGAAATTCCCAGGATTAAATAAGTATATGTGGCATTATTTGGTGTTTTTTTATCTTTGGTACAAATTTTTTTTTGTTCCACCAGAAATATTCTTGTTTTTGTTATCATTTTTCTTCTTTTTCTTACATTGGATGAAGTTTTTTTTTCAAATCTGCATTCAGATATTAATTCCTTGCCAAATAAAATGATACTTTATAGCATTTTTATTGATTGAATTAACCCAATTTTGGTCCATCATTAAATTCTTCAAATAATTCTGCCCCATAGAGACCCCACAGGCGGTCTGGACGTCTTAATTTTCCCCCCCAGGGCCTCAATTAATATTTATAGGCCTTTGGGGGCCCATCACACCATCAAATTACTTTTTCTCTCACCCCAGGCACTTACTTAAACCTCAAAAAGCCTGCATGCCTTCCCAAAATGGTCAAGAAGGCCTTTTGGAATCATAATTTCCAAAAAATACTATAATGATGCCAATGATGTCTGTTGGCATCATTTTAGAAATTCATTTTCTAACATCAAGCCTTTTGGAATCATTGGTGTGTTTTTGGTAAATTCTTTGGTGTTTTTATAGCCTGGGCCTTCTCATTATTCTTAATTCCATTTTCCAGTCAGTTTCAGATGCTATATCTGATGTTTGCAACAATCAAGCCCAAATTTTCCTGGTCAACAACTCAATGTACCAAAAAAGTAGCAAGCACTTTGGTACTACACTCCACTGGATAAGGTAAAAAATAACTTATTGAATAGCCAAAATATCTCATGTCCTCCAATCTATTATGCAATTGGACCGGTTAACAAAATCTCTTTCTAGATTGAGAGATCTTGCCTGTGTGGGCACTCTGAAAATTTCAATGGATTAAGGAGGGGGTTTTTAAAACCTTCCCTAATATTTCCTTTCATTTAAATATATAAATCCATTCAAATTCCTGAATTTTTTGTCTTAAACTTGAGTTATTTCCAATGTTCCCTGGTTTTCAAAACAGAAAAATATTTAGATACTCACAAAATTGAATATCAAAACCAACCTATCTTACAAGAATCACTACTTTTATTGGTGATTGTGACCCGGTTTTTTTTCCAAAATTCATCCCTTGTGTGATAATTTCACCTCTCAACTCCTAGCTCCCACTCATTTTTCAGTTTTTTGTTTGATTCCAAAATCTCTGTATCCCTTAGACTAGTCCTCAGGTGTTTCTTTTTATAATCTCATTTTGATTTTGATTTTTTATTTATATTCAAAGATTTCTGTATCCCTTATATTAGTACTAAGTTGTTGCTTTTGACCATCTCAGATAGTTCTTTGCAAAACTGAAGGGAAAAATCCCTCTCAACCTACCCCTTATAAAACCGGACCTCAATATGTGCCTCCTCTTTCCATTTCTGGCAAACAACCTGACCTCTATTGGTACATTCCTGCAGAAAGAAAACTCTATCCACTCCAGAGGAGGCAACCAATTCCTATTCAAATATGACTCTCTTCAAAATATTTTGACTGTCTCCATTGTCCTTCCTCATGTAAAAAACATTTCCCAGAGTCAATGGAGACAGTCATAAAATTTCAAAGGGAGTCATCTTTGAGTAGGAATTGGTTGCCTCCTCCAGAGTGGATAGAGTGATTTTTCTGCAGGAATGAGCCCATAGAAGAAATAATTGACTAAATAAATTAGAAAAGATATGGATTAAGATATCTTGTGAATTTTGATTATGTCACAGCTTGTAAATGCATGGGCAGGTACCTTGAGATTGGGAAAAATTTTATTAAAGTTCTCTTTGAATTGGTAGCCTGAAGCTAAGTTGAGTATATTGGATTTGGAGGATGGCTTTTTGGTGGTTTTGAGGGAATTTTGTCTTTCTTGATGGAAAACAAATTTCCAAGAGTCAAACTTCCCTCAACACCAACAAAAAACATTTTCCAAATCAAATATCCTCAAATTAGCAGCCAGCACCCAGTTTCAGAGTACTTTAAGAAACCTTTTCCCAATCTCAAGGTACGTGACCATTCAGTTAAAATCTTTGACACAATAAAAAGCCAAAAGATATATTTTTTCATTTAATTTCTGATTTATCAATTTAATTATTTCTGAGATAAAAATTCTTGAATGACAGTCTTATACTGTTTCAGAGAGAGCTTTCAAAAGTACCAAAAACATAATAAAAATATAATAAATAAAGATGAATAAAATTAGAAAACCACATAAATGATGGGAAATCTCAAATATTGTCCCAAAAATGGATTCCGCACCTAAAATTAGGTAGGGTCACCAGCTGAACCTCCCCTCTAATTCCAACTCCTTGAACATTTAATTTAATGGGACAAAATAACCACAGCACTAAGTTGGCATTTTTTTTACCATTTTGTTGTTTCACATGCAAAATAATGTTTATTTTACCTTGCTAAAATTCAGTAAGAAATGGAGTATTGTGTATAGTCTAGGATTTATGGAAATATTTTTTTTCAAAATCACTGCATGCAGCCAAGCACACCCCCAACAGGCCTCAGACATACCTGCAGCCCTGTCCTTCCTAATTCCCTGACAGAAAGGCTATGAAACACATGGCAAAGAGATGCATAGGTAATATGCATTCCAATCAATTAAAAATTTCACATAATCTGCTGATAATTCAAAAACAACATAAAAGACAGGTGAAACCCTTCAAAAGGTGGTTTGAAACTTTTGACCAAAATCAAAAAAATGGCCAAAAAGAACATTTACAGAATTTTCAACCCTGAACAGGTGACACCTGAACTGACTACATAACATAGAAATTTTCATAAAATTATACTGAATTAAATATAATGTCATCAAACCTTACAAAAATACCAATTAATCCATCAATAGGATGTATTCACAGATTCCAGGCCCATTTCCCCTGCCAATACCATGCAAAAAATTCCAGAAATGACATATTTCTTGACATGTGACAATGAAATCCAACCTTCACTACCAAAATAGGCCTTTGGGAAATACATGAATGCACTTCTGGCCCCAGAACACAGTTGCTGACACTCTTTTCACCCAGATAAACCTCATGGTAATCCTGATAATCTAAAAATGATGGATACAGGATTCTTTTCAGTCTATTAATCCCCCATACATTTACTATCATACCTCCAGAAACCATGCAATTCAGGAATTAAGTTATTAATGGCTTTAGTCTGACCCTTTTATTGAAAATTCAACCATTATAAATCAGCTTTTTCACCTTTAAAATCCCTCAAAGAATCATAATAGGCCCGCTAATTACCCTTGATTTCAGTTATTGCAGGTAACCAGGTTTTAACCTTCTACCTGGTAAGTTATTTCTCTCTTCTCTGGTTGATTTGTTACTCTAGCCCATCCATACCATGTATCTTCCTGGATAAAAATCCCCTTCTTCCAAGGGTCCAAAGTACCAGGCATATT